>JAJAGP010000042.1:874786-889940 GCA_025084515.1 Ancistrus triradiatus | reverse complement strand
ATTTCCTGGATGTTTTTCTCATTTTGTCTCTCATAGTTGAAGTGTAGCTATGATGAAAAATTACAGACCTCTCTCATCTTTCTAAGTAGGAGAACTTGCACAATCAGTGGCTGACTAAATACTTTTTTGCCCCACTGTAATAAAGCGTTGAATATCTCATGAAATTTATGGAATAATGTATGGACTCAATGTACGGACTGAGGGCGCTGCTCGGAAATTCAAAATGCAGTTTCTGCTGAACGTGTATTTATGTGTATTATCGGATTACTATGACAAAGTCTAAAAAATATCGTAAACCAATCCATCGTAATCCGAGGAGTATCCGAGGAATAACTATATATAGTGCACGAATTTTACTTCTGCTCTGAACTGAGATTTCATAGCCTAACTCCCAGTCGTACTCAAACCTGTGGTTGATTTTAGTTTTAACTTGATTCTTGTTCGCCAAAACTCGCTAACCACACACCCAGGCTACTTATCCCGAAACGTTAAAACTGAGCGATAAAAAAAAGAAGACAAAGGAATAGGCTCTAGGGAATATATGTGCAGCTATAATAATGTACAATCAATCTCAGCTTAACGTTCCGGCTGGTTCGTGCCGAGCCGGAGCCTGCGAGGCTGCGGTGAGCTATGGCCTTGCTGGTTCCTCCTCATAAATGAACCACATCCCTTTAGCGCTGATCACATTATTATTGTTCTTATGTGAGAGTGAGAGGATGATGACAGGGTCGAGCTCAGTGCAGTGACCCAGTCTGAAGGGGACGGGATGGGATGGACGAGTGAGCAGGAGACGTTTGTATCAAACCCTCATCTGATACAACGAGGATTTATAAACCTTAAAGCCTCGGAGTAGCAGGAACAGTTATTAAAGGGTAGATGTTTTTTTAAGCGCTTTTGTGATTTATCGGTCGCATTAATTGTAGCGCTATGGATTGATTGAAAGGGTTTCTTGTATGTACTCTAAAGGCTTATTAGTGACCTCTGCCTCTCATTTCATATGTTTGACGTTTTAATTTTAACATTTACGTCACTTAGCAGACACTCTTACAATTGATACAGCCTTACAACCCAAGCAGTTGTGGGCACTGGTGTAGCAGCTTGGCAGAGGTGGGATTTGAACCCAGGACCTTCTGGTCCATAGTCCAGTACCTTAACCACTAGGCTACCACAGCCCCTGGGAAGGTTAAGCTTTTTCTGACAGCCAACATGGCACCACAGGGACTCGGAACCCGGGTTCCTGAAGTGGTGGGCTTTCATTTATTAACCACGGCACCATCTGAGCCAGCATTCCCAGCCCCTACCTGTGGTCTTTATTACTGCTTTTTATTTTCTACAACTGTCTTTGTATCAAGTGTAGCATAGGTAAGAAGGTTACAATGATATCTAAACATGCCTAACAGTGAACACACACACACACACACACACACACACACACACGCTTTGTATACTCTTTGTTTTTCCCCACTGTCCGACTCTTCAGCTCTCCACTCAAGTGTTTTGAAAAGCCTTGTAACACTTGTACACTTCACAGACGCTGGCTATTGAGCGGAGGCTTGGGGAGTTGTGATGTGTGTGTGTGTGTGTGTGTGTGTGTGTGTGTGTGTGTGTGTGTGTGTGTGTGTGTGTGTGTGTGTGTGTGTGTGAGAGAGAGAGAGAGAGAGCGTGAGAGAGTGAGACAGAGAGACAAACAAAAAGGTAGATTGTATTAGCTAGGTATATACAGTGAGCGTGAGAGTCCAAGTGGAGAGTAATAACGGAAAAAGATCAGACCTGCGCCTTTTCCAAAAAGAGCATATTTTTACATAACTTCTTTGTTGCTGTTGTCAAGGTCAGGTCTCTTCATGCAGCACATGGAGCTGCACTGGCAAAATCAAACTAAATGCCTGAGACCTTCAGACTTTAATGAGCAATATTCTGGCTCATTTCACCGTCAAATAAGTGCCGATGACAACGATTTCTCATGTGACGCAGAAATCCATCAGATCTATCAGTATGCGTTTATATACTGTACAACGTCTGTCTGACAATGAGTTCAGGGCCGTGCGTTACAAACATGTTTACACAGGTCCTTGGGTGTTAGCACTGTCTGTAGTACACAGTGGGCTATGCATATGCTTTGCAGGACACCCTCTCTAGAACTACAGCTCCATTTAATGGCCACAGTATGTTCAGGTCATCGACTGAGATGGACGTTTACTGGACCATAGTCACATAGTCTTATGTTAATATGAATATAAAGGGGATTTTCACAACAAAACTTCATGCAAACGATACATACACTGGGGCAAAAAAGTATTTAGTCAGCCACTGATTGTGCAAGTTCTCTTACTTAGAAAGATGAGAGAGGTCTGAAATTTTCATCATAGGTACACTCCAACTATGAGAGACAAAATTAGAAAAAAAAATCCAGGAAATCACATTGTAGGGTTTTTAAAAAATGTAATTGTAAATCATGGTGGAAAATAAGTATTTTATCAATAACAAAAGTTCAACTCAATACTTTGTAACATAACCTTTGTTGGCGAATGACAGAGGTCAAACGTTTCCTGTAAGTCTTCACCAGGTTTGCACACACTGTAGCTGGTATTTTGGCCCATTCAAAAACAGCCCCAAAGCATGATGTTTCCACCCCCATGCTTCACAGTAGGTATGGTGTTCTTGGGATGCAACTCAGCATTCTTCTTCCTCCAAACACGACAAGTTAATTTTTTACCAAAAAGTTCTATTTTGGTTTCATGTGACCACATGATATTCTCCCAATCTTCTTCTGGATCATCCATATGCTCTCTGGCAAACTTCAGACGGGCGTGGACATGTACTGCCTTAAGCAGGGGGACACGCCTGGCACTGCAGGATCTGAGTCCCTCTCGGCGTAGTGTGTTACTGATGGTAGCCTTGTTACTTTGGTCCCAGCTCTCTGCAGGTCATTCATCAGGTCCCTCCGTGTAGTTCTGGGATTTTTGCTCACTGTTCTCATGATCATTTTGACCCCACGGGATGAGATCTTGCCCGTGGAGTCTAAAGTCCAGGATCGAGGAGATATAATGACCGTTTGTATGTCTTACAATTGCCTCCCACAGTGATTTATTCACACCAACCTGCTTGCCTATTGTAGATTCACTTTCCCAGGCCTGGTTGCAGCGTCTACAATTTGCTTCCTGGTGTCCTTCGACAGCTCTTTGTCTTGGCCATGGTTGAGTTTGGAGTCTGACTGTTTGAGGCTGTGGACAGGTGTCTTTTATACAGATAACGAGGTCAAACAGGTGCCATTAATACAGGTAACGAGTGGAGGACAGAAGATCTTCTTAAAGAAGAAGTTACAGGTCTGTGAGAGCCACCATGCAAGGTGCAGAGCAAATGAGAGAGAGACACAGATACATGTGTGAGGAATGATAATACATTTACTGTGTGTGTGTTAAAGGCCCTGGGTTTGTAGACACTGGGTTTATATATCATCGTAACAGAGGACCGTGCGTTTATATGTCTGTGTGTGTGTGTGTGTGTGTGTGTGTGTGTGTGTGTGTGTGTGTGTGGTATGAGATCGAGCCAGCGTTAAAGCATTCAGAATAGACTGAATACTACAAAAGCATGTTCAGTTCTAGGTCTTACAATAGCACCAGTGATGCTGTTCTGTTTAGGATAAAAGAACTGGGTCAATTCTGACAACTCTGAATGATAATACAAAGGCTAAAATGCTCCTGATTAAACTGAGACGGCTTCATGTGGAAACAGTAACACAGAAATACACAGTAATATCCCCCACCCCAAAACTACACCAAGGAGTTAAGGTACAATTCGAGAGAAACCCATCAGAAAAATGTATTGCTCAAATGTCGATCTTTGTGATGGTCACTCGTTTAAAGATCGACTTTGTCACAAAATTGCAGAGGAGAAACAGCATTAGACAAAAATAAGACATGAGATACGTCTGAGGTTCAAGGAGTCAAAGCTGAGAATTTGGTTTCGGACGCATACGAGATCTGCGGAGACCTTTTACTTATTTTATTTATTATTATTCTTTCAAGACTTAAGACATCATTTTACTTTAGGGATTAGCCTAAATTTCTCAATGATAAACAAGCAAAATCAACCACAAGCTGAGGTCTAAAGTGTTGTAACCTTTATTAAACACGTCCAGTTCAATTAACACAAACGACACACACACACGGTTGTCTTGCTATCCTTGCAAGGACTTTCCATTGACATAACGATTATAATGATTACTGTAACCCTAACCTTAATCTCTATAACCTAAAGCAAATCTTTCGGATCTTTTGGTATTTCAAATAAAAGTTATTGTAAAAAAATAATACAGTAAATACAGTAAAAAATTACTGAGGTGAAGAAAAAGCATTCCTCAAAATTGCCAGGGTTTCCTCACAAGTGATAATTTCTGAGTTTTCCTATCATTGTGAGGACATTCGGGCCTTACAAGTATTGCAGACAAGTATACACACACACACACACACACACACACATTTCCATTAACGAGGTACATTTGGATAAAAAGGGTTTGGTTGTAGACAATCACAGATCTGGGATTGGTCTAAGAGTTCGTAAGAGAATAAATGTTTTAAAAACATTTTTCATAAACACACATTATATGAAAGGTTTGGTCATCTATTCCAGTTTCTGAGAAACACGTCATGTCGTTCCTCGTCTCTCCATTGATGAACTCGATACACACACCATTGTGCTAATGCCGCCCTGAACCTCTTAGTCCTATTATTTATTGCTGTGTGTGTGTGTGTGTGTGTGTGTGTGTGTGTGCATCCTGTGCTTGTTTGAAGGACAGCCGCTGGTCTTTAATCCTTCAATCAGCAATTAACAAGGGTCTGTTTAACTGCAGTGCTTTGGGAGGGCCTGTAATTAGCAAACGAGCTAAGCAGGATGGCAAGCACACACTGGTGGCAATGGCATGCCTTTGCTTTCTCTCAAAGATTCAGCGTTTTAGTTTGATTCATATTCAGTTCAGTCTCTCTCTCTCAGACACACACACACACACAGAACAAGTTCATCTGGCAGGATTCTCACAGAACTGCCTTATGTGGCTAAGAAGATAGCTCAGCGTTCATCAGCTAAAAGCTCGCTCTGTGTGATAGTTCGTCATACAAACTATATGGTCTTAATAAGTTCATTAGAAGAGGTGTCCGCATACATTTGGCCGTATCGTCTATCTTGTCCTTGCTAGAAATAAGAAAATCACTGACGGTTTGTCCTTTGTTTCATCTCGTCTTATTAATACTTAATGCCTCTGTCAGTCCAGATGAGGCGTTGAATAAGTTTCGCTCTCATTTTCTTTCTCTGCAGGGAATTTCAAAGGGCTGTGTAAACAGATTGATCATTTTCCTGAAGACGCAGACTACGAAGCAGATGCCGGAGAGTACTTCCTTCGTAAGTTGCATATACATGGTGTGTGTGTGTGTGTGTGTGCAGTGTTGCAAAGTGAATTGGCTAGTGTCAAATAAAGTTGACTGATTGTGTACCTCAGCATATGGGGACACTGCAGGAATACCCGGTACAGGGGTTACAGTCCAGTGGGAGTTGTGGGTTGTAGTCAAGTCCGAGTCAAGACCAGATTAAGATTTATTTCATCATACAAGAATAACAAGAAGAAAATGGTACAAATATAATTAGTTTGTTATCATAATTATTAATATTGTATTTCATCATATTAAAGAATATATAGCCTAAAATTATTGTTAATTATTATGATATTATAGTCTTAGTCAAGCAAACTTTTCTCAAATTTAATCAGAATCACCACATAAAGTCACCTGAATATAAACAACATCCATTCTATCCATTTTCATTACTTAATGAGAAAACATCATAAAGATAATAATTCCAGATTTTGCAGACACGGTAAAGTAAAGCAAACTGGTGACAGTGCACACGTCCGACCATTTCAAATAAACCGCGTTCATTGATTTGATGCTGAACGAGGAACTTGTTTTTCCCTGTTAGCCAATCAGAGTGCTGATTTTATGTAGGCATGTCGAGAAAGGACTGATTTATTCTGTTTGAGTGGATTGTTGATATTCAGTATCGATAGAACAAAAGTTCAGTTTATAATTAAAGTTAGTGTTGTTGGTAAGACCACTGGAGCCGAGTCCGAGTCAAGACCAAGACCGGACGATCAAATGAAGATTGAAAAGAAGAAAATGGAAAAGATTTGTGATGTTCAATATATAAATAAATTAAGTTGATTTTTGATGTCAATAATGATAGAAAAAAAGGTTCACTTTATCATTAACGTTACCTCAGGCTGGTCTCAATAACGAGTCACCTCACTCTGAGAGCGAGACAATACTGAGTCCAGATGAAGTCGAGACTGAGGCAACTCCTGTTCATAGTATTAACACACAGGTTGCCAGGTATGCACAGTTTTACATGCACACTACGTTCCGTGAAACAGGACGTTGACTGAAATGAAACGTTGGCCAGACATTACCATAGTCATATAGCAGTTAAGATACTTCGCAGTGTTTGATTGTAAACAATAATATGAATTAAAACACAATATGAAAGCATTTAGTACAGTACTGAACTATACGATACGGTCATTCCTATCTTTATAAAATGTAAAACACTTACCGAAAATGAGAGCGGAACGTTACCATGTTGTTTTCTGCCCTTCAATACTGCGATTTTTCTGTCCGTAGGTCTCACAAGTGTTTGCTAGTACTAGTTTTCTGCCATTCAGACGTGAATCGAGATATATATAAAAGACAGATTTGTATTTCCTATTACAATTCTTAAGACCTCGGCTTTTAAAGCGAACGGACGTTGATCGGATGGACGTCAAACACCTGTACTGATATTCGGGAGGTAGGAGTGTTAGAAGTGGGAACAGGGGGAAAGTGAACTTGGTGTCTGTGGCATGGAGGACAGAGGAATGTGAGAGGGCCGGCCTGCTGCTCCCCAATTAGGCCAGTCATTTCTATAAATATTTTACTTTCTGCCTATATAGGTCAAATCTCTCCTTCACCCCCATCGCATGCCTACACACACACACACACACACACAGACGCACACACACGCACACACACGGAAACGATAGACGTGATGTGACATACTGAGAGAGATGGTGTAAAACCGAGAGAGTGAGATGGAGTGAGATGAAGTGAGAAAACGAAAAAGAGAGCGAGAGAGAAGGAGCGAGCGAGGTTGGAGGAAAGTGCGCGAGTGCGAATGACCTGAGAGTAAGATGAGCAGGGAGACAAGGTCAAAGGGAGGTGGAGGAGGAGGAAACCATAATGAGACGCACCAAAGAGGACAAACTGTTCTGCAGCTTTGGGTGGAAAATCAGAAGCTCCATGGAGCGTATTAACAAAGGCAAGACAAATACTCACGGCAGGGTCGACCCTGCTGGCCAATTTACATGTTTAGCCTTAAATAGATTTTGTCATAAATATTTATGTTGTCATGAATACCTGGTTTATTAGTATAATCCTTATTAATCAGCTTTCTAAAATGTCGATTTGCAGGAAGTCACAGTGTAGTGCTCTAGTCAAGTCCTCTTGACCAGTGTTAATTTTGTTGACTTGGTTTTCGTCATAGTTTTCGTCAGCGATCCTTTGTTTCTAACGAAAATGAGACGATGACTACACTAAAGTTAATGAAAAACGACAAAAACTAGGACGAAATGAATGGATGCTTTCGTCAGCGAATAAAAACGAGACGAAAATGTTTGGCAGAAACGACATCCAATCAGATCTGACCATTTAGGAAAAGATCCAATCATAACTTGAGTATATGTGGAAAGGCGGGACATGTTGGGTAGCGATCCAATCAGTAATGCGGTAAGACGCAGAAGTTTGATCTGACCCCGGGAAGACCGAACTATTATAGCTCGACAATGCCGACACCTGGGAGAAAGAGGAGAGTGGATATATGGGCACATTTCTCATTTTATATCAAGGAAAACAAGTCTCTTTGTAAACCGCGTGGGTCGAAAATCTCCGGTAAAAACACAACAAAGCTTAAACATCTGCAGGCATATCATCCTGAAACTGTGCTCAAGCTACCCGCAACTAAATGCAAATAAAGTAGGGATTAAAATATGTTTTCAGTTCGTGACGTGGATATATTTTAACTTTGTCTAAAAAATGTACATATCATATTTAAGGAGTGTTCGGGTAACATAACTCTGTGTTATACTGGAATTATGAATAAATGCATATAGGGCATGCGCATATATCCGATCTTATATGTTTAATAAAGCTCATAATATATGATTTATTCTAACTTGATTCTATTCTGCAATATCTCATGAGTGTCCACACCGAGTTAGAAGCAGATCTTTGATGGAAATGATGAGTTTTGGTGACACTTTACTGTATACAGTTATTATAATGCATGCATACAGACCTGAGCTTGTATCTCAATTCGATCTTATAATATACTTGATTCTTGAATAACTTGATTCTATTCTAGAATATCTGCTGAATGTCCACACCGAGTGTGAAGCAGATCTATGGTGGAAATTTTGAGCTATAACCACTTTAATGTACACTTTTATTATCAGTGCATGCATGTAGATGTTTCATCTTAAAAGGGAAAAGTTAAAAAAGCGTTTACATTTCAGATTTTAGTCAACTAAAGCTGCTGTAGATTTAGACTACAATATTATTATAATTAGTCGACGAAAACTAGACTAAAACTAAAAACAATTCAGATGACTAAAACTAAATTAAAATCTGCTGTCAAAATGAACACTGCACTAGAGCCGAGTCCAAGTCAAGACCAAGACCGGTAGTGACCGAGATCGAGACAAGTCCGAGACTCGATTAAGGTTTTTTACATCGTACAAGAACACAATGAAGAAAATGGAAAAATGAAGTTGGGTTGTAATTCACTTTACAGTCATTATCATTCACCTGGCTCACTTCTTAAACGTCAATAAATCCATTTTCCAAAGACAAAGTACCGAGATGTTATTATTATCACCCTAGGCTTGCCCAATTTGGGATTTGCCTTAGATGTTAGAAGATAATATAAAAGTGTAAAGCTTCTTTGAGACAATTCTCCATTGTAAAAGTATATAAATAAAAATAAATAGAAATAGAAACAAGTATGACTTGACTTATTATGTAAAACGGCTTTGTTTCAGACAACCTAACTAACTGCAGAAGTGTATCTCTGTGGTCGGCCAGGAAGATGAAGTGATCGTATCTGAACATAAACTATACAGACAAAAGTTTATGGACACCCAAAAACTACATCCAAAACAGCGGTATCAGTAAGGAGCTTGCCCCTTATCATTGCTGCTACAACAGGCTTTGTGCTTCTAAAAGGGCTTTCCACTAGATTTTGGAACATGACTGACATTTTTTGGATTCCAGTGCATTTTCAAGGTGTCTGATTTGTCTGGGTTGAGGTTAGGGCTATTTGCAAGCCAAAGATGGCAAACCATTTCTCTATGTGCTTAGTTTAAGGACAGCAGGGCAGAAGCTTATAACCTATAAATGTGTCCTATTGAGAGTCACTGGGCTATCAGTACAACCCGTTCTACTGCCACAGTTTGTCTGTGGAGAATTCAGAAATGTACGCTTTATATAATGAACGTCTTACAAGTGAGTTTGCAGTAATAGCAAGAAGGGGTGTCCATAAACTTTTGTCAGTATAGTGCATGTGCTTCCCCTGTTTTAAAAACCACTGAGTGCTACGAACACAAAGTCCTGTATCAGCAACACATTCGCCACAGGTTCTGGCATCATCTGAGAATTCGATAGATACACATTAGCGAACCGACTTAAGAACCGCTCTCTATCGCGTTCTCCCTCTCTCTTTCTCGTCCCTGTCTCACACACACACACACACACACGCACACAGGGTCCTATTCTGTCAGATCAATACTCCTCGTCCAGGCCTGTATATCAAGTTCTGCCGTTACTATAGCGACCTGTGTGCTCTGATGTCACCGGATGAGTTATGTCGCTTTATTTGGGATGATGATGTGACCTAGCAGAGTGACCTCATGGATACAGTGGGACCAAACAGCACTGTGCAAAAGTCTTAGGTCACTCTATAACGCATTGTCTACGAGTGGACCTTGGATTCGTCACTTCATAGTCCTCTTTTCCACTGATCTTCATTCTAGTGTTTGTGAGCTTTAGCAAATCTTCACCTTTTCGCCCTGTTCCAGTTCTGAGAAAATGGTTTCTCGGCTGACACCCTTCCAAAAAGACCTTCTTCGGACTGTAGACAAAGCTGCCAAGGGGAGGTCACGCAAAATGCTTGGCACTGCAGCCTATAGCAGCTTTTTAATACAGCTTACAAATTTGATGTGTTTTCTGGCTGTATTCTAATCAATAGACTGAGAAGTAATTATACAGTCATATACCGTTTCTATTCAAATGGTGGCTTAAGACTTTTGCCCAGTACTGTTGATACAGGGCCTGGGGACATCCCTGATTCTGCCCCTTATTTATCATATTGATAAAGGATATTGAAAGTGACAGTCTTACACAGACCTGCTCAGAATTATTAGCACCCTTAGTAAATATTGGTATAAAAAATGTCTCATTAATAATTGGAACCTCTGCAGTTCTCCCATAATGCACAATTAGCTATACAGATCAACTCAACCTATGAAGGGTTTAGGGTTAGATCTCAGGTGTCCATGTCACAAATCTTAATCCTGGGCTTATTAAACCATTTCCGTCTGGATTTGGACGCAGTGTCCTTCTGGAGAATCCAGCCATGACCCAGTTATAAATTCTTGGCAGGGGCAGAAGATTTTTATTTAAAATGGTGCATTGGCAACTCTCTAGCCATCACTGGCACAATTGACCATGTCACAGAGGTTAGGCAGGGCGTCCCCAAGCGCTGCAACAGCAGTTCCTTGAGAAGGTGCACAGCATGCATTCAGTGAATTCTGAAAAACATGGGGAGATAAAAAAAAGGAACCTGTCGTGATATGTATTATACGTTTTTTAGGGTTTTGGGAGGAAAAAACTGCCAACATCACAGATCCTCAACTCAACAGAGTTTTTAAATTAAACATCTGACTAGGGCTGTGCTAAAAAATCGATAAAGCAATATATCGTGATATTTATTTCCGTGACATACCACATTGATTTTCAGCTCCAAATATTGAAAAAACACAATATAAATGGGATGCAAACTACGATCTCCGCTCCTGTAGATGACGCAGTTCAGTGCTTTGACTCAGTTTGTCCGTTGAATTATCAGTGTGATGTCATGGATTAAGACGACTCACATCTCAGACTCAGATCACACAAGTCCTAAAAGTAGATAAAGAGAACCCAGTTAAACAAATGAGACAAATATATCATACTTGGTCATTTATTTATTGAGGAAAATAATCCAATATTACATATTGGTGAGTGGCAAAAGTATGTGAGCCTTTGCTTTCAGTATCTGGTGTGACCCCCCCTGTTCAGCAATAAACTGCAGCTAAACGTTTCTGTGCTGTTTGATCAGGTTCCTGCACACCGGGCTTCTTGGAGGAATTTTGAAGCCCATTCCTCCGTGCGATACAGAAACCAACACAGCTTCAGCTTGGGAATGTTGGTAGGTTTCCTCCATAGCTGCTCGTTCAGGCCTTCAAAACAATGTCCAGTGGATTAAGGTCCGGACATTGACTGGGCATTCCCAAAACATGAAACTTATTCTCCTTTATCATCTTTGGTAGAAAGATAGAACGGCTTGTGTGCTTAGGGTGGTGCTTGCTGCATGACACACTTCTCTTGAGATTAGTTCATGGACAGATGTCCTGATGTTTTCCTTTAGAATTCACTGAGATCATCAGAATTCATTGTTCCATCATATTGATGGCAAAGCCGTCTTGCCCGATGCAGCCAGCAAGCAAAAACCAGGCCAAACCCTGATACTACCACCTAATGCAGTGTTTTCCTTTCTCCAAAAACATTAACGCTTTTCTTTTAAACCAAAAGTTCTATTTTGGTCTCTCCATCCACAAACATTCCTTCCAATAGCCTTCGGCTCCTCTCGTCCACGTGGATTTTGCAAACTGCAATGAGCAGCAAGCAATGTTTCTTTTCAGAGGAGAGCAGTGGCTTTCTCATTGCAAGCCCTGCACATGCACACCATTGTTGTGTGTTCAGTTTGTTCTTCTGATGGTGGACTCATGACATTAACATTAGCCAATTGTGAGAGAGGCCTTCAGTTGCTTAGAAGTTCCTCTGGGGTCCTTTGTGGACCTCGCCAATATTACACGCCTGCTCTTGGAGTGATCTTTTTGTTAGGTCGGACCCTCCTGGGGAGGGTGGTAACAATGGTCTTGAATTCCTCCATTTGTACACAAACTGTCTGACTGTTGAAGTCCAAAACTCTTTAGCAGATGTGGTTTTTGTTAACCTTTTCCAGCCTTGTGATGGGCAAATCAACAACTCTTTTTCTGAGCTCCTCAGAAATCTCCTTTGTTTGTGCCATGATACACTTCCCAACACACGTGTTTGTTGAAGAGCAGACTTTGATAGATACCGGTTCTTTAATTAAAACAGGGTGGCCCAACTCACACCTGATTGGCATCCCATTGATTGAAAACACCTGACTCTAATTTCACCTTCAAATTAACTGCTACTCCTAGATGTTCACATACTTTTGCCACTCACTAATATGTAATATTGGATCATTTTCCTCAATAATTAAATGACCAAGTATAATATTTTAGTCTCATTTGTTTAACTACTATTTGTTTATCTACTTTTAGCACTTGTGTGAAAATCTGATGATGTTTTTGGTCATTTTTATGCAGAAATATATAAAATTCTAAAAGGTTCACAAACTTTCAAGCACCACTGTAGATAGTAACATTAAACTCTTACGTCAGATTCGTCAGTATATTAGGGTACGTTATGTAAGGCATCTTATAGACGAACACGTGACTGTTCTGTTTCTCTGTATCCGTTGTACATGGTTGCTTGGGTACTGCGTGTGGCAGTGCATTGTGGGACGTGTCTGATGTGCAGTTTGTCTTTCCCTGTAAGCCGATAGCGGCTCGGGCTCAGGCCGTGTCACCGCGGCTGATGTTGTACGACATGATGTCATTCCTCCCGGTCAGGCCTGCTTCCTGTGATCCGATGTCACCTGTGTGAGCGTTCTTTCCTCCGCACGCTGATGTAACGAGGTGAACCGGTGGTGTCGGTGTAAAAACAGGCGATGATGTAATAGCACAATATCTGTGTCAGGACGGGGATGAATGCATTCTGCGCTCCTCAGAGTCTCCGTTGCTGTGGTAACGGCGAGCCATCCGGAGACCTAGATGAACGTTTTACTCTGGATGTGCGAGGTTTGAAACGATCTGATGATCCGTGTCTGCGCTCGGCTTCGTAATGTCCCTTTTTTCTCTCTCTCTGTTTAACTCTGTATTTGGATCTTCTGTCCCTGGTCATCACTCCGGCTGTATGGTTACATAAAGAAGCAGATGTTTCCGGAGAAGGCAGAGCATAGCTTTTAGGTCACACCCTACATGAGTGTAGAACAAGGCTCTCTATGTGTGTGAAGCTAATAAGAGATTTAATAAGAGACTACAAATAAGCAAAGCATCATGTTCTACTCCCACTTATCCTGGTCAGGATTAAGAGCTGCTTAAAGGTGATACATTTTCACAAATAGGTACTAGGAATGTGGTCTAGGACTGTGGTGGCCTAGCTGTTAAGGTACTGGACTATGGACCAATAGGTCCAGGGTTCAAATCCCACCGCTGCCAAGCTGCCACTGTTGGGTCCTTGAGCAAGGCCCTTAACCCACAATTGCTTGGCTTGCTTGGATCGTTCTGGATAATGGCGTCTGCTAAATGCTGTACTAGGATGGTACACTCAGGCTCAAGTCCTGGCGGTGCCTTATGGCCGGACAGACACGATTTGTCTCGATCTGGATCATCACCCAGTGTGGCAACACCCCTGCCAAGTCCTCTAATAGAGGACTTCCGCCTATGCCTAATGAATTCCCATATAGAACCCCCCCCCCGACCCATAACAAATAATGTTATATGTTTTGTTGAACTTGGCCATTACTTAATAAATGTCTTTGAATGTAATAATGTAACTAAAGACTGTGATACTAAAATCCCATGCGAGTGTGTTAGCAATTAGCTTGCTGACTGCCCCTGGCCTGCTTACTCAGAATTTAATGACGTAAATCAGGACCCACAATAGGCTACTTGGCTGCTAGCAACCCGACCCGCTTGCTCTGGCCTGTGAAGTCTGTGGTGCCCAAATAAATGGGTTATACTGGAATGAGATAATTGTTCCCTCAAAGTTCTAAGTCAATGTGTAGAAAAGATAACAGTCTTTTGTGTGAAATGGCGTCTCTGTCCGGCGATTTTCTTTCATCCCTTTGTCACTAATTCTGTATGAGCCCTCCTGTAAGTAGCACTGATGCATACTGATAAAGCAGGGCTTTTGTGTATGATTATGCATTTAACATCACAGGGCTCCTGTCAGGTGTGTGTAGCCTTTGTGCCTACGTGTGCAGCAGCCTCAATGTCAGCGTACGGCGTTCGTGTCGTTCGCGCTCAGCCCGGTAAAAGTTGAAGAGGTGCTTTGCATCTCGCAGATAATGAAGCCTGACCGCATCGATGAGACGCGAGAGAGAAAGGGAGAGAGACAGGAATGGGACCAAAGTTGAGGTCACCTTAATATTTAATCAAACCCACCACCTGGAGTTTTGACACATGAGAGGGTGAGGGAGAGAAAAAAGAGAGAGAGGGAAGGAAACAGAAGGAGGGCGTGGGTAGCAAGGTTACGAGATTACTAAAGGTAAAAGGATGCTGACTGGTTGAATATTTAAAAGTTCTGAAAGACGTTTCAGAAGTCTCTAATTAGCCGGGGAAAAGTTTTGCTCCTGGTAATTTCCATGTCTTCTGTCATGTTTGGGGAAAACATGCGCCACTGCTCAGCTGCTCATTTCCTTAAGTGCCACCAAGTCATTGCCGCCATATGGATCAGGAAATGTTGTCCTTTCAGGCTTCTTAGATTCCTTGTATTACCGTATTTTTTGGACCATAAAGCGCACCGGATTATAAGACGCAATATCAACGATCGGCTGCTAACGGATCTATGTTCATACACAAAGCACACCGGGTTATAAGACACATTAAATGAAACAAAACTCTTAAGTTCCCTCGGAAGCTCAGTTTGGTCTTTACCTGGTGCAGGGC
>JAJAGP010000042.1:854656-874686 GCA_025084515.1 Ancistrus triradiatus | reverse complement strand
AATGAATGAATGAATGCACGTACCCTAATGCTGAAGCACATACCGTATTACTCCGCGATGCTGCGCACTACGGTGGCCGTAAGCTTCGTAACCTACCAAGGCCGTGCTAAAACATTTTGACAGATTTATGAGCGCCGTGTACCATCTACAATCGGTTCTAGGTCAGAAAGCACAACCAGAATTAATTCATACATTAGACTCACCGCATTTTAAGGCGCACTGTCGATTTTTGAGAAAGTTAAAGGATTTTAAGTGCGCCTTATGGTCCGAAAAATACGGTAAATCCTTCCATTTCATTGCTGGCCTCCGTCTATGTTTCATTCAATTGTTCGAAGCAAAATGATCTTTTCCAATCTACTGGTTCTCCTCGTGATACGTCCAGAAGTGAAAGGTGAGGTTTGATTTGATTAAGGATCCATTTGTTTATTTTCTTTGCCGTCCTAGGTTCTCTCAAATGTCTTCTCCAGCACCTAAGTCCAAAGGCGTCAGTATTTTTGTTGCCCAGCTTTCACATCCACAAAGCAACACAGAACAGGCCATCGCTTGGACCATTCTGATTGAGGGTGGTCTTTATCATATATTGATCATAAGCGCTCTAGAACATTCCATAAAGCTGTCGCATCGTTTTCTAGAAGTGTCTGTTTAGTGTTTTCAAATCTGATGTTGGTGCGGCTGAGAAATTGAGCCTCTAGATGAAACCAACTGGGAGATGGCCATCAGAGAGGCCTAGTCCTTATATCTGAATATCGTGGCTTAAAACTCTCAATTTAAGGAGTAAGCATCGGTATGACAAAAAACACTCTGTACTATAAGACTCAGCTATTTAGGACCATAGAATAATATTGTTTATGAGGACTTTAATACACACACACACATTGTTGGCATATTAAAGGACAATGTCACTGAGGAAGAACACAGGACCTGTCCAGTACCTGATAAGACAGACAGCTGATTGAAAGACAGATATCCTGGTTAGAGACGAAACACTAATAAAGAGAGGGAGTGGACGGGCGTATGTGTGTTCGCCGAGGGAGAGACAACGGCAAAGAGTGACAGACGGCGAATTTGTAGACAGATAGTAGGATGAAAAAGGACAGAAATGAGTGCTGCCTCTGCATTTAGGACAAGAGAGGTAGAGAAGATCATGGAGAGAGAGAGAGTGAGAGTGAGAGGGGGAGGAAGGCAGTCTTGGAAGTTTGTGTTCACTTCATCGTCAGCACTTTAGAAGTCTGAGAAAGTGCTGAGGAGTTGTGTATGCGCGTGTGTGTAAGAGTGTGTACTGCGTACATGTGTGTGTGCAGCAGTGAGGCACGTAGATGAAATTATGCATGCACTGATGAAAGTTTAAGTGAGCTTGTTAACCAGCAGGAGATTAGATGGAGTGTAACCTGCGAGTGTGTGTGTGTGTGTGTGTGTGTGTAGGAGCGGTGAGGGCGTCCAGTATATTCCCCATCCTCAGCGTGATCCTGCTCTTCATGGGAGGTCTCTGTATCGCTGCCAGCGAGTTCTACAAGTCCCGTCACAACATCATCCTCAGTGCCGGGATCCTCTTCGTGTCCGCAGGTGAGACCCAACCTTCCAATCACGGCTCGGTGTTTGTTAACAGAACGTTCCAGTAACACCCGAAAAAGGTGCCCAGATGTTAGAAAAGACTCGACTCGACTCGATCACATTGGCGTCTAAGGCTTAAGGGAGTCTGAAAACGTTTCAGTTCGGCTCCCGGATCCTGTCTTTTCATGAAAAGCAAACCGAACGCCCAACATGTCTGGAAACTAGAGCGAAGACTTGTGTTCTCGCAGAACCCACTCTGATCAAGCCTGTCCCTGCCTCCTCTTGGTACAGGCTGACTCTCAGCAGGGTTGACGATCATGTGAATTTTTTAATGCCACCTGCTGCATAAACAGCTAAGAGACAGTGAGATAGATTCCACAGAGCTTGTCAAAGCACGAGTACGGTTATTTTCTGCTAGGAAAAATCCCACTGGGATTCAGGCTCAAAAATGTCCTCAACACGTTGGTGTCATATATGGTGGAACCTCAGAATTCGAATTTAATTTGGTCTGGAACGGCGTTCGAACTCGGAGTCAGAATGAGATTTCTCCATAAGATGTACTGTAAATAGAATTAATCCGTTCCCGACCCTGGAGTGATTGTTTTTTATTCCCATATTGGTATGTAATTAATGATTAAAAGCATGAATAAAGCAAAGGAATGTAAAGCAATGCAGAAAATAAGGAATAATGTCAACTGAATGAATCCACTCCAGATTCCGGAGATTATTAGACTGATCATGCAAGCATACTCCGGCCTAGAAATCAGATTAAGAAATCTTCCCATACAGGTCCTCTTATTCTAAGAAACCTCTTCTTTTGGGCTTGTTTCCATAAACCTGGTTGTGTATTTATACACGGGATCTGGCAACCCTGGAATTAAAAAAAACACTTTTTGGAGAAACTCTGAAATGCAATATATATGCTGGAGGAAAAGAGGAATTACATTTTTTAATTATTAAAGTTTGCCTATCCCATTATCTGATTACATGGTGATCAGATCACTAACAAAACCTGACATTCTGCAGTTACTGGTTTATTAAATTTCTTACTAAAAACCTGTTTAAAGATGAGCGGATCCTGACGCTTTGACTTCTCTATCCACCCAGGCTTAAGCAACATCATCGGTATGATCGTGTACATATCAGCGAACGCTGGCGACCCCACCAAGAGCGACTCGAAAAAGAACAGCTACTCGTACGGCTGGAGCTTCTACTTTGGCGCCCTGTCCTTCATCATGGCCGAGATGGTGGGTGTCCTGGCCGTGCACATGTTCATTGACCGACACCGTGAGCTTCGGGCCGCCAGCGCCCGGGCTGGGAGGGGCATGGCCACGGGCAATGCGGACTACCTACACGGCTCGGCCATCACGCGCATACCCAGCTACCGCTACCGTTACAGGCGCCGCTCGCGCTCCTCTAGCCGCTCGACAGAGCCATCGCAGTCACGTGACACCTCTCCGCTGGGCCTTAAAGGATTTGGAGCGCTGCCCTCCACTGACATCTCCATGTACACGCTGAGCCGAGGTGGAGGAGACACGTTGAAAGCCACGCCTCCAGCCACCTACAACTCGGAGAGGGACCATAACTTCCTGCAGGTCCACAACTGCATCCAGAAAGATGCCAAGGACTCGCACAGCAACGCTGCCAACCGCCGCACCACGCCTGTATGAGCACCACAGAGACCTCTAGTGGTAGGGAGGGGAACTTGCTGACTAACACAGGCCAGAGAATGAGAGATTGAGAGAGAGAGAGAGAGAGAGAGAGAGAGTGTGTGAATGAGTGAAAGAAATAAAGGAGAAATCGAACCGCAAGTGGAAACGCACATGACCGTGATGTGAGGGTGTACGAATGAGCTCTCTGAGTTGTGAGCAATTTACAACGATGAAGATGACTTACGACGAGTTTCCATGTTGAAAAAAAAAAGCGAAAAAGCGAAAACGTCCAAAAAAAGAGATCAAGAAAATGCATGATTTTCCCATCTAGCGTAAGTTAACGAGTTTTAAAACCATGTTTCTAAAGAAGAGAAGTGAGACACGGGGAGAGAGCACAGAGAGGGAGAGACGTACGCCACACAAGGAGATGGAGAGAGGTGACGAGCATTGTGGGTTTTAAGGTTTAGGGTTTTTTTCAACTCTCTTCTCAGTCTCCAGGGTGACCTGTGACTCCGCCCCTCCTCCCCGCCCACCTCTCTCTTTACTTCCTGTATGTATCCCATCTCATTCTTTATTGCGCATTAATACTGTGAAGCGTTGTGGCCGAGCTGCACCCGGGGCAGACAAACAAAAAGACGAAGCCGCGCCCGGCCACAACCTATAAGTTAATATATGTATTAATTATATATGAATATATAAATATATATGTTAATAAACCGACAGGTAGACTTCCCTGACGTGAGAGAGAAGGACAAAAAATAAGAACAAATTGAATAACAGTCAATAAAGTCGTCATGGAAACAAAAGAAGTGCGCCCGGGTTTTATTGTGACTCGGGGATCGGAGGAGAACGATGCGCTTTGCCGAGGTCTTACTCCCTACAGGTAAGGGTACACGATTTATAATGAATTCACACTGCACCTAAAAAAGGTTTTTTGCTTATATCTGGCAGCAAGATACAAAATATTTGCCTTCCAATCTGGCCCAAATTTCAGTGTTCTTGGGTTACTGGAGATTCTGGTCCAAGCATCCAGATCATTTGGTCACTTTTACATTAATCAAGCATATTTGTCACAATTTCACAGCTGTGAACACTGAAGCGATACATAGATTTTAAGTTTTTAAGAATGACTCAACATATTTACTATTTCTTTACTGATTTACAGTGGAATTTGAACGCCTCTTCACTCTAACGATTCACTGTTTGAATATGCATGTTTGAATTGCAATTTCGAACATGGGCACCCTAAATAAAACACTCAATGGTGCGATCCTCCAAAGACGATGCACGGAATCCAGTCCAGTAGATGGCGATAATGCACCGATACGGTATGCCAATCGGCATAAAACCCCAAAAAAGGAGAGCTAGGGCACGATCATGGGCATATTATTTATATTACATTAGTTTATTGTTATATCAGTCTATAGGTGTGATTTCAGACTCCCCCTTCCGTCTCAATGGCTATTTCATGTCTTCATATTTGAATTATTTCATGTATTTATTGATTATTATTATTGTATTACATGCCTTTGCTTTATTCATGCTTTTAATCATTAATTACATCCAAATATAGGTATAAAAATAATCATTTGAGGGTCTGCCTTCTGGAATCAATTAAGTTTGAATTCTGAGGTTCAATTTACTAGGTACTAGTATATGACAAAAATGAACATGAGCATCTGTGCTTTATCATAGAATTTACGTTTTCTTGACCATGACTGTTTACATAACTATATTAAGGTAAACTCCAATAATTATTTAATAATTATTACTATTATTAATTGAAATATAAATTCAAATTTAGATCTTTTTTTCTTTGAATATGTATTGTGACAATAAAACAGCAAACTATATAATAGCAGTAAAGATTATGTTTTAACTTTTTAGCAGCGTTTAACTAGCTGGAACAGGAATTTATGCCGATTTATGAGCATGCCAAATCCTCTCCTGTCAGCTTTGCTCAAGTTAGCCGGCTACCATTAGGGTGAAGCTTTTTTAGGAGGAATAATAGCAGCATCATACGAAGCATTTTCAGAAAACTTGCTAATGAACTGAAGGTTTATTTAAGAAAATAATAAAAATCCTCAGATATCTGGGCAGATTTGCTTAAACAAGCTGTTTATTTGGCTTTAGCAGTGAGGATTATGAAGATTTATGAATATCCTCTCAGTAGTTCTGTCAGGTTTGCACAGCAACGAAACCTGTGAAAAAGTACACATACGAATGATTGTTTATCCCCAAAGATTTCCATCTATAGCCCTTCCCGTCTAGAGCCTACTGTGCAAATCGTGGCATTGAAACAGTAACGTGATCTGTTCAGACTAGTGCAGGCTACAGGCCACATAAAAAAATAACGCAAACAGCTTAACGAATTAGGCAGGAGTCAGATTAGAGCTGAGCGCCGTGTCTTGCAGTGTGAACGTAGCCATGGTGTTGGAGGCTTTTTCAGAGCTGAGGGAGCCAGTGTTCAACAGTTGCATAATCGCTGACACTTATGTAACATGACACAGACATGTAAGTTACAGTTGAAATGGCAGACACGAGGCCGGTTTAAACTCGTGCACTTGTGTGATTTCGATTCAAGTTTAAATACAACACGAATGGGCTATGTGCACAGGCCTACCAAAATACAAACAAAAACACAGTTAATCTACTATTTAGTCACGTTGTCTTACGGAAGGTCAGGAAATGAATGTTACAAATACGTTGGAATAACCACTGCTAATGTCTACAGACCTAAAGAGGAACAACAGCTGCATCCAGGGGCGTTGCTAGGCCTGTTTAGGCTATTAGAAACCCCTATTTAATCTCCTGTGACGCCCCTCGCTGCATCATAGCAATCCTTGCAGACAAGCACGAGTGCAGATTATGAAGCTTTTTAAATATATGACTTATACCAGCTGGTTAATTAGCTTTAGCAGTGATGATTATGAAGTATTTTTGAACAGGATGAACAGATCTCTCCGAAATCAGGTCAGATTAGCGAGCTAGCCATCCTTAACGCTAGAGTCTGAAGATCTGTGAGTTTGACTACAAATCTTGACTCGAAATGACTTCCAGTTGTGTTTATATTACCTTGACAGTGGTCACTAAGGCAGCTGATTATGAACGTCAATGAAAATCCTTTCAGAATTCAGGATGGCTTATGGTATCTCGTTGGCTAATGTTGCTAAAAGGACAGGATGGTAGCTAGCTAGCTAGCTTTAATTGTGAGGATTATAAAGATGTATTAATATAACTTTAAAATATCTCAGAAATCCTGTCAAGTTTGGTCATGTTAGCTACCTATCTATCATTTGTCTGCAAGATTATGAAGCAAAA
Source organism: Ancistrus triradiatus (assembly GCA_025084515.1). Classification (NCBI taxonomy): domain Eukaryota; kingdom Metazoa; phylum Chordata; class Actinopteri; order Siluriformes; family Loricariidae; genus Ancistrus; species Ancistrus triradiatus. The sequence goes on along the minus strand of JAJAGP010000042.1, from coordinate 868,162 downwards.
TGAAATTGAACAGAAACCAGGTCAGGGTCAGGTTAGCTCATGTTAACTAACTAACTAACTGGAGTAATGTAAAATTTCAAAATAATGTCATAGTAATATATAAATATGACTCATTCTGTGATCTTGCCATGTTAGCTTATGAAATCAATTGTATTAAGAGTAAGGATTATAAACAGTTATGAATAGGATTTCAAAATAGCTCAGAAATCCTGTTCATGTAAGATAGCTAATCGGTTTTAGCGCTGCATATTATGACAATGTTTCAACTGTAATACTTAAATCCACTCAAATGCCCTGTCACGTTTGCTCATTAGCTAGTTGGTAGCAAAATATGTATTCATACCAGTGCCAGACATTCCAATCTCACTTCTTGAGGCTTCCTTATGTAACCTGCGGACAGATTCAAATGCTATTTAAATAGTAACATCTAAAAATATTGTGCAATTTATCTGGCTTGTATAAACTCCCGAAATTCTACCATGATCACATTTACACTTTCGACAGAACATGCAGCAAATCACTTCCCCTATCAAAGGCAAACTGCATGCCATCAAATGTCCAAAACTTAGGCAGCTGTGCATTTTTGGGTAACACCGCTCGACAGTGAAGGCCAAAGCTGTGGCAAAACTGTCAGGTCTGGGCGTCTCTGGGATGGAGACAGGGTCAGGTTCAGGTCGCTGTAGTAGAGCGATCTCACAGCTTGTCAGGTGTAGCCATTGCTGAAAACCACCCATTATTTACAGAGATTAGCCATATGGGCTGTTAGGCAGAGTGTGTGTGTGCGTGTGTGTGTGTGTGTGTGTGTGTGTGTGTGTGCACCCTCGTGGTTGATCACACCGCCCTGCAGGGCGACACATCAGGAGCTTTGATCCGCTCGATGGGATAGATAGAGGCAGAAGCAAAGCGAGAGACTGAGCATGCTCAGATTTCTCCGGCTTCCCCACGAGTCAGAGAGGGATAAGTGGTAAAGTGTAAAATTAGAAAACGTTCGGTCATAATGTCTGGCGCGCCACACGCCAAAAATGTATACAAACCCGTTTCAATTTTGAAAATGAACAGAAATCCTATTGCGTACACCTGACGAGAGGTGCCTCCTTTTTCAGTACAAGAAAACAAGCACATGCTTATTGCCATTCAAAGGCTGAAAGCCATTCACAAAGTTCTGATTGCATTACAAATGCTGATTCGGTGAAGTGTATTGCCAGTCTTACAGATGAAGTACAGTTTAAAGCAAAAGTTTATGTGAGGCAATATGTATGCAAATTATAACGCTCTATTTATAAGCCAATTAAGTTGTGAGAACTTGCCGAAAGACTGCTTGATCATCTGGTGTCTAAACTATTATGCATGACGAATTTGATGCTTAATTCTTTCCAACGTTACAGAAATATGCTAGACTTTCTGGGTTTTATCCCGTGGCAGTGTGGCAGTGAATTTTCATGTGTTCGAATGCGTTCTAGATCTATCTGAGTCGACCATTCAGGGATGGGACTTACTTTACTGAGGATAGATTTTTGTCTTTTTGTTTATATTCATTTCCAGTTCCCATCGACTGAGTCTCTCAATCACAAAAAGCTACTATCCTGGAAGGGTGAGCACCATCTCGTACCACTGCAGCTTCATCATGCAACATCCTTGTCCAGGTCTTAAGGATGTTCTTAGGGCAGCTAGTGTCACTTTGATTGATGCCAAGGGGTTGTGGGGATTTAACTCATGATCTCCTGCACTGCCCCTCAGTCCCAAGAGTGAAAGATTTCCACTTACACTTTATCGGTGTAAGTTATGTCATCAGTAACTGACTGGAACTAATTCTACTACTGCAATATATGAACAACCTTGAGACGATGCTTTATCAGAACTCATAATGAACACAACTCTGTTCCTTATACAAAAATTATCATTATAAATATTAGGTTACGAACATCAGAATATGCCAATAACTGTGTGACTGTGTGCCCCTGACTGCGATGGACTGGCATCCCATCCAGGGATGCTTCCACCTGCGCCCAGTGAAATCTGGGATATTCTCGGCACCATTCCTGACCCAACACTGAGCAGGATGAGCATTAGAACACAGAAAAAATTTGACAATTACAAATTAAACTTTTAAATGCAGCCACGCCATGATGGAAGCATGCAAATCCAGAGGATCTAAGGCAGCTTGCAAAGGGTTCATGGTTCCTTGTTCAGGCTCCTTGATTGATGACACAATATGGCACCACAACTGGCAACATAACACCCTGATTGCCAGAGCACATCAACACAAAACAGTTTGTTAATTATGGCATAATTATAGCATGAGATCCCTAAAGTGGAATGGGATTTTGTTGATGAATATTGGCCATACATCTCTCTGAAACTACCCGTCTCGTTTCCTACGATGGGCTGTGTGTTCTTCTAGACTACTAATTCTTAGATGTAGTTCTGAGATGCCTGATGAATACGGGCTATAACGAGATTCAATCCTATCATAAATTTAGTCTCCCTGATCTCCTACTGGTAGAAATGCTGGATGGAAATCCTTTAGCCAGATTTACATTCATTCATTTTCAACGGGACACAACCCAAGCAACAAGGGTTAAGCGGGAGATTGGTGGTGTCCAGGATCTTAACACGAGCCACTAAATTACACACATATGGCAGGTCTTGTACTGCTCCCACACTCCTGCTTCTCAATTCCAACGCTGTTAAGCCACCCTTCAGAAGATTTAGCCTGAACGCGGACAAAATGTTCCTGCTCCTGTGAGGAAAGCCTTCGCTGGTGTCTTGAGTCGGGTTCTGGCTAAGCTTTTGCCCCCTCTGTTGGCCATTAGAAGGTAAATATGCAGTAGGTTCGCCGAGTCCACGTGTGTGTGGGTAGAATACTAATACTTTAGCGATAGAGGGCCATTGCTGCAGTCTGTGCTCCTCTAGCATAGAAAGAAGAAGAAATGGTGCAGCGTTTCATACATCAGCCAACTCACATACTTCAATAGTTCTTCCACAACGTTTCGTTTTCCAGTGCCGTGTTCATGAAGGTAAAACGTGCATCGGGTGAATGTGTGGTTTTCCTTAGGATGCTATATGCTTTGAAACTTATTTTTTTCAGGCACCAGTACATTTTACAGTAGTCACCTGTACTCCTTATTTTTGGGACAATTACATTTTATACTGGTGCTTACACGTTTGAAAACAATATCACACAGTATTGTGCAAAAGTCTTAGGTCACCATTAGACTTGTTGTTTTAGCAACGGTATAACGACCATATATAATTATTTCTCAGTTTATTTGCGTATTCGGTGTTAAAAAGTGGAAAAAACAGATTCTATAGGCTACAGTGGCAAGTATTGTATTTAGTGTGACCTCCCCTTACACCGATAGTAGCATCTGGGAGCTTCATCGTGGACGTTTGCGATCGGTAGCACTTTTTCAGGGGGAATTTTGTTCTGAATGCTGTGGTTTTTCTTAATTTTGTGTACATACTTCCTGTATTTTCTGTATTCATCTCAATAACCAGTCTTCACTTTGTAGCTGAAATGAGGTCAGTCATTAAAAAAACACTTTATTATTACAAAAGAAATGCCATTAAAAGCTTAAGGATCCAACAGTGGCAGCTTGGTAAAGATACCTCAGACTTCAGCAGCCCAAAGCCCTGACCACTGGGGGACCATGCCATGCTTCATGGTTGTGGTTTACAACAAGGTGACAGTGGGATTGTACTGGTAAAGCAATTCTGAAGTCACCGTAGACACGAACTGGAATGACAAAAGTAAGCCAGGGCAGAATGTCCAGCCTCAGTGCCTTATCTCATGTTCCAAATGCAGCAGAAAGCTTCTACACTGTGGTAGCAGCAAATAGGGGCAATCTCCATTTAGTGTCCATCACTCCGTGTGAAAACCATCAAAAACGTGAACTGGTGACTTAACCTGTGGACTGTGGTAGATTAGTGGTTAAGGTACTGGACTATGGACCAAAAGGTCCAGGGTTCAAATCCCACCTCTGCCAAGTTACCACTGTTGGGTCCTTCACAATTGCTTGGATTGTAAGACTGTATCAATTGTAAGTTGCTCTGGATAAGGGCGTCTGCTAAATGCTGTAAATGTAAATGTAACCGATGCTGAGTGCAATCCAATCACATTGTTCCGAGGTCACCATGCTGGCTTTCTGGAATTTAACCTGCCAACCTTCTAGCTCACCTTCTTATCTACAGTGCCTATTTTCCTGGCCAAAGCTTTCTCTCGCAGACTCTTGCCAGGTTCACCCGTCGTAGTGGGGACTCTGCGCTCCGTGTCTGTCTGACAGATCACAGATGGGCTGATACTGGGACGGGGAGCTCCCGAACACACACAGAGCTCGAACTCGCTGTGTGTGGTCACTCTGCATTTTCTGTATTGGAGCACGAGCGATGTGTGGGATATCCTGGCCCAGAAATGTTTCCCCGTCTCACTTCTCAGACGCAGCATGGTTCCTGGCTCCTGTACAATGCATCACTATAACACAGCGTGGAGGCTATCCCACACACACACACACAGGCAGCCTGGAATCACACAGTCCGATTTTCAGTAATAAAAGCAATGTGGGCTTTGCCGAATCCCTGAACCTGATAGATCTATTAAAAACGTGCAATCCATTTACACTTCTAATGCAGACCCAATCATAAAATCTTACTGAAGCAGTAAATAAACCTAAATAAGGCACTTGTGTGGTCTGCAGGGTCAGGAGTCATACAGGCACGAGGCAGGTCAGGGATCATCCCCTGGCACTGCAACAGCAACCCCTTGCCAGCCTTACAATGAATGGACTGGCGTCTCATTCTGTGCCCTGTGCTCTCTGGGATAGGCTCTGGACTCTAGGTCCTGCGTGCCTCCAAGAACATGGTACTCCGAAAAATAGGTATGCAAATGAATGACAGAATTAACGAATTACTGAATACATTAAATTGCTTAATTATAATTATTTTCGCAGTGCCTGTGGCTTAGAGGTTAGAACCAGCTGCTGGAAACACTAGTTCCTGAGGTTCTGTGTTAGACAGACCGACATCTTATCCAGGGAGTGTTTTTGCCCGAGCCCGATGAAATCTGGGATGGGCTCTCACTTTACTTGACTTGTAATAATTATTTTCTTTCACAGTACTGTGCAGAAGTCTCAGCCCACCACTGTATTTGTATTTATTGTATTTCTATAATATTATCAGCAATTTGACCCAAAAATTTCAAATTTGGATTCATCACTTGACAGTCCTCTTTAGAGCTTTAGCATATCTTAGCCTTTTGAAAAAGTGGTTTCTTGGTCGCTACCCTTCCAAAAAACACTGCAGACGGGTCAACTCGGCATCCCGATGATGCTCCCAGATGCTGCTGCTGCTGCTCAAGTGTAAATACTTCCCTCTGTAGACTATAGAAACCTTTTTTTCTAATAATGTTTCACTTTTAAATACTGCATACAAATGTCCTGTATTTTCCGGTTGTATTCTAATAAAGAGAATGAAAAATAATGATATATGATCATTATATGCCCAACGTAATGGTGGCCTAAAACTTTTGCACAGCACTGTAAAGGAAGCCATTAATTAGGTTACAGCACTTGAGTGTGTTTGTTAGAATACATGAATATTCAGTTGTATTATATTTGATATTTATCACATGGTCGCATTTTATTCTCTATTTACACCAGAGCTGTCAGTTCTGTTTGTCACGGAGAAATTTGGTACATTTAGTTCCAGCGTAACAAACATAAACATGTCTTAATACAAGCACTAGCTTTGATTTCCATTAAGGACGGGTTTTCGTACTTAATGCTTGGAGTCGACGCACAAACACAAGGAAACATGCCTGCGTAAAGCTCTCTCTCTCACACACACACACACACACACACACACGCACACGCAGATGCTGTGTCAGTTTTTAATGGCCTGCTGTCGCAGAGTCAATTCACTCAGGCTTTAAATGAAGACTCTCGGCTATGTGTTTGAACGAATTAATAACAATTCAATAGCTAGTTTATTGGCTTTCCGTGTTCATGCCGAATTAAACTGCACATTCTTGTAAAAATTGAAATCCCAGCCATTCTGGTTAAGACGGTGCAAATCTTTTCTTGATTGCTCGCCTCTCAGTGGGACTGATGGATCTTATAATGGTGGCCCTGGCGACCGCGGAGAGAGCAGCATTAATACAGTGTGTGAAATTAGATTACGTCGCCATAGATGTGCTCTGGAGCGTAAGCACCCCCACACGCAAGAACACACACTCGAGCCCGGCTTTTATAGAACGCTGCAGAGCACGCATCAAGGACGCGGGCGACGTGACTGCCACGTTACAATGACTTTATTTCCCGGCCCTGAGGAGGCGATCAAACGTCTCGATCGTGGCGTTAACTCTGACATCCGGCACGTCACGGGGACGACGGGAACAAAGGCAACATGGCCGCCCATCGCCTCAGCCCAGTCTGCTCAGTCAAGTGTGGAGCTCGAATTAAATTCAGCACACAGAGTGCGAGGGCTCTGCAGGAAGGGCACGGTTATTAGAAGCCTCTGACATGCGGCACGACCCCGCCGCGTCACGCCGGAGCAATAAAAAGAGTTCAAAAGCTCACCATATTGCAGAAAATGTGATATTCTATCATAATGTATATACAGTTCATACATCAGAGCTGGAACCTGGGGGCACCCGTGGTCTGTGCCACACATCACCCGGCCCTCATCCCAAGGAGAGCCGAGACCTCAGGGTCCGAGTGAAGGGTGAAGGTCATTACAGGTCCCTGACTGTACCTTGTCAGCACCGGGACCGGATTCACAAAAGCGTCTTAAGAAAGGAAATCTTCTTAAATGTGTGTTTTAGCCAACAGGAAGCTCTTACAGCCTAAAGGCCTTCTCACACCAAGCTTTTTTTTGTCTAAGCGCTCTGAAAACTCCCTGTCCGCTTTTGCTTTCTTTAATTTCCCTTCTCTTAATGTGTCGGAGATTTCGCCGTGTCTTTTTCACATCGTCAATTTAAAAAAACAAAGGGAAAAAAAAAACAAAATGAATGCAGAAAGGTCTAGTTTGTGAACAGATCAGAATGCACTTAGATAAATAATCAGATGCTTCCTTACAGTCCCTGTGAGCTTTATCACCATCATTCTCCAGCCTTTCATTTACATTTACATTTACATGTACAGCATTTAGCAGACACCCTTATCCAGAGGGACTAACAATTGATACAGTCTTACAATCCAAGCAATTGTGGGTTAAGGGCCTTGCTCAAGGACCCAACAGTGGCAGCTTGGCAGAGGTGGGATTTGAACCCTGGACCTTCTGGTCCTTAGTCCAGTACCTTACCCGCTAGGCTATCACAGTCCTTTCAGTTCTATTCCACCAGATCTTTTCTTTAATATCCATGTTTTTAGAGACTTGATGAGCTGTTCTGCCCGACGACCGAGCTCTGATAGGTCTGCGTCTTTGATGCAGAAATAAGAACGGGCTCCGATTAACTATTTTACGCAGCGTCTGGGTCCGTCAGTTTCGGGCGCGGCGTGAAGGACGGCCTTAAAAAGTGTGTAAAAAGGCTTTAAGTCAAGTGTGAGGCTATTGTAAGGTTCAGAAAATATTTAAGGACATGATGGTTTCAAGAACAGCACTCGTTCTTGGAATTGTTCTTAAGAAAAGAGTTAATGAAAAATCTAAGATAATTCTTAAGAAGTTATTTGAAGAATAACAATTTTTCATAGCTTTTTTGTTAAGAATTAGGTTAAGAAAAACACACATTTAAGACACTTTTGTGAATCCGGTGCCAGATCCTTCCTGGTTATGACCAGGTGCCTGACCAGGGCCACAGCAAGACTTTTACCACCAACTGCGCTGTCACTCATTGTTAGGCTGCTAAACAAGAATAAGCCAAATGAATTACATATTGAGTGACTTAAAAGAGACTACAGGAGATGATGTCATTAAAAGTGACCATCCCTGATACCAGCCTGATCTTGATACTCACGCTACTTTGATTTGACTCCGTTATAAGGCTTTAACATGGATAACTGGCACAGATAGCACTGCTTCTTTCAATCAGAGGATATTTTTGTGTTGTGTTAAGCGAGTCTCTGGATCATCTGCCTCCGGTCTTGATAGAGATCGTGGAAGGCTTTGGCTAAACTCAGGAAAGGGGCATCGCAGTTCTCCATCTCTTTCTACAACACACAAACGTACATTTAATACGTGAATGTTTTCAGTTTCCCTGTTTGTCCTGGTCAGGGAGCCTGGGCATCCGGGTAACAAATTGCCTGAGTGCCTATATAGGAATGATATCTTGCTAAATTAAATAAAAGAGACAGAAATATAATTTCTATAAACACTACTGCAGTCTGTAACCGTCTGAAACAGGTTTATTACCGATGACAGGTGAGCAGTTATGATGTGTATCAGAGGGCACTCACAGCTGAGGTCTCGTGGTACATGAGGCCTTGGTTTTGTGCCCACTCCTGTGCCACGGCCTGCTCCACCTCCCTCCTCGATGCCAGATCCGACTTATTACCCACCAGCACACCTGCAACACACAGGTGCTTAATTACTGTCAGATGAGGCCAAGTGCCAACTGATCTTATGATCATCTCAATCTTCAGGGTTGTTATGTCTTCAGTGTAAATTAATGGAATACTGGAGAGAAAAAGCACCAGGAGACTAATAAAAACACTGTGGGATGTGTCGGATTATGGGTGGAAATAATAAAAACACTGTGGGGTTTGTCAGATTATGGGTGGAAATAATAAAATCACTGGAATTTGTCGGCTTATGAGTGGAAATAAAAATAACACTGTGGGATTTGTCTAAATATGGGTGGAAATATTAAGAGAACAATACACTATTTGTCCGGGTATGGGTGGAAATAAGAACACTGTGGGATTTGTCGGATTATGGCTGGAAATAATAAAAACACTGTCGGATGTGTCGCATTATGGGTGGAAATAATAGGAACACTACAGGATTTGTCAGCATATGGGTGAACATAATAAGAGAACACTATGGGATTTGTCTAAGTATGGGTGGAAATAATAAGAACGCTGTGGAATTTGTCAGAATATGAGTGGAAATAATGGAAACACTATTCATGGAAATAATAGGAAATCTGTATAATAAATAGTTATAACAAGACTAATGGTAACACCAAAGGTATTGTCAGAATAGGAATGGAAATAATAAGAACAACTGTGGGATTTACGATAATATGGCTGGAAATAATAAGGATACTGTGGCATTTGTCAGAATATGGGTGGAAAAATTAAAACATAAGAATGTGTTGACATGTAGGTAAAAGTCAGACCCCAGTAGAGTCTGCCAGAATATTGGTGGAAAAACAACACACCTCAACAGCTGCAATATTGGTGGAAAATTCGGAGGATTTCGGGGGGGATACAGGTGTTAAAAAAAACAAAGAGCACAACATCTTGGTTGTAACAAGAAAAACAAATAAATAAAATTAAGCGTCATACCTATGGACCTTCCTATGAGCTTACCATGACTACAACAAAACTGAGTATATTGCATTTCAGTATGAGATCTGTTGCATGGGAAGCGTAACTCAGGAGAACCAGGTGGACACAGGAATGCCCTGGACGGGACACTGGTACACTGCAGGGCGGGTAGGGGTTACTGGGTGAGGGTAACTGGTGCAGAATAATAATAATAATAATGATATTCATAATCCAGGTCACTGATTGCATTTTGGCTGATATATTAGAAAGAAAATTTGAACTGCACAAAGTGTGTGTGTGTGTGTGTGTGTGTGTGTGTGTGTGTGTTTTCTCACCTGGTAGCTGCAGTCCATTGCAGTGAGCTCGCACTCTCTCTAGCCAGGAGCTGCAGCTGTTGAACGAGTCCAGCCTGCTGATGTCAAACACCACACACACCACTGACGGCTGCCCCCACTAATCCGAGAAAGCACACACACACACACACACACACACACACACACACACATACACACGCTCTGTAAATATATACAGCAACGTTCCCGCTGACAGCCCAAAACACACATTCAGCAAATCCACGCAGGAGCTCAATTAGTGCAGCAGAGCAGTGAGAGTAAAGCTCTTAACTAATACAGTTAGGGGATTCATTATGGTACTGGAAACAACTCAAACCCCACTAGACCTCTAATTTTTGGGTGTTTTCTAAATTAGCAGGTTTAGGTCCGGTGTTCCTGTGAGCCCAAAGCCCAGCACAATTTAGGGTTTCCTCTTCTCTAACACATCGGCTAATTACAGGACTCTCTACCGAGTTTAATCAGGTGTACTGGAGCGGAGAAAACACGAAACTGCTCAGGACAGTAATCACACATAACATCCGTCACCCTCAAGCAGTGATGTGCTGCACCTTCGCCTCGTGTTACTGGGCAAGGACTAAACGTATGACCGGGCCGGACGTGACGTCACTTAGGATAAAGTGAGCTGTTGAGCTAATTGAGCTGCAATTGTCCTAATAGAGAGGTATGGAGACCACGCCCACTTCCCCTCTGACTGACAAGACGAGGCCACGCCCCGTTCACTGTGACGGACAGGTCTACATTCTCAGGTCTCCTACACCGGGACTGATTTACTGCAGTGATTTAGATTTGCCTCACCATTTTCTCACAGGCATCCACAAAAGTTTCTCGTCCTGCTGAGTCAAAAATGTACAGTTCCTGAAACCAATAACAACACACACACACACACAGTGACTGTAACACACAGTGATCTTAATTGTGCACTAACAATGCTAGTGAGTAAAGGCGCGAGTGAGCTCACCACACTGTCGCTGGTCGCGGGAATGCTGATCGATTTGACCAGCAGCTCCACACCAGCCGTCTGCAACACAAATACACAACAAAGCAAAAAACAACACAATTGTCAATAGAAACAGACATCAGTTCCTTACACACTGCTCATAAAAACACAATAAAACACAAAAATCTCTGTCATTAAGGCCCACGGCTGAAGTGTGCAGGTAGTGGGGTTGTTTAGGTTGGACTTTTCTAGCTCAGGATACACTCGGTATTAGTACCTTCTTTCTGACTGCCAGTGGAGTGAATCTTTTGGTATACAGCACCTATTGGATTCACCTTACCCCTCTGAAAGTGAGATTGTCTTCACATGAACAGACCGACCAATCTTAGCCATAAGACTTTACATTTGCCACTGGCCTCTCGGGAGCTTCTATGATGCATAAAGATTTCTCAGGTTCTCATGTAGCTGCTGCAGTGAGAGACAGAGGAAAGTTCCCTGTGTTCTAAAGGCCTGGTCTTATTAACTTTCTGTTCAGTATCAGAGTATCAGACAAGAGAGAGAGAGAGAGAGATGCACCAGCTGGCAAGAGGTAAAACACACACAGTTGTTTCACTATCCTTGTGAGGACTTTCCACTGACATAATGATTGGAGCTAATTAATGCTACACCTAACCCTAACCTCAGTAACCTTAATCCAATCCTCTCTTAGCTCTTCTGGTTTTTCAAATAAAGTTGCTGTTTTTTAAAATAAGAAAGAATAATAATAATACTAATAAAGCAATTAAAAGAAGTGAGGAACAGCAAAAAAACAGTCCTCCCAAGTCAAAAAAAATCGCCATTTGTTTTCTAGAAGGGTGAGGGCTTATATCTATGATCTATCTCTCTCTCTCGGCTCTCTCTATCTATCTGCACTATCTAGCTCTCGCTCCTCGCTATCGCGACTCTCTCTCTCTCTCTCTCTCTCTCTCTCTCTCTCTCTCTCTCTCTCTCTCTCTCTCTCTCTCTCTCTCTCTCTCTCTCTCTCTCTCTCTCTCTCTCTCTCTCAACATACGTTTTGGGGACTTTCCATTAACATACCGGTCTCAACTGTCTCTAAATAAGGCTACACCTAACCCAAACCATACCCTCTGTATCCTAAACCACATCTTTTAGCTCTTTTAGACAGTTGGTATTTAAAAAAATTATAAAACAAAACAAAACAAAAATAATTCTCCCTACAAGGAAAAAATAAGATATCTTTCTGTCATTTTGCAAACATTTGGTCCTCACAATGATATCTAAACACAGCCCACACACACGTCTGTCTTACTATCTTTGTAGGAACTTCCCATGGACATAATGATTGCTGTGCCTAATTAATACTACACCTACATCTAACCCTAACCTTAGTAACCTAAAGCAAATTTTTTAGCTCTTCTGGTTTTTCAAATAAAAGTTGCTGTTTTTAAAATAATAAGAATAATAATAATACTAATAAAGCAATTAAAGAAGTGAGGACCAGCACAAGTCAAAAATCGCCAGGTTTTCCTATCATTGTGAGGACTCTCTCTCTCTCTCTAAACATACGTTTTGGGGACTTTCCATTAACATACCGGTCTCAACTGTCTCCTAATAATGCTACACCTAACCCAAACCGTACCCTCTGTATACTAAACCAAATCTTTTAGCTCTTTTAGAAAGTTGCTATTTAAAAAAATAATAAAACAAAAATAATTCTCCCTACGAGGACCAGCAAAAGCTCCTCACAAGGAAAAAACAAGATATCTTTCTGTCATTTTGCAAACATTTGGTCCTCACAATGATATCTAAACACGGCCCACACACACGTCTGTCTTACTATCTTTGTAGGAACTTCCCATGGACATAATGACTGCTGTGCCTAATTAATACTACACCTACATCTAACCCTAACCTTAGTAACCTAAAGCAAATTTTTTATTTATTCTATATGTGAACAAATGTCCCCACAAGGTAAAAGACGTGTCAGATCTTTCTATTCTTGTGGGGACATTTGTTCACACACACACGGTTGGAAACACATACGTTTTGGGGACGTAACCCTAACCTTAGCATCGTAAAGCAAATCATTTTGGCTCTTTTGGTTGCAAGACAGTTGCAGTTTAAAAGTAAACAAACCAAAAACAAAACAATTCTCATCATGGCGACCTGTATCTTCCCGTAAGGTAAAAAGGACAACATCTTTCTACCTTTTTGCAAAGATTCGGTCCTCACAGTGATATATAAACGTGGCCCACACACACACACATACACAGAGTGGAATGCCAATGAGAGCTCATTTCTCGTAAACAGCGCGTCTCTCCTTCGCTAACAAGCCCGCCGACATTTTCCATGAGTGCCATCGTTTATGACGTGCCCTTCAAACCCAGCCTACGCGCTGTCTGTCGATCAATCGATTGGTCAGCATGTGTCATATTTAATGATCTTTAGTGCTGCTCGCTTCACCTCCCTCTCTCTCTCTCTCTCAAACACAATGCTTCGTTTTGTCATGCTGAGCACGCTGGCACTGTACCCAGGCCTGCAAATCTTCCTCTAATACTAGAGCCTGGCACACGCACGCAGCCCAATTACTGCAGTGGTTGTATAAATTATTGACGTTCCTGTCACCTGTAGGCCCGCGTCATGCTGATGCAGGCAGTCGTGTGCGACAGCGCTCGCGTCCCTCTCCTCTGTATTCAAATCGCTTCATCTGCTTCCACGAGGGCCCTATCGACCCGCTTCAGCCACATAACAAGTCGTCAGCGCGCTAAAGTAAGAGATGAAGCCGCCGTAGTCC
>JAJAGP010000042.1:444656-849656 GCA_025084515.1 Ancistrus triradiatus | reverse complement strand
CTTCCTAGAACGTGAACGCCCGGCGATAATATCACAATGAACTAATGCTGTGTCTTGCAGCCTTATATTAGCTTTGTCTTCCTTTTTGAACAGGGAGCTCCAATTAATTTAGGAATTAATGTGGAAGCCTTTCTGCGCATCCTCATGTGTTATCTTCCGGAGCGAGCTGTTCTCTGTTCGAGCGAAAATAGAACACAAATCAGTCAGGCCTCCATCACACAGACACACACAGACACACACAGACACACACACACACACACACACACACACATGTACAAAAAGCCCCCCCCAGCACCATCATTACTAGGCCTGGATGTCACCATGGCAACACAGGCACGGAGGCACGGTGCAAGCCGAGCGATGCTGCTGACGCACGCGCTCTCCCATGATCCTCCAGTGCCGCAACGGGAGCATCGCTCGGAGATGCAGACCTGCCATGCAGGGGCGGCACGGCCAGGAACATCAGAGACGGTCATCTTCCATATAGCGTCGCCATGGCAACCGCGAGAGACCAGAAGAATAAACACATGAAAATGCTAATGGCAATAAAACAATTAAAAGGTCAAACACTATTTTTACTTTTAAATATTTCATTATTATTTAAAAAAAATTGCAAGGCCTTAAGACAGTTGTAAGATGCAAATCTAAAATGGTGGACTGGCAAAAATATCACTTTTTCTCTGTGTAAAATGCACGTGATGGGGAGAGGGTGGGGTCTGATGGAAGGACATATATCTCTTTAAAGTGGATCTCCTAAGCACTTCGAACAGGGATCCCACTTTCCTGGAGGATTCCAAAAGCTCAGTAATACCAAAGAAGTACAGCATGTTTGCTTAAAGTTAGACAACACTATTCCTTTAAGCCGGAAAAAAACCCATGGATCTGCGTTTTCCCTCAGGAACAGTATGAAGATCCTCAAGATCTTTCTTTCTCTCAGCGTCGCTTCGCAGCAAGACGCCCTGTAATGCAGAAGCTGCAGTCAACTGCTGTGCGAGCCATGACGCCCGCCAGAGGCACCCAGCGCTTGCTCTCTGATCACCACACACACACACACACACACACACACACACACACACACAAACACGCTAAAACACTCCCGCTACTGTTGGCAAACAAATGCCTAGGGCGCTATACACACCCCCCACACCGGCCCACGCTAAAACCGCTATCTTCCCCTTGGGCGAAACAAAACGCCTCCCTCAGGCAATCAGGCCGGCGCTCGATTTCTGAAATTAAAACGTTTAACGTGGTCAGCGTTCCCAAACAGGCCGCAGACGGGCATCATGTTTTCAAAGTTCATCTCTATAATTCTTAGTAACTCTCCTGATCTGAGAGGATCTGAGAAGTTTTACTTCGGCTCGTATTCAATTTTAGCTTTGTTTAAAAAAAGGAAGCTCCGGTTACACTGTGGTTACACTTTCTGCACCATCAGTAACTCTTCTGTCCATCCGTTGATCACCCGAAAGCCATCTACTGCTCTAAATTAAGCACCACCTGCTTCAGAGAGGAAGGTTTTGCACCTTCCTGCCATTAGATGTCATGTCACATTCGATATGCATAAAGGTATGAATATTACGTTTGTGGTGCCCAAAAAATGGGTGTCAGCCTTCAACATTTGGCGGACACTCTTACCCAGAGCAACTTACAAGTTTTTTACAACCCAAGAAATTGTGGGTTTGCTCAATCGCCCAACAGTGCCAGCCTGGGAGAGGCAGAATTTGAACCCCAGACCTTCTGGGTCATAATCTAGTACCTTAACCACTAGGCCACCAGTCCTCTAAGAGGGCTTTTCACTAGATTTCAGAACATGGCTGTGAAATCGGCTTCTGATATTAGACAATAAACCCTGGCTCACTTGGCATTCCAGTGCATTTTCTACAGCATATTAAATGTAACCTGTTAACCCTTGGTGCTTACTCCTCTCTCTCTGTGCCAGTTATTTTCGTTAGTAATATTCGGATGCATCGCTAACGAGGGCTACGTGAACAGGCCCGATGAGGTGGTGGAGTACTGCGTCTTTAACCGGAACCAGAACGCCTGTAACTACGCCGTGGGCATGGGCACGCTGGCCTTCATCTGCTGCATGGGCTTCCTGGCGCTGGATGTCTACTTCCCCCAGATCAGCAGCGTGAAGGACCGCAAAAAAGCCGTGCTGGCTGACGTCGCCGTGTCAGGTAAGAGATCCTTTAACCAGCCGGTTTGCGAGGCTGAGCGTAAGAAATAACCTGAGCTGATGAAATGATTACCATGTGTCATGGGCCTTCAGGTGCCACTCCTTTTAAGAGTTTCTGTTTTCAGTTTCTAAACTGGTGGGAGTGTGAGAAACAGCAGGTCCTGAGGACATGGGATAACAACGAGTAGTACTACTCTTGGCAGTACTGGCGTAGGTCAACGTTGGGCATGTTGGCAAAAAATCAGGAGGTGCCAACAGTTTATAAACAAGTGTTTTGTCAGGAGCAGCACCCTTGCAGCTCTGAGACTCATTAACTCTGGAACTCACACCCACAGCTGGCCTCTGGTCCCTGGAACCGGGGGAACCTGGAACTGGATGGGTGTTGGCACACCCTACACCTGGGCTTGACAATGATGCCAGGAACCAAGAGCTCTGTATCCTCGCCAGAGAAATTATACCAACCATGGTGGTTCCATCATCTGAGTCCCCATGGTTTGCATCCCACCTCTGGCAAGGTTGTGTCGCGGTTTCTGGCCCAGCTGCCCATTTGTATGAGTACAAGTCCAAGTGTGGATTGCACATTTCCGCCTCCTCAGAGGATTGGATCACATGACACAAACCAGGGATGCTGTTTTTACTCACTCGCTTCCAATACCTGGGGCCATGCCCACTTAATCTAACTCTACGCTGCTGTCGTAGTCAGAGGTGGGCACCAAACAGGGTGCCAGTCCACCAGAGCTCACAGTGGCACTTTAGAGACTCAAGACGACCTAACCTACTGTATGTCTGGAATTTGGGAGTAAGCCAGAGTATCCGGAGACACCCCGCACAGATGTGGAGAGAACATTCAAAATCCACACCAGGTCTCTGGAGCTGTGAGACCCAGGTGCATAAGGACTCCATAAACAAATGTAGGAACCTTGAAAGTGTTATGAAAAATCTTGGCCCTGCTGGTCAAATTACAGGGAACAGGGTGGCAAAACCCAATTTTTTTCGCTTTAAAACAAAATATTAACCGTACGCATTAATTCATGTATAAATGTGATGGTAAAGAAAGAGGTCGTCATTCGAGAAGGGCTGCCTAAACTTTTGAACACTGCAGAAGCAATTAAATCCATAGCGTAACAGAGCACCAGGGTTTTGTTGCTCCATCATTAGAGACTGAGATCGCGCCACTATGTGCCATATTTATTGTCACAATAATGGCAATACGTAGTGCATAATGCCAAGCTTGTGTTGGCTCCTGTTCCAGTCCGACAGCCTTTGATCTATGACGTTTATTACCTCGGGCGTTTTTGGGACCGGTCCTGAGTTTGTGCCCGCATTAGCGCAGGATGAAGCTGCAGCGAGAAAGCGGAGGTGTGAAATATTGCCAGGACGTGCTGTAAATTGTAGAGAACGTTGGCCTTTTATGAGCCTTTTGTGAGCCATAACAAATGCACACACACAGGCACGGCACGCAAATAATATGACTTTTTGAGCTTTATTGTTATCCATAAAGCCATGACAGACTCTCTCACACACAGAGGCATAGGGAAATGATCAGAATAGGCATATAGAAGTACATACAACCACAATCTCCTGTGAAAAATACTTGGTGATAAACTTTATTAATGAACTTTATTAATTAAGTCCAGATCGCACAACGTGCAGTTTCTCAGCACGTATCCTAGACGTTAAGTCACCTGTGCACATTTAGAGGCTAGAAAAGAACGTGAATCAATGACTTGTTCCAGTCAAAGGTTCCTATTGTAATTCAAATTAAAAGAAGTGTACGGGTTATAGAGGTGCCGGATCAATCCAAAGTCAAACTCTGCTTGAGGAGGTGCAAAGTGAGCCATTTCAAACACCTTCTCTTTCTGTTTCTCCAGCGTTCTGGTCCTTCGTGTGGTTCGTTGGCTTCTGCTTCATGGCTAACCAGTGGCAGATGGCAAAGCTCGAGGACAATCCGCTGAAGGAAGGAGCAGACGCGGCACGTGCCGCCATCACCTTCGCCTTCTTCTCCATCTTTACCTGGGTCTGTATCTTTACTCCGACTCGTAAAAGCACCGAACACACTGAACACACTCTCAGCCTTGTAGCTCGAGTGCAGCACTAGGTAGCGAAGGTCTGACCCAAAGCGACTCATGTGATTTTCCACCGATCCCATTCCCAGCACTCGTTCCTCCGCTCATGTGTTTTGCATTATTGTGTGTGTGTGTGTGTGTGTGTTTCAGGCCACCCTCACACAGCTGTCATTGGGAAGGCTAGAGAGTGTGTCATTTGAGGAGGAATACCTAAAACTGTTCCCTCCCCAGCCCCCTCAAGCTCAGCACTAAAACGCTAACACACGCTTGCATTCCTACACACACTTCAAGTACTGCAAGTCTCAGGCTAAGCTCAGTGGAGGTTCTTGTTCAGCCAGAGCTGACTAGCTTTTGACTTAAACTCCATCTTGAAGATTTGTGTTTTATAATGAGCACACGTTTAGTTGTTTGTCGACTCGGACATTCAGCTCTGATGCATTAGAACCCGTTCATTCCTTCACTGCATAACTGATTCATCCGAATCCACAACCTTAGACAGGATGCCAATCCGTCGCAGGGCACATGCACACACTCAGGGACACTTTAGAGACACGAGTTCACGTAATGCATGTCCTCCATGAGTACCCAGAGAAAACCTGAGCAGACGTGGAGAACATGCAAACTCCACCAAAAAAAAACAAAAGCAATACATCCTGTTTGACCTCCATTTATTCTGTTCCCAACCTGGAGTTCACAAGCACTCTCTGGATAGCGCATCGTTGCAAGCCTCACGTTGGATTCGAACCCAGCCCCTCAGGGCAGGAAGTGCAGTTACGGGCAGCTGGTTCTTAGTATTGAGCCACCTGAGCTGCCTAAACATTTGTACTTAAGGGTGATTGCTGCATTTAAGTCATCCTTATCACCAGGGATGAGGTTGGGGGGGTCAATAGAAACTAATGATGACCAATTCTTATATTCAGTGGTGAACAGAGACTATAGAAACTGGACATTAACTTGTGGCATCAACATTAAAAATGAGTAAATAAATACATGAACACATAAATAAATAGATAGCCCTCGCTATTCCAGCACCAAGAACAGAAGCAAGCATCAAATTAGAACCAAAAATAAAGCAGGTTTTCACTTAAAACTGTACCACAGGGGCTGTGGTAGCCTAGCGAGTAAGGTACTGGACTATGGACCCAAAGGTCGAGGGTTCAAATCCCACCTCTGCCAAGCTGCCACTGTTGGGTCCTTGAGCAAGACCCTTAACCCACAATTGCTTGGATTGTAAGACTGTATCAATTGTAAGTCGCTCTGGATAAGGGCGTCTGCTAAATGCTGTAAATGTAGATGTAATGTAAATGTAAAACATGGAAACGATATCCAAGCAAATGCATTATCAGCTAACAAGTTTAAATCACGTACTCGAAAGAACAAGCAAACCAGCCCTGCTCCTGCATCATTCATATGCTCAATTCTGAGCATTACTACCATTCAGTAGGGCTGTGGTAGCCTAGCAGATGAGGTACTGGACTATGGTCCTGGGTTCAAATCCCACCTCTGCCAAGCTGCCACTGTTGGGTCGTTGAGTAACATCCTTAAGCCATAACTGCTTGGCTTGTAACAGTTGTAACTGCTAAGATTGTGTCAGTTGTGCGTCTGCTAACTGACTAGGTTTACATATAAAGCCTAAACCTTAAATAACCCAGCTTTGATAAATAAAGTGATATCTGAATGGTCCCTTAAAATGTAGTCTTTCCTTTGATCTTTTGTTGTGAATCGACCAATAGCATCATAAAGTTCAGCTTTGAATTGAAGTTCCAGAACAAGAAGTGCTTTCTCTATTGGGATTTTTCACCCTGTCATATTTCTGTGACATAACTAGGAAATCCCTGAGTGATTTTTTTCTCGGTCAATGGCAGACTGAACAAGTAGCAATCAAAATCAGATTGGTTGATTCAGCTGTCGCTTAGGTTAGCACTTTGACTCCTAAGGCCTTCTTGCAGCTCCATGAAGTCCTAACCAATCAGTCTGGCTTTATTACCTGCCTATCCTTGAAAGAAAACTGCTAACCGGATAATTTGTCATCTCATAATTTCAAACCTTTTGCTTCAAGGGAAACTTAACACGGCCGATCTGTCAGACGGAGAGATTATATAGTAGATTCTTTTGAGATGCAATGTAATATAATGTAATATAATAATCAGCATGATAAAATCTCATATTTAAGGTCCTTCTCTGAAATCCCACAAGACTGTGAGTTCCTCACTGCTCGTACTGTACGTCTGCTGAGTTTTCTGATTGGATGAGATGATACACTGTGACTGATATCCAGTAAAGTTCCATCAAAACAAAACACACAAAGACAATTAATAAAACAATTCACCCGAGTCATAAATCAACAAGGCTGACTGTGATTTTCCGTGTGACTGGCAAACTACACGCTTGCGACTCTTGCTAGCTTGAATGACTGCTTTACTGCACTAATGACTCAGCTAATTATGCTCTTTTTCTCTCTCCCTCTTGTTTCCGCACTCGTATCTTTTGATTATTGTTTGAACCTACTTCTGTTGGATTTCTTCCATGGATTGTGGGTTTAATTTATTCATTATTGTTCGTTTCACATTTCGGGCAATTAATTAACTCAATCTATCTTCTGCCTATCCGCAAATCTGCCTCCTTCTGCATACCTGATTTTCTGTTACCTCACTTATCACCCTTCTGTCTCAAATCCTCACCCGTGGCCAGGCGGGGCAGTCTTTCTTTGCTTTCAAGCGTTATAAGTTGGGCGCGGATTCAGCACTGTTCTCGCAGGACTACACCGACCCCGGTCACGATGCGGCCGCCGCCCCGTACAGCGCCTTCTCCAGCGCCGATGAACCTGGGAGCCCCGGGGGGACGGCATCGTACCAGCAGCCCAACGGAGAGGGAATGTTTGATGGCTCTGCAGGGTACCAACGCCAGGAGTATTAACCACAAACAACACCTTACAGGTTCAGAATGTTCTCAGCCTTTCAGTGTCGCGTACGTAACTTGTTCATTTCAGACTAAGACTTCATTTAGGATGGGAAGAAGAGCTGGAGAGTACGGCAAAGCTTCTGATTGGCTTACCCTTAATATAGTTGCAGGTTTTTTGGATTAAAGAAGATTAAAGAAGCAACTGTCGCTATGGAAGCCTCACTTAAAAACTTTTCGGTAAACATACAGTAGGCTCACACATGTTTATTTACGATTCTTACTTTATTATATAGCCTAATACGAATCATAAAATGCAGCTTAACAATGTGGATTAAAGCTTGTATTCCTAGAAATTATTTAAGGTGAGCCAGACTTTCATTAAACATTTTCGAAATCAAGGGTTCAAACTTCTGCACTGTAGAATTATTTTATTAATTGGGATTGTTTCAGTGGGGGAAAAAATCAATACAGGACCAGGAATAAATCTGTGTCCAAATTGTGGTGATATTGAAGTCTGAGACATCTGATTTCCATAGCTATACAATTTCAAACCATATTAAGCCCGTGTGTGTGTGTGTTACTGGGGGTACGTCTAAGTGTCTTTATGTTACTGAGATGACACACTCTGCCCATTCTGCTCCTGAAAGCCCTCTGTAGCCTCAAGACATTGGTCATCATAATATAATGGAAAAATAATGTCATTATATTGTCATGGCAAGGATTATGTGATCATATTAGCATGAAAATCCTACAGAAACAATACTGCCAGTAAGACAGGTCTGATCTCGGTGCCTCAGTGTGCACTCTGAGAAATGAGATTATGTGTCGCGCGTCTGTGTTTTCTACGTAGCTAATTTAGCAGTACGTCCCCATAAGCGTCACTGCGATGGACCCGAAGGTCTTTGAAAGGTTAGCGGATGTTTTATGGTGAATCCATCCGCGTTACAGTACTTATCTTAACAGGCCCTTGCTGACATCGCCTCATGGAAGTGTAACACTTTCAGTGTTAGGAGCGGACGAGTCATTTTTCGTAGAAGTACGTACAGTCGTATCAACTTGCTAAAAGCTTGGGTGTAAATTAGCATGCTTGTTAGCTAGTCTGTACTATTAGTGCAGATATCATTACTTGGTGACTAGCTAGCAGAGTATAGTAATAAGGTAATGTCTGCAGTTCATTCGGATGGGGAAGTTTGAATCCTGTCACTGATCTGAGTCTATTCACTCAAATGATTCGTTCAGATTCGTTTCCTGAACTGTTCGGCGTGAAGAACAAATCTACAAATCAATTTTGAATGAGAGAGGAGCAAATCTGTTGTGAACGAGTGATTCACTGATTCAGCCACTGAACTGCTGAATGAGAGAAGTGAATCCTTTTCAAACACCGACTCTCTAAATGAGAGTCAATTTTATTCATGGCCAAACTTAACAGAGGTGCAAATTTCAATAAATCTGAATTTAGCATTTTAATCAATTATAAATGCGAGAGGAGCGACTCTGTAGTGAACGAGTGATTCGGTGATTCATTAGTTGATTCAAACACTGGATTCCTGAATAACATGGAACTGAATGCTAATAACTAATAAATCACTTTTTGAAACACTGACCTACAATTAAGGGGGTGGATTATATTCATGCCCAAATGACTCACTGATTCAAACGAGTGAATCTTGTTTATGGACACATTTACACAAGGGGAATAAATCCTTTCCATGACTGAATGATTCACTGATTCAAACACCGACCTGCTGAACTAGAAGAGTTAATTAACCGAAACATCCAGTACTATCAATATCAACCAATGACAGGCGGAGCTACAGTCCAAATGTGGCCCAAACTTCACTAATTAGGCCCTTAAAGGGGGGCACCTAACATACCTCACTCCAGCTATTGTATTGGGAAGGTGGAAGGAAACCAAAAACAACATACCAAACTCTGCACACTCAATAATGAGGGCAAGAGCTGGGCTTGTTAAAAACAGTACTGGAACTCCGGATTAGGGAACTGCAAGGCTATTCATATGTTATAACCATTTACTGATGGCCAGAAAGTCTTACACCTGGAGTGTTTCAGTTATCTGATGATCTCATTTTCAACTCATATTTTTACATTTTAAATACAAACAGTCATGTGTGAATAGTCATACAGCTGTAAGAAACTGATTCTGTCCTGAATAACAAGTGCTGAGAATCAAAATCATTTATTTTCTATGCTCAGATCTCAGTTTTAAGATGCAAATTTGGTTTAAATGACACTGTTCAGAAAATTTTCCACTAACAGACGAAACCATATTTTGTCGAAATAGCTTCGATCATATTTTCAGCTAACATCACGCAGGTAAAATCTTAGAAGTGCTCGATATGCCTGTATAGATCTGTAATTAAGTACAAAAGTTTATTTTACTGCATTAAGAGTTTCCTGTGGAAAGTATACATGATGCTGGTGTCTGTGTCTGTCCCTCCTGTAAGAACGTGAGCGTCTTGCTGTATATTTTTAAGTTCTGGAGTTTTATTTTGGAATAATAACTATTTAATGAAAATGAAATCTATATAAAACAGTCAGGAGATCAAACTATATAGCTATGTAGGATTGTGTGGCGTTCTCTGTGTTATTATAGATAGCTACAGAAAATGAAGAACAGTCTACCGAGTGCTACTGTTTTTGATGTTATGGATTTTATCGATATATACAAACAATAAAGAATGAAAGAAACATCAATATTGTGTGTTGTTGTGTGTGAAGAGGCCGTTAGCATGCCTTGGGTAAGGGCCGCTGTGGTGGTGGGCTTGCATATCAGACTACTGCGCTACGCAAACACATATTCATATTTCTAAATGTAAAAATAAATGAACAAACTAAAAATAAATACTGATCCACCATCATGGGAGACAACTTTGAAAGCTGTCCCAGGCCACGTGAAGGGTCCAAGAGAACGTAATAGTAGTGACACATTATCCACTCTCAACAGGCAGATATACGTCTTAAAATATAAAATGTGTTTGTTTTTAGGAGTTATGTGTATTTGCTTGAATGTCGAGAATAATAGTACATATTCTCAAAAACGTTGAGTGTAGTCCTATTCGTAAAATGAGCAAACCTAAATATACTAGCATACTAAAGAGCAACGGTTTAGCATAGCTGCCATAGGTACAATACTTATTAGACTCGTAATAAGGCTAGGCCGCTACATAGCATCATATTCTACGATTTGAGACGAAGCCACAGAGACGAAGATGGCCGAACGTCTCCGAATCTCTCCGAAGTCCTGAAAGTGCAGTTTCCGCTGAAGATGGCGGCTCAGAGGAGGAGTCTTTTGCACAGCGTAAGTGTTTAATTACACCTTAATTACATTTAAAAAATTTTGTAGAGCATAGTTTAATTACAAGCTCATCCAAGAATGTGGCTACTACGTGTGCTTAAATGTCGGCACCTGAATTATGTCCGAGTAAGAAAAGGGAAGTCCTTGTTTTGCTGTCTAGTTAGTGTGTAAATAGAAACCAAATGTGGGTGTTTTGTTAAAAATCGCAAGCTAGACAATCGTATACAGGTCAAAGGCACGACTGTACGAACATAGTTCCATCTCTGTAGTGTTTTCTACAGTTATAGGGTGCAGTAATGCGACTCGAAACGTCTTAGCTTAGCGTAGTGAACTTTTATGGGGCGCATCCCAAATTGCGTACGTTAACCATCCGCTCGTGCACTATACAGTGCGGAAAACGGTCTTTTACGCGCCCTATCTAGTACACTTCATATTTGTAGGTCTTCTTTTGAGATGTATCCATGAATTGTGTTTGAAGACTAGTAGATGGTTACATAAAAGGTTGATGTTTTTAGATACTGACATACCTTAAAGGCTTGAAATTAGGGTTAAAGGTAGTAAAATACAAGTTAGTTATGATATTAAGGTCCTAAACTAAGATGAAGTCCGTCGTTATGACGGAATGAGAAGCTATAAGAGAAGCTTTATTGTATAATAAAAGCTCACATTAGCTACTTAAATAGGGATTGCGGTATTTTTGTCATATAACTCCTCTTTATAATTAATAAATTAAATGAATAAGTATATTGTAAAGTAAACCATTAAATAAAATGACCTAAAATCCATTAAAATCCATCCAAAATACATTTTTAGTTCCAATCATGTTCAAGTGTATATTTCAGGCTGACCTTACTGGTTGGGCTTGCATTCATAATGTCTGTGTGACCGATGGTTTCAGCACCAGAGCTGGACAGATGACCTGCCGCTATGCCAGCTGTGTGGTGTCGGCACGGCGCCCAACTGCATCTATGGCCCGGATGGCAAAAGCAGCCAGATACACCCAAATGAGGACGGCCACTTCCGCTTCAGGTGCTGAGGAAGCACCACACTGCATGGGTTAGAGTGGATTGATTAGGAGACACATAAATGCTCTTCTTCCTTATGCTATAATGTGGAAATGGGTCAGATAGTGAATATTTAAGTAGAGGAAGCCGAGTGCTAATACTCACATAATTATCAATCAGTACTGTCGATATAATAGTGTAACTTCTGGGATGAAACACAGAACACAAATAAACTGAGCGTATGGACCAAGGACTCGAAAACTTCACATAAACAGACTCTAAAACTGCAGGGCTTCACTTGGACTGCATCAGACGGGGGGGGGGGGGGGGGGGGGGGGGGGGGGGGGGGGGGGGGGGGGGGCAGAGGATGTGATTAAAGAAATGCAGGACAGCTGGGAGGTATCAAGGTGGGAAGTCAGGGATGTGTGAGAGCAAACAGCGGCAGCAGACGTAACCATTATACAGAATTAAAAGCAAGTGTCAAAATCTGGCAACACAGACATCATGTTAAGAGTAATAAAAATCAGAAGGTACTTAAAAGCGCTGTTGTCCTTTACTGTCCTGCACCGGACAGTGCCGACTCATTCGGTTCGGGAAGCAGCTGGATAATACCGTATTTTTCGGACCATAAGGCGCACTTAAAATCCTTTAAGTTTCTCAAAAATCGACAGTGCGCCTTAAAATGCGGTGCGTCTAATGTATGAATTAATTCTGGTTGTGCTTTCTGACCTAGAACCGATTGTAGATGGTACACGGCGCTCATAAATCTGTCAAAATGTTTTAGCACGGCCTTGGTAAGTTACGAAGCTCACGGCCACCGTAGTGCGCAGCATAGCGGAGTAATACGGTCTGTACTTCAGCATTAGGGTATGTGCATCCATTCATTTATTTTCGAAGCGGATTTCAAACTCAACGCTATCAGTCACGCAGTACAACATGGACATAGAGCAGCTGCGAGAGAATTCAACATTAACGAATCAATGGTACGGAAGTGGAGGAAGCAAGAAGACGCCCTGCTCCAGGTAAAGACCAAACTGAGCTTCCGACGGAACTTAAGAGTTTCGTTTCATTTCATGCGCCTTATAACCCGGTGCGCTTTATGTATGAAACTAGATCCGTTAGAAGTCGATTATTGATATCGCGCCTTATAACCCGGTGCGCTTTCTAGCCCGAAAATTACGGTAAGTCAAAATGAGATGATGTGTAATCACTGCTCATGTCAGATAGCCGTGTCAAAATGACATTATTGTATTTTCCTCCACAGCACGGAATGCTGTTTCCTCTATGGCGTGTTTAATGGCTACGACAGCAGCCGTGTGGCCAGTTTCGTGTCTCAGTGTCTGACTGCAGAGCTCCTGCTGGGCCAGCTCAACTCCAATCACTCTGACGCCGACATCCGGCGCATCCTCACACAGGTATCCGTATCAGACTAAATAATGCCGTTATGCATATGTGTTACATTAAGTTACTCAATATTTTGTTTATCTGCTAATAGTGACTTAGTTTCTGTTTTTTGAACTGTTACTACAGACTTATCTGACTAGGTAAATTAGTTTCTTATGTTATCATCTAAGCAGCCAAGCAGGTCAGGTTCTCCTAAGGATTCTTCTTTATAAAGCTTAGGGTTTTTTTCCTTGCCACTGTCACCATAGGCTTGATTAATTTGGGGTAGATATTAGAAGATAATCGAAAATGGTAAAGCTGCTTTGAGACCATTTTAAAAATAAGTGTAAATAAATCTGACTTGACTTAATAGTCACAGTAAACGATACTGAGCCAAATTCTGTTAGGAGGAGCCACACAATTACAATTATTGTTACAGTTTTCCGACGCCTGTATCATTATCGTCTCACCTGATTTCCATCTGGGATAGCTTTTAATAAAGAAAAACTGTTGTGGTTAAATTGTGGTCCGACTTAGTCATGTGCCCAAGCTTTAGAGACCATGACCCAGAAACACCCGGTGATCAATTACATACTAGCCAAAATCCAACGCCTTACTTACCAGAAATTTGACATAAAAATATGCTGAATTCATACTGGCATCCTCGGAAATGAAAAAGCTGACAAGGCGGCACGCAACCCCAGGACCATATCGACTACGGTTGCTAAGATACCAGCTTCGGATGCCAAACGGGCAATACAAACCGATATTAAAAGCCTATGGCAATGAGAGAGTGGGAAAGCCAGAGATGACTACAAAAGGTAAACCCTAATATAAACACCAACATAATAGCAGGACTGATCAAGCAGCCTGGGCAAGATGCAGAATAGGACATACAAAATTGACCCACTGTCACCTTTTAAAGGGAGAATTTGCGACGTCTGCTCCACCGACATAACAATGTTATCTCAGAATGTAAGAAATACAAAGAGGCCAGACACAAAGTAAAAATATCTGAAGACATAAACCGTGCGCCAGGCTCTGAAAACACCCATAAAACCCTGAAATTCTTGGACACGATAGGAATTAAACCTAAAAACTGTGACCCTATTGTAAATATGAGTACCATGCCCACCCTCCTGCCATGAGCAATTCCAAAAGGTAATTCATGGCATTAAAACAAACAAACAAAGTTGTTTGAACCCATTTCTCTCAGCCGCCTGAATCGGCACCATGTCTAGTCGGTGACAGCATTGGTCTGCGTCTTGCTATCTGGTGCTTTTCTTGTCCTTTTTTGGCAGAACGATTCCTCTAAGGCTTTCTGAGTGTGTTTTTGTGCTGCTACCTCGGCTGGTTTAAGCCTGCCATGGATAGCTCACTCTCGAAATGTGTCCTAATCTTCATATTCAGCATTCTGGTTCCTTTGAAGATGGAGAAACAAGTTCGTTGAGCTGTCTGTAATGGAAAGTGATTTTCGACATAGTTGGCAGATGCTGTCTTTTGAGCCTCGTCTGTCTTTTCAAAGCCAAACCTCCTCCAATGATGTAGACTGTGAGGTTGGTGGTGTCTGCATTTTGTCTCCTGGTGCAGTTTGTTGACTCATTGTGAACTTGAAAAATGCACTTTTAGTTGTTTTTAGAATGCTAGCTTGGTTGGTGCAATGAAGATATAATCGTAAGCTGTACAAATCTCATATTTAACACAGTGAACGCTGTAGGAAAAGTTTATTAACTGCTGCTGGTAGGTCTGGCAGGGCGTGCTTTTGATGATAGTTCAGGTGATTAGGTGCGAGTTGGCTTGACCAAGCGTGAGGTGACTTAACACTAAAGGAACGCGCCGACGTCAGAGCTGTCGTGACTTCTCTTGTGTTCCTCCAGCTCAGCCTCGGAATGTAAAGAATGACCGTTCTGTCAGCGTTTCCTCTCTGTTTCTCTCTTCAAGGCCTTTGACGTGGTGGAGCAAAGCTACTTTGAGTCCATTGATGATGCGCTGGCGGAAAAGGCCAACCTGCAGGCGCAGTTCCCCGAGGCAAGAACACGCACATGCTTACACACACAGGGGATAGACACAGTGCTTCAAGGTCTTCTGGTCCCACACACAGAGCGAATGCATGAATAGAAAATTGCCTTTGAGGATTGCAGGATTGAAGCAGGAACTCTGTACACAGCGTCACTCCGTCAGAAGCCCAGTGTTTCTGACACCAAGAGCTTTCATTAGAAAGAATACATGTCATCAATATGGCATTTAAAAAAACAAAAACAAACAAAACAAAAAAAACAGAAAATATATAAAAATATATTTCTGTAAGGATGGAAGAAACCCCATAGTGCACTCAGCATTGTGTGAAGGTTTGTTATAAATGATA
The DNA here is from genome assembly GCA_025084515.1 of Ancistrus triradiatus. Taxonomy (NCBI): domain Eukaryota; kingdom Metazoa; phylum Chordata; class Actinopteri; order Siluriformes; family Loricariidae; genus Ancistrus; species Ancistrus triradiatus. Next base: position 834,448 of record JAJAGP010000042.1, on the reverse strand, counting down.
ATAAACCAGTTCAAACCATGGCTGGTGTATGTATATATATATACTGGTCCTTCTTAAAAAATTTGCATATTGTGATAAAGTTAATTCTTTTCCGTAATGTAATGATAAAAATTAAACTTTCATATATTTTAGATTCATTGCACACCAACTGAAATATTTCAAGTCTTTTATTGTTTTAATACAGATGATTTTGCTCATGAAAACCTCACAAAATTAGCATATTTCATCCAACCAATAAAAGAAAAGTGTGTTTAATACAAAAAAAGTCAACCTTCAGATTATTATGTTCATTTATGCGCTCAATACTTGGTCGGGAATCCTTTTGCAGAAATGACTGCTTCAATGCGGCGTGGCATGGAGGCAATCAGCCTGTGGCACTGCTGAGGTGTTATGGAGGCCCAGGATGCTTCGATAGAGGTCTTAAGCTCATCCAGAGTGTTGGGTCTTGCGTCTCTCAACTTTCTCTTCACAATATCCCACAGATTCTCTATCGGGTTCAGGTCAGGAGAGTTGGCAGGCCAATTGAGCACAGTAATACCATGGTCAGTAAACCATTTACCAGTGGTTTTGGCACTGTGAGCAGGTGCCAGGTCGTGCTGAAAAATGAACTCTTCATCTCCAATAAAGCTCTTCAGGCAGATGGAAGCATATGAAGTGCTCCAAAATCTCATGATAGCTAGAAGATGCATTGACCCTGCCCTTGATAAAACACAGTGGACAAACATCAGCACCTGACATGGCACCCCAGACCATCACTGACTGTGGGTACTTGACACTGGACTTCAGACATTTTGGCATTTCCTTCTCCCCAGTCTTCCTCCAGACTCTGGCACCTTTCCGAATGACATGCAAAATTTGCTTGCATCCAAAAAAAGTACTTTGGACCACTGAGCAACAGTCCAGTGCTGCTTCTCTGTAGCAAAGGTCAGGCGCTTCTGCCGCCGTTTCTGGTTCAAAAGTGGCTTGACCTGGGGAATGCGGCACCTGTAGCCCATTTCCTGCACACGCCTGTGCACGGTGGCTCTGGAATCGGCCCTTCTCCACAATCCTCCTCAGGGTCCGGTCACCTCTTCTCATTGTGCAGCGTTTTCTGCCACACTTTTTCCTTCCCACAGACTTCCCACTGAGGTGCCTTGATACAGCACTCTGGGAACAGCCTATTCGTTCAGAAATTTCTTTCTGTGTCTTACCCTCTTGTTGAGGGTGTCAATGATGGCCTTCTGAGAGAGTCAGGTCAGGTCAAAGCAGTTCTTAACCCATGATTGCAGAGTTTTGAGTAATGAAAGTAGGGAACTGGGAGGTTAGTTTTCAAAAGCCTCAGGAATCTTTTGCAAGGTGTTTAGAGTTAATTCGTTGATTTCAGATGATTAGGTTAATAGGCTCGTTTAGAGAACCTGTTCATGATATGCTAATTTTGTGAGATTTTGGGTTTTCATGAGCTGTATGCCCAAAACTCATCAGTATTAAAACAATAAAAGACTTGAAATATTTCAGTTGGTGTGCAATGAATCTAAAATATATGAAAGTTTAATTTTTATCATTACATTACGGAAAAGAATTAACTTTATCACAATATGCAAATTTTTTGAGAAGGACCAGTATATATGTGTGTATATACATACACCAGCCATGGTTTGAACTGGTTTATTGTCATTTATAACAAACCTTCACACAGTGCTGAGTGCACTATGGGGTTTCTTCCATCCTTACAGAAACTGCGCAGCGTTATAAAAGAGTGACAAGTACTGTTTTGGGTCTGCAGGGGGCGATATTTCACCAGTTGTCACCGCCGAACCAGAAGATTGCCGACAGGCTGAAGACTTTGGAGCAGGAGGTATCTGGAGGAGCCACAGCTGTTGTGGCCCTCATCCTCAATAACAAGCTGTACGTCGCTAATGTGGGTACGTACACACACACACACACGTACACACACACACGTCTATAGTCCACTTTATAATAATATTAATGGGCACTCGCGGTGCCGCCTGACATTTCTCATTTTTAAGTCAATCATTTCGGTCATTTTCCTCTTTCGTTGGAGAAATTTCGGGGCCTCTCTAAGAAAGCGTCCTTGAGAAAAGTCCTGCATTTCCACCTCATCAATCACTTATAAATGGGCACCACATTATCTCAGAGGCAGCCATTCAGCACCGTGCCATGTCATTCCAGGTCACACAAAGCACTCGTTATGTAATGCCCGAGGGAGGCTCGTGGGTCGTCGAGGACAGAGCTCATTCTCATAAATATAATTCCAGCTCCCGTTCCGCTTCTCCTCCATTAGTGCCTCTGTCTGTTTTTGTTCGGGCTTCAGTTTTGCCTCCGGACATGAGCGCGACACGAACGCAGACCTCTAGCCTTTCTGCTGGCTTGACATTAAAAATGTTTTGTTTTGTTTTCTTATAAATATCGAGTTATGCCGAAGGTTGTGTTGACTTGGTGATTTGGAGAATCCAGCTGGAGATAATATCTCTTTGAAAGCTCATTTCAAGTCTATTATCTAAGGGTGGAACAGAAATACACTCACCGGCCACTTTATTAGGTACACCTGTTCTACGGCAGGTTAAGGCAAATATCTGATCAGTGCCAGTATCTCACGTTAAAGCACCCCTCTCATGTCTTGTTGCTTAATTAGGTGTATGGGTCCTGAAACGTGACATGCATTTCCAAATAAAATTTTGTGTAGGTACCAATCGAGCTCTGTTATGCAAGTATACAAGTGACCGACAGAATCAAGTGATGCAGATCGGACGCCCGCACACAGTCGACAACGAAGATGAACTGAACAGACTGGTCCAGTTAGGTGAGCACACACACACACACACACACACACACACACGTTCTGTTTCTATGCTTGTGAGAACTTTCCGTTGACATAATTATTAGTGTCGAATTAATGGTACACCTACAGTACCAGTGTAAAATTTGGACACACTTTGGACTCATTCAATGTTTTTTCTTTGTTTTTATTATCTTCTACATTTAATATTAATATTGAAGACATCAAAACGACGAAGGGCCACGTATGGAATCATGTAGTGAGCAAAAAAGGTAGTAAACGAATTACAATATGTTTTGTACTTCAGATTTTTCAAAGTAGCCCCCTGCTTTGATGACAGCTTTGCACACTTTTGGCATTCTCTCAATCAGCTTTAAGGTCATCACCTTGAAAGGGTTTCAATTCTTCTAGAATCTAAAGTATAAAACTTATTCTGGTTTGTTTAACACCTTTTTTGTTTACTACATGATTCCATATGTGTTCCCTCATAGTTTTGATGTCTTCAATATTAATCTACAATGTAGAAAACTTAAAACATAAAGGAAAACCACTGTGTGAGAAGGTGTGTCTAAACTTTTGACTGGTACTGTACATCTAACCGTCTAACCTCAGTAAACTTAAGCAAATCTTTTGTCTCTTTTGGTGTTTGAAATAAACGTTTTTGTAAAAAAACAAATAGCAATTAAAGAAGTGAAAACCAACAAAACTGTCTTCAGAGTTTCAAAATTGCCAGGTTTTCCTAAATAGGTAACCCCCATTTTCCAATGGATCGACTCAAGCTGTTTTGACTTTATGATAGGAATCCGATAACAAACATAAATACACAGTCAGCAGAAACTATTTTGAATTTTTAATTTCAAATTTTCCTGGGCAAGCGACATTCAGTGCGACACACTCTCACTCTGCCATGTTGAACAAGAAGTGTGTGACGTAGGGAGTCACGTGGTGGGAGTGATTTTTCACTTTCAATATAATGTTCAGTAAAATGCATGAGATATTAAATCCTTTATTATAAAATAAGCTTTATATTAATGACTTTGCCCATCTGTAGTTTAATGTAATCGTAGGCAGTACAATACTCTTCCTGCGCTCGGCAGTGCGTGCCGTAGGGAGTCTCGTGGCCGGAGTGATGAGCGCTGGGAAATGTAGTGAGAAAAAGCCGTGGTATCATATGCCATGATATATACAGTGTATATTAAACTTGTGAGGACGTTTGGTCTTGATTTTGCACTTATGTGTTCATTTTAGATGTAGAAATGTCTAACCTCTCTCTCTAGGGCTGGACCAGACTCGTCTCAGACAGGCCGGGTTAATCGCTGGTCAGAGCAGTCTGAGGAGGATCGGAGACTACAAGGTTAAATTCAACTACACAGACATCGACATCCTCAGGTGGGTTCTAACATTCCAAAGGCGTGCGTTAGGTTAAGGAGTCGCTCTGATTGGTCCGGTATCGATGTGTCTCCTGTTGTGAATAGCTGCCGATGATGCCATGTTTACACTGGCGTCAGAATTGCACTTGAACATATGTTTTGTGTTGTACATCACATGTATATGTCTCTCTCTCACACGCTCTGGCTCTGAGCGGTACAACGTGTCTGCATCTGTCCAGCTGTACTGTTACTGCATTACACACTAAGCTCTTCTACATGACTTTTACCTGCTCTGCCAAACAAACATTTCCTGGCATCTGGAGGCCACAGCCAAGCGAAGGCAGCTGCAGCTTGTTACTCTGAGTCTGAACTCCTCTGTGACACACACGTTCAGAGAGTGCACTTCAGCAGCTCGAACTAAAAAAAAAACAAACTCCTTGCGTTACCGCGTTTAAGAACTGGAAAATCCTGCTGGTTTGTTTTAATGTGAAGCATACGTGTTTGCCTTCATGTGTTGCTCGTCCTGTGTTGACCCTGTTAGACGATTAATATTTATGTGTGTCTCAATTGTTAGCTCGGCCAAGAGTAAACCGATCATCGCCGAGCCGGAGATTCACGGCGGGCAGTCCTTGGACGGCGTGACAGGCTTCCTTTTGCTGATGTCAGAAGGCCTCGTCAAAGCCCTCGAGGCTGCACACGGCCCTGAGCAGGTCAATCAGGTGGGGTCTCGCTCACCTGTGTTGCTTTACTTTTGTAGCTAAATGTTATTTACGCAGTTTCAGTAACTTTTTAAACATTTAATGTTCAGTCACTGTGTAGCTCTGGTTATTCTAGAACTTAAGAATGTTTAGTGTACAGTTGGAACCCAGCTTGTTGTTGATTGTGAACTGATGACTCGGACACATAAACCAGAGCCTCGGCTTAGACTCATAAACCAGAGACTCGGCTCAGACTCATAAACCAGAGACTCAGACTCATAAACCAAAGACTCAGACTTATAAACCAGAGACTTGATTCAGACTCATAAACTAAACACTCGACTCTGACTCGTAAACTGGAGACTCAGACTCATAAACCAGACTTGACTCAGACTTATAAGCCAGAGAATCAGACTCATAAACTAGAGACTCGACTCAGACTCATAACCTAGTCTTGATTCATAAATAACCCAGACTCGACTCTGACTCATAAACCAGAGGCTGAGATTCATAAACCAGAGACTCGATTCAGACTCATAAACCAGAGACTCGACTCATAAACTAAACACTCGACTCTGACTCGTAAACTGGAGACTCAGACTCATAAATCAGAGACTTGACTCATAAACTAAACACTCGACTCTGACTCGTAAACTGGAGACTCAGACTCATAAACCAGACTTGACTCAGACTTATAAACCAGAGAATCAGACTCATAAACTAGAGACTCGACTCAGACTCATAACCTAGTCTTGATTCATAAATAACCCAGACTCTTCTCTGACTCATAAACCAGAGGCTGAGATTCATAAACCAAAGACTCTGACTCATAAACCAGAGACTCCACTCAGATTCATAAACCAGAGACTTGATTCAGACTCATAAACCAACAACTCAGACTCATAAACTAAACACTCGACTCTGACTCATAAACCAGAGGCTGAGATTCATAAACCAGAGACTTGATTCAGACTCATAAACCAGAGACTCTGACTCATAAACCAAAGACTCAGACTCATAAACCAGAGACTCTGACTCATAAACCAAAGACTCGGCTCAGACTCATAAACCAGAGACTCAGCTCAGACTCATAAACCAGAGACTCGGCTCAGACTCATAAACCAGAGACTCAGACTCATAAACCAGAGACTCGACTCAGACTCATAAACCAGAGACTCGGCTCAGATTCATAAACCAGAGACTCAGCTCAGACTCATAAACCAGAGACTCGGCTCAGACTCATAAACCAGAGACTCAGACTCATAAACCAAAGACTCAGACTCATAAACCAGAGACTCAGCTCAGACTCATAAACCAGAGACTCCGCTCAGACTCATAAACCAGAGACTCAGACTCATAAACCAGAGACTCAGACTCATAAACCAAAGACTCAGACTCATAAACCAGAGACTGGACTCAGGCTCTTAAAGCAGAGACTCGACTCAGACTCATAAGCCGAAGACACAATTCAGACTCGTAAATCAGAGACTCGACTCAGAAATTAGAGACTACACTGAAACTCGTAAACCAGACTTGACTCAGAAATCAGAGACTCAGACTGACAAATCTGAGACTTGACTCAGACTCATAAACTAGAGACTTGACTCGGACTCATAAACCAGAGACTCGGACTCATAGGCCCCAGACTCGACTTGGACTCATAAACTGGAGACTCGATTCAGACTCATAAACCAGAGACTCGACTCAGATTCATAAACCAGAGACTTGATTCAGACTCATAAACCAACAACTCAGACTCATAAACTAAACACTCGACTCTGATTCGTAAACTGGAGACTCAGACTCATAAACCAGACTTGACTCAGACTCATAGGCCCCAGACTCGACTTGGACTCATAAACTGGAGACTCGATTCAGACTCATAAACCAAAGACTCAGACTCATAAACCAGAGACTCCACTCAGATTCATAAACCAGAGACTTGATTCAGACTCATAAACCAACAACTCAGACTCATAAACTAAACACTCGACTCTGACTCGTAAACTGGAGACTCAGACTCATAAACCAGACTTGACTCAGGCTTATAAACCAGAGAATCAGACTCATAAACTAGAGACTCGACTCAGACTCATAACCTAGTCTTGATTCATAAATAACCCAGACTCGACTCTGACTCATAAACTAGAGGCTGAGGTTCATAAACCAGAGACTTGCTGACTCGTAAACCAGACTTGACTCAGACTCATAAACCAAAGACAAATAAACCAGAGAGTTAGACTCATAAACCAAAAACTCAACTCATGACCACAAAAGTCTCATTACCTAGTCTTGAATCAGACTCAAAACCAGAGACTCGACTGGGACTCATAACCCGGACTCGACTCGGACTCACAAACCAGAGGCTCAATTAAAAAACCAGAGACTTGACTCGGACTCACAAACCAGAGACTGAATTAAAAACTCGATTCTGATTTGCCTCGACTCACACACCAGAAACAGAGACCAGAGACTGAACTAGGACCAGCACGGCAGACGCTCGTGACTTTGACTTGAGTGCCAGAGTACCACTGGGAAGGATGTGAGTTCAAATCCCAGCTCTGCCATGCTGCCAGAATTTTCTTTGATGCTCCACAGCTCGGTTCTGTTGCGAGTCGTATAAATGTCCTTAATGCTGCCAGTGTAATTCTGCAGCTGGACTACATTTCCTACAATACTCTTATTTCAGGAGATAGTTGCCATGGTTTCGGCAGAGCTGGCCCAGCAGGGCAGCGTCGAGGTGGCGGCCCAGTCGGTGGTGGAACGCGTGAAGCGGCTGCATCACGACGCCTACGCCAGGCAGAGAGCAGCGCACTGCTCGCGCCACGAGGACATGACCCTGCTCGTCCGCACCGTCAATTACCCTCTGTCAGACGGCTCGCTCACTCCGACACACGGTAAACACACTCTCTCACTCCACATGTGTGTGGGCAGGTTTTATTTTCCACACTCTGCATTATATTACGCGTGCTTACATTCAAGCAGCTCGACCAAATCGGAAAGGACTTGTGTGCTGATGGTGTCTAATTGTCTACAGACTGCTGTCCTTGATCGTCTGAGTTAGAACTCACAAATCCTTAGATATGCAAGGGTGGGGTTAACTTAGTGCCAAAGTGCTGAAGGTTCAAACCTTATCTCTGTTGTGTCTGAACTTATCCTGCGTCGTGTCTCTCCCCTCTCAGGCGGGCGCATCTACCCGGTCTCCGTGCCCTACTCTAACAACCAGAGCACCAGTAAGACCAGCGTGACCTTGTCTCTGGTCATGCCCGCCACACAGGGCACTCTCACCAACGGGACCAACACAGCCTCCACCCTGGAAGGAGGCACCCCCACACCAGGGTATGGTTCAGTCCACCTCCACACTCTCAGAGCTGCTGTTCCATTAAGGTTTCTATTAATATTTTAGCGCAGGAACAGGTAGCAATTCCGGTTTTCTCGTTTGATTCGGCACCGACGCTTCCCCTGGAGGACTATTCCAATTTAAAGGCTTACACAAATCCTTTCTTTCCTTCGTTTTATCGTTCTAATCAATACTGCGGCATGCCTTAGAGGGTTTTTTTTGTTGTTGCTTGAGGAAAAAAACTCACACGTTACAAGTGCAGCACGAGCGATTCCTGCTTACTTCATACTGTGTGCTAGGTGCAAACGTGTGAAAGCAGGTGGACGAAGACGGAACAGAAACATAGCACACTCTATAAAACGTTGTGGTTAGAAGCTACGTTAACCTTGTGGGTAAAATGCACATGACAGAAATTTCAGCCCCCATTTTCACACCAATGTGATGAGAGACTGAGCAGAGCAACTTTGGGTGTTCAATTTGAGGTTTTCTGTGAAGTGTATGACATTTATTATCCAGAGCAACATATTCACATTTGCTGTTTTCTGCACAGTTACTGCTTGAAATGACTCTCCCTATACTGACTGCTGTTTGATTCATTTTTGAGGGGGATGGGTTTCGCATTTGAGCCTGGTTCCTCTTAAGGGTTTTCCTTTTTGGCCTCAGGGACTTTTTTCCTTGCCACCGTTGCCGCTCAGCCTTTGTAAAACAAAAGCCTATAGTAAACACAAGTATGCCTTGCATAACGTTTGTTCACGCAACTGTTATACATATATATGTCGTTTGATGTCCACATTACGTATTGAGAGACAGTACGCTGAAAATGTATATTACCATAGCCATAAAGTAGTTTATATACTTTGCACATAGTGTTTTATTTAAAACATTAACATTAAGTAGTTCTGCTTTCCCTGAAGGAAGTACAACAGTGATTTAAATGTGACAAGAATGGGGGATTGTGTCCCAATACTTTTGGCCACATATGATCACATTTTCTATTTCTGGTTAGCACTTGAGCTGCTGCGTTCTGAACTATTTAAAGTTCATTTATAGATTTGCTAGAGCATCCAGTAATCCATGTTTTGAGGTTAGAAACGCATGAACCAGTTTCTCAGCATCTATAAAAGACAGTATATTTCTAAGTTAAGCAATATTATTCTTGTGATGTTGCAAATGTGCGCATTAGAACTGTGCCACTCAAGTTTTTACAGACAGACTCGGCGTTACCGAAAAGCCATCCAGGTTTACGATAGATGTAGCCAACCTCTCCCTCGCAGGCTTAGATCCAACTTATAAAACCTCAGTTTTATCTGAGTTAAGTAAAAGAAAATATGGACTGACATGGCAACCCAAGTTGTTTTATAACCAGCAGATAATCTGCTAACAAGTTTAGCTCACTTTTTACATGAATAAACCATAAATAGGCACATCCTTGGGGTACATACCATCCTGGTATGTTTGGCATCATTCAGAGAAGGGCATGACTTAAAAGATCAGGTATACAGAACTGATTTAGATTTCACACAACCGATATGACACAAACATTTTATTTTTCAAAATATGCCAAGACAAAATCGGCAGGAACACAGCAAACCCCTTCGACCACCGCAAAAGGCAGCACTCCAAACAGTGCCCAGACAGTCAGATAGCACAGGGACCTCACACCGATGCAAAGGCGGACAAAAAGAGTGGTGAACATGGGTACTTGAACATGAATGTGTGTGTGTGTGTGTGTGTGTGCAGGCAGAGTCCCACGGCCACGCTGCAATCCACCAACACACACACGCAGAGCTCCAGCTCCAGTTCGGGTGACGGGACCCTGTTCAGGCAGCAAGCGAGCCAGGCGGCACAGCCAGACGAGACAGGCCGCGTGCCACCTTACGTCGACTTCACCCAGTTTTACCAGATGTGGGGCAAGGACCACGGAGATGCCGCCGGGGGGCAGGCCGGGCTCGGGCCCCAGTGAGAGGAGGCGAACCGTACAAACTGGAACATGAGTGACTTTGTAAGAGTCGATTATATCTCACGTTTAACTTCATTAAGGCTCTGAGGAGCCTCAGCAGCCTGTCTTCACTGTTTGGTGTGTGACCTGTTCAGATCTGAGTCACAAAAGAAAACCTAAGCTGCAGCTTTGCAAACCAAACTTTAGGCTGAGCAAATCTGAAACCCCGGCTTGGGAAGGAGAACTGAAGCTGGAACACCAAAGAAAGGAGGGTGTATGGAAACAGCTTAACGTTTTTACTGTAATGTGGGGGCACCCCTGGCAATTTCTCAATAGCTTTAATTAATATGTAGTACAGGGGTGGAAATGTACGCAATACTGTGCCGTTCCGTTGTGCCTGGTCCTGTATTTTGGACGCAAAGAAGCATAATTAAACTAGACTAGAGAGACAGTAACCTGAGGTGACGTGTCTGAAACCGAAAATGGTACAAAAAAATGGCACTCTTGGTTTTCAGTTACGGCTGTGTAGGTCAGAGAGTCAAACTACTAACCACGCCATGTTTAATCGCTGTTTTCACACAAGTCCTAAAAGTAGATAAAGAGAACCCAGTTAAACAAATGAGACAAAAATATTATACTTGGTCATTTATTTATTGAGGAAAATTATCCAATAGTTACATATTACTGAGTGACATAAGTATGTGAACCTCTAGGATTATCAGTTTATTTGAACGTGAAATTAGAGTTTTTTTAAAGAACAGGGATCTATCAAACTCTGCTCTTCACACACGTGTGGAAGTGTATCATGGCACGAACAAAAAGGAGATTTCTGAGGAGCTCAGAAAAAGAGTTGTTGATGCTCATCAGGCTGGAAAAGGTTACAAAACCATCTCGAAAGAGTTTGGACTCCACCAATCCACAGTCAGACAGATTGTGTACAAATGGAGGAAATTCAAGACCATTGTTACCCTCCCCCCCAGGGAGTGGTCAACCAACAAAGATCACTCCAAGAGCAAGGTGTGTAACAGTTGGCGAGGTCACAAAGGACCCAGGGTATCTTCTAAGCAACTGAAGGCCCTCTCTCCACATTGGCTAATGTTAATGTTCATGAGTCCACCATCAGAAGAACACTGAACAGCAATGGTGTGCAGGGCAGGGCTGCAATGAGAAAGCCACTGCCTCTCCAAAAAGAACATTGCTGCTTGTCTGCAGTTTGCTAAAGATCACGTGGACAAGCCAGAAGGCTATTGGAAGAATGTTTTGTGGACGGATGAGACCAAAATAGTACTTTTTGGTTTAACAGAAAAGCGTTATGTTTGGAGAAAGGAAAACACTGCATTCCGGCATAAGAACCTTATCCCATCTGTGAAACATGGTGGTGGTAGTATCATGGTTTGGGCCTGTTTTGCTGCACTTGGGCCAGGACGGCTTGTCATCATTGATAGAACAATGAATTCTGAATTATATCAGAGAATTCTGAAGGAAAATGTCAGGACATCTGTCCATGAACTGAATCTCAAGAGAAGGTGGGTCATGCAGCAAGACAACGATCCTAAGCACACAAGCCGTTCTACCAAAGAATAGTTAAAGAAGAATAAAGTTAATGTTCTGGAATTCAAAGTCCTGACCTTAATCCAATGGAAATGTTGTGGAAGGACCTGAAGCGAGCAGCTAATGTGAGGAAACCCACCAACATCCCAGAACTGAAGCTGTTCTGTACAGAGGAATGGACTAAAATTGTGAAAATCTGATGATGTTTTAGGTCGTATTTATGTAGAAATATAGAAAATTCTAAAGGGTTCACAAACTTTCAAGCACCACTCTATATAGACTAAACCATTGCATTCTGGTGACCACCGTTCATAGTCTGTCGGCTTGTTTTTGTGCTGGGCGACGGCTCAGACGCCTAATCTGTTTGTCTCGAATACCCAGACACTGATTTATCCACCCATATACGTGCACTATCCATTAAAACGCCCATTAGGTCTGTTGCGAAATCAAGAGATTGAACCCTGGCATCTGTGGGCGTGAGTGCAGGGGTGGGTAATTAACCCTGCTCATGAGCTCATGTACGAAGTAATGCACTTCGAGTGTGTTCGGCTTTTTTCCTTCGTGTTTCGACTCACCCTCGCCCACCTTGGACGGGAGCTCTCATGAGAGGGAGCACGAGCAGGTGGGAACTGGCTCTGGCTCTGACTCTTAATAGACAACAAAACTAATTTAGCTTACAAGATCACTCTTTGGGTGCGTCCAAGCTTGAGCCATGCTGGGGCTTCATATTGTCAGAGGCGGTCCAGATCAGTTGGGCTTAGAGTCATGTAATTAACACCAACGGTGAGGAAACAGGCACTTCAGAGTATCCGGTGAGGGTTGTGGTTTGTGTGTGTGTATGATGTTCTCTAAGCTGCTATGATTGACGCTGTATGGGTTTATGATGCATGCTGTAACTGTCAAAAAGGGAATTTTTCGAGCGTGTATTCATGCCTCTCTCTCTCTCTCTTTCTCTTTCTCTCTCGCTGCAGATGTCGAGGGACCTGTTTGGCAGTGTATTAATTTGAGAACATGCTATTATCACTGTAAAGAGACTCTTGTAATGACTCAATTTGTCATCTCATTATTAGCATTGTTATTGTTTTTCCCGGATTTGAGGGCTCGGGGGGCATTTCCAAACACGAGACGTTACTAAATTCATTTACTGCAGGGTTTTCCTTTTGATCACGTGTCATGTTCCGTCTCATTTCTTCCTCTTTCAGCATGTCTGTATTAAAGCTATTCTCCTGCTGCTCAGTCTAACCTCTGTCCATCATACCGCACAAGTTACCAGAGACGAATTGCAAGCTATGTTAGTCTCTGTTGGATTTGTTAGGGTTTTCCATCAAGCAGCAGGAACTTCTCTGTGTTGCAACATCTTCTGCGGCTCAGAAGCAGCTGGTGGCTTGGTGAGGAAGCAGTTGTGGGTCCTCATCTACCCAAATTGGTAGTAACTGTGTCTGTCAGTCAGATCTACATTAGCCTGCCTTGGGTTCTTCCCAATGATGATCTGCAGTTCAAAATGAGCTGGCCACTGTGTATGAAATGGCAAGTAAGCTGGAGAGCATGCTCAAACACGTTGCATCTTCTGCAGTTCAGAAACAGTGGGTGGCCGGGGTGATGGAGGAAGCACGGTCCTAAAATCGGACGCAAAATGTGAAAAGTTTTTCTTATCTTTATCATTTCGAGCCACATTTAGTCAGTGCCCTCCGAGTGTGTCGATCTTCCCCATGTTGCATCGGCTGCAGTTCAAATTGGGGCGGTGGCTTGGGGTGAGGAGGGCGTCATGCTTAAGTGGGTGTGAAACGGCAATGACTAGAGAGTTGAGCCTCTCTCGGTGTTGTTATCAATCTCCTTCCAGCCTGTCGATGCATCTGCTGCAGTTTCGAAATCAACAATGGTTCGGCGCACGTGCCGGGGAGGAAGCATGCGCACTTCCTTGCGCGCCCAGGTGTCTTGGCGATGACTAAAGTGGAAGGGAAATGTTTGTGTTGTTGTTTTGTATTTTTGCCAGATCAGACCCACTCTGATTCTTCATTGAAATAGATATCTGACAGGACATTATTCAAAGTGTTTACAGAAAGTTTTGTTAAGCACAACCTTGAGAGCGTCTGAGTTTGCTGCCTGACGTGCATTGGAAAGAGATTGGAGTATTCCTTTAATTATTTACAGCAGTCTAGCTCTTCTTTCGCTCCTCTCTGTCATTTTGAGGGAGAGCTCCGTCTGCAGGTTATGTGTGATGGACAGGAAGCGGTTGGGTGTTGGAGCGAGACGGTAGCGTCTGCATCACTCTGTAACCTTTTACGCAGTGTTTACCTCTGTATGTGGTTTAACGTATTGTGTGTGCCCCCTGTGTGTATTTTGAGTTTCCAGTGCCTTGCAGAAATAAACTGTAGAACCAGTGACATCAGTTTGAGGACATTTTTGGGGATAAAGTGTTTAAAATCTCCAGCAGCACTGCTGTGTGCCTATAAAGCAGTCAATCAGTGTGTAGTGACATAAAATGTAGCCTGAAATGTCTTGTCTCTGCAGGGAATAAATGTCCTGTGATAGATTAAGAGTTCTGTTTAAGCACCACTTTCACCTGGACCCAGCAAAGTTCGTTAGATTCCATGTCCCCTGCCCACGACCAGGACCAGGATAAGCAGGGCCAAAATGGGAACTTTTCACTTAATAAACCCAATTTATTCGAAAGCTGAAACACAAACAAACGTGGCAACAAAGCAGCTTGCTTCCTCCTAATGACAGTTCTGGTAATGCTAAGGATTCAAGTGCTTAAGAGCATTTTTAAACAAAACCATGTACGAGCAATTCGTACACAATGAAGTTAACTAGAATAACAAGTGTCTGATTTTGAGCCAGAAACCCATGTGCTAAGGTTCGGGTAGCATTTGTTCACCCATAAAATGACTTTTTTTAAAATCAGAAGACTTAAAACAGAGTTGATAGAACTATTAAAATGCACATCTATATTCAGAAAGGGAGAGGAGCTGACAGATTAAACTGCACTTTACATCAGCGCTGAAAAACACATTACTGAAAATAATGCATTTTCCACTCAGAAATGATTGGCAGTGACCGACTGAGCAAGGTTCAGGCACCTGGTGCTGGGGTAAAATACAATATAAATAAATAGATTTTAAAAAATCCCAACCCTGTTTATAGGTCCAGCTCTTACATCTGTAGCCTTACAGGATCTGATTTCCCAATAATAAGGGATAAGAAATTAGATCTTGTTTTGCATGCTCAGTTTTCCACTGTCCCATTACCACAGGAACCCGGGTTCAAGTTAGGTCTTGTCACATGCAGGCACAGGTATCTGTCAGGAAATCACCACCCTGCACTGCAATAGTGACTTCTGCTCAGGGAATGCCGTTCCATCCTGGGCACCCTCACATCGTACCCTAAGCACAGGAGCAGCAAAAGACTGACCAGGACGAAGCAGGGTTTAAAAAAGGCTTTGAGTCAATCAGTGAATTAAGTATTGGGACCCTTGGTAAAGATGCGTACCAAACAAGATATGTCATTGCTGTTGCATAGATTGAATTTATGAGCCAAGTCTAACCACTGTTAACTGTTTAACTCATCCTTTCTTGTTAAGTAAAATAAATTACCGATTAGAAATAAATCGGAAGTTTTATTCAGTTAAAAAGAATGGACCAGCTGTTAAGACTAACACTGTAATGAATAACGAGACGTCCTGGAAAGTTTATTGGAATAAAAGTAAGCCTTTAACAAGGTTGGCAGGCTCCAGAGGCTAATAAAGGAGTCTTTAATCATCAGCCTCAAAGGTTTTTAAATAGTGGATTGTGAGTGAGTGAGTGAGTGAGTCAAGAGAAATGTGGACTGTCGTTGTGTGACAGAACAAGGTGGTACAGTGACACCCAAACAAAGAAGTCAAAACTGATGGTTCTTCTGCTCATCCAACCAAATTAATGTGGATTTAAAAAACCTAACTATTACCAAAAAGCCGATGGAACTAATTCCAACCATGCAGCTAACGAAGGAACGCCTCAATCACTTGGAGCACTGTTGCACCGAAGAAACGCAAGTAAGCTTCTCCTGCTGGAATGCCGAAAGCTGGAAAGCCATGAAAAGGTCAGATGAGCCACAGTTTCGCTTTTACTCGTACACTTCGGGTCGCCCATGCGCTGCCTTTTTAGCTTCCCGTCCAAGCAAAACGCGTCACACTCCGTTGAACCCTCCGACGTGCCAGGACGAGGACCGCGTTAAAAACGCGTGTTTGTTCCCAAAACAAACTCAGTCGTTCCCAAGTGCCGCTGTGAGGCTTAACCAAGGACCGAGGAGGAAATGCCACACGTGACTGAATTCAGTCTCCTGGGAGCTTGTTACATAATACGGGTAGTTTTGTTTTGAAAGGGGAGTTCCAGCAGCCACGGGATGCTAGCAGCTTGTACAGTTAGCAGCGTTATCCACTATCAGCAGGGTGGGTGTAGATGAAGGTGGATACCGTCAACGGATACAGAGGGGGGTTTCCACGGCGTTCTGAATCTCCCCAAACAGTTGCCGTGGGAGTGAGTTCAAACAAGTCGTGCTAGCAAAGCCTACAACCCCCAAACCCCATCTAAACGCTAGGTGCACACTAAAACCCTGTAAGGTGCTGGTGGGGGTTAAAACAAAAAACACAGCACCAGTGAAAAGAGGACAGTCATATTCAAAGCATGTTGTTTGACCCTACATATCCTTATTTATTTGTCTAACAGTAAAACACAGAGAAAAATACTACATAAAATTCAACAGATGTACTGGTCCTTCTAAAAAAATTAGCATATTGTGATAAAGTTAATTCTTTTCCGTAATGTAATGATAAAAATTAAACTTTCATATATTTTAGATTCATTGCACACCAACTGAAATATTTCAAGTCTTTTATTGTTTTAATACTGATGATTTTGGCATACAACTCATGAAAACCCCAAAATCTCACAAAATTAGCATATTTCATCCGACCAATAAAAGAAAAGTGTTTTTAATACAAAAAAAAAAAAGTCAACCTTCAGATTATTATGTTCAGTTATGCACTCAATACTTGGTCGGGAATCCTTTTGCAGAAATGACTGCTTCAATGCGGCGTGGCATGGAGGCAATCAGCCTGTGCCACTGCTGAGGTGTTATGGAGGCCCAGGATGCTTCGATAGCGGTCTTAAGCTCATCCAGAGTGTTGGGTCTTGCGTCTCTCAAACTTTCTCTTCACAATATCCCACAGATTCTCTATCGGGTTCAGGTCAGGAGAGTTGGCAGGCCAATTGAGCACAGTAATACCATGGTCAGTAAACCATTTACCAGTGGTTTTGGCACTGTGAGCAGGTGCCAGGTCGTGCTGAAAATGAACTCTTCATCTCCATAAAGCTCTTCAGCAGATGGAAGCATGAAGTGCTCCAAAATCTCCTGATAGCTAGATGCATTGAACCCTGCCCTTGATACAACACAGTGGACCAACACCAGTAGCTGACATGGCACCCCAGACCATCACTGACTGTGGGTACTTGACACTGGACTTCAGACATTTTGGCATTTCCTTCTCCCCCCAGTCTTCCTCCAGACTCTGGCACCTTGATTTCGAATGACATGCAAAATTTGCTTTCATCCGAAAAAAGTACTTTGGACACAATCCTCCTCAGGGTCCGGTCACCTCTCTTCTCCTTGTGCAGCGTTTTCTGCCACACTTTTTCCTTCCCACAGACTTCCCACTGAGGTGCCTTGATACAACAGCATTCTGGGAACAGCCTATTCATTCAAAAATTTTCTTTCTGTGTCTTACCCTGTTGCTTGAGGGTGTCAATTGATGGCATTCTGGACAGCAGTCAGGTCGGCAGTCTTACCCATGATTTGCGGTTTTGAGAAATGAACCAGGATGGGAGTTTTCAAAAGCCTCAGGAATCTTTTGCAGGTGTTTAGAGTTAATTCGTTGATTCAGATGATTAGGTTAATAGCTCGTTTAGAGAACCTGTTCATGATATGCTAATTTTGTGAGGTTTTCATGAGCTGTATGCCAAAATCATCAGTATTAAAACAATAAAAGACTTGAAATATTTCAGTTGGTGTGCAATGAATCTAAAATATATGAAAGTTTAATTTTTATCATTACATTACGGAAAAGAATTAACTTTATCACAATATGCTAATTTTTTGAGAAGGACCAGTATATAGGGCATATAGATTAAGCTAATTTGCAGCCCCAGTCCCTGGATAGGACTGTTCACAAGTTTGTTTCTGTTTAAGCCTTGGATTCGTCATGATACTTTTTCCACTGATCTTCATTCCAATCGTTGTGAGCTCTACCATATCATAGCCTTTTCACTGTGTTCCCCTTCTGAACAAGTAGTTCCTTGGCAGCTAACCTTCTTGACCGAGCTTCTTCAGACTGTCGAAGCATCAACTTTGTTGATCTTTAATACTGCATAAAAATTCACTGTATTTTCTGGCTGTATTCTAATAAAGAGACTGAGAAATCATTATATATGGTCATTATACCACTACTAAAACAATGGTATGTCTAATCTAATGGTGGCCTAAGACTTTTGCATAGTTATGTCATAACTCTTTCTCAGAAATCACTAGATCAATGTGATCTATTCGTACCGATAGCAACACCCTGGAGCTGTGTGCTCTAATAGTTTTCCGGCCAGCCCAGCTGTCTGGAGGGTCAAAACAGCAGATGAGTCACCTTCCATCAGAGCAGAGCATCCACGTTCCAGAAGAAAACCCAACAAACAACATTCTAATGACTTCACGAAAACAGCAATCGGGTGGATAGTCATAATAAAATTCCCAAAGCAACGGCTCAGCCCCCGCAACGTACCTCAGTAATAAACAGGTTGGAAAAAGTCTGGTGCTGTACACAGAGGTTGATTAGAAACAGCACGTTTCGGACAGAAGGTCGGCTCCAGCTGTACGCCAAAGGTTGAAACAGGAAGGACACAAATGTCCTGCAGACTTTTATATACACTACATGGAAAAAAGTTTGCAGACACCCCTTCTGCTTAGTGGTCTGTGTAATTTAAGCCACACTCACTGTTAATATCATCTGGATAAATCTCCATAGGCGATCAGTGACTGTAGAACGCCCTGTACTGAACACCTCAGTGACTCTCAATGGGACACTTTTATAGGTTTATACCTCCTTCAGCTTTCTGCTCCGCTCTCCTAAAAACAAAGTCAACAAAATTTTGATGGAGAACTTGGCTGGCTTGCACAGAGTCCTGACCTTAACTCCATCAACACACCTTTGAGAGAACTGGAAATGCAGCTGTGAGCCAGCATCAGTCATGTTCCAAAAGCTAGTGGAATGCTCCTGTAGTGAAGGGTTTAACTGCAAAGGGGTGCTTGTTTATAGCTTTTGGGTGTCCGCAAACGTTTGGCTATACAGTGTAGGACGATCCTCTCTGGGTCTGACTTAATTTGGCGTGGCACATGGCGATGAAACTGTTCGTACGTGTCTATTTTGGGGTATTCCATCAAGCTATCGTGCTATCGACTGGAGCAGCTGTCGAAGACTTGACATGTTGTGTAACTTTTTCCTTAAGAAGGAAGTTCTTGAGAAGGTCTTAAGGAAAAACACATTTAAACAGATGTTCTTTCTTAAGACACGTGTGAATTGTTATTCTTGAAATAACTGCTTAGGAATTTTTAGGTATGCTTGAAAACCTTACGTTCTCAAATGTTTCTAACCTTACTATAAGCCTCACTTGTTTTAGGCTGTAAGAGTGTAGGCTGTCCACGAGTTAACGGAACCGTTTCGGCACTTGTTTATGTTTTCGTTATGCCCTTTCAGCTCTCGTGCGCGCGCGCGCGCGCGTCACTCACGCCCCACGCCCCCCCGCGTCTAACTAGGAGGCGGAGCCGCGGGCTCGTGTGTCCGTCCTCCCTCCCCTCTCTCGTATTCTTTCAAAGCAGAATGAAAATAATGGAGCCAGTTCGGGGGGGAGCTGTGCGCGAGCTGCGGAAAGGCGTCGTTTTAGCCCGTCTACGAGTCACGCGATCAGAGGAGTGAAAAGGTTCGCGACGGATTTGATCCACTCGGTAAATCGGTGTGCAGCGTCGAGCTCCGCATCATCACCACCATCATCATCATCCTCATCATCAGCAGGACCAGCAGGTCGGGATGGCCGCGTCTTCTTCACCGATCCGCCGTACGGAGCATCGCTGCTTCTTCAGCTCCGGTGCGCGCTCGCGCCCGGGCGGTGTTCTCTCACGCGCCTGTCAGTGAACCGAATCGGAACCTGCCTCACCCCCGCCGCGAATCCGGTGCCAGGCCCTGCGTCCCTACTCTCACTCTTCTCTCCTTCCAAAAGCGAAAGCATGCGAGTCCATCCTGAACCGTGTGCCCGCACTCCGGTTTAAAACGGAACAAAGACGCTTTCGGATTCAGACCTCATCCTCACTGAACCTCCGGAGACCCCAAACCGGGCGATGGGTGAGTGTGTGAGCTGCTTTACCGGGCTTCCCGGTTTTGGACTCCTGTCATTGCACACTGCGGCTTGTTTGGGGTGACCGTGTGGGTGTGTGCGCGCGCGTGCAGGTTTTAGGCCTTTGTAAGGACCAAATGTTTTCATGACAGTTGTGTTAGGTCACATTTTTAACCTTGTAACCGTTCCCCGATCTTTTCTATTAGGGTACTATGGTAAGAAAGAGGGTTCATTTAACACCCAGGAGTGTTCTTTGGGTCGCCCCTCTGGGGAAAGCCAATGTGGACAGACCACAGAGCTGTATAATACATAAATGGTGCAACCCAGAACTGTTAACCTTCAAAATAACAGCTGAGGAAGTTGGTGTAGGTTGCACTCTTAAGGGTTCTGCGTAAAGCGTTGCAACATCAGGCCCTAGGAAGAACAGATTCAGATCAGGATCCATGTATAACTCCGTTAAAGGCGCTCTGATAGATCGTTAGCGCTGTGGTTCTTAACCTTTTTTTCTTGGAGCCCCCCCTATGAGTATCTAAGAAAAGATGCAAGAATAGAAGCGATTCATTGCAAATCTTTATTGCCAAAAACTGACATAAATTGTCTTTTCAAGGTAGTTAAACATTTAGCTAAAAATCAAAAAATATATTTTTAAGTAATTGTATATAACGATTTTTCCAGTAAGCGCATTATTTTAATTTTATTGAACATGTGCAAATGCTATTTTCACAAACTCAAAGTACCTCAGAGCAGACGAAAAGTGAGAACACCTGGCACAGACATAAGTGATAGGGATGCACCAAAGTGAACATTTTTGCCCAAAGCAAGGTTCTTGCAGGTTCTTATTAGTGTTGCCACTTTTTCAGCATTGCAGAAAATTTTCAGAGAAAAAACAATTACAAAACTTTCCCTTTCTTATCGAGAAGTCGGGATTACAAAACCACAATTTTAATAAAACGACTGAACCCAGGTTGCGATTTTATTGCTTCATGAAAAACATCGTTTTTCGGTATAAATTATTTGGCCTTTCACTTATTCATCCTAACACCTGAATGTGCCGAATATTCGGTTCGTCCCTAGTAAGCGAGCATAACGCAGGGCCAGCTGGAGTCGCTGTCGCAGCACTTCGTACAGATTTATATGATATTTTTGGAAATGTGCCAGCTTGTCTCAGGCTTTTCAAAGTCCTGTCAGAATCCGATCATATTTACATAAACAGACCAGAGCTGCGATCGTTCTGTCGTGAGATTCATTCTGTATTTCCGTGTCATTCTGGTGTTTTCTCACTTCGGTTTGAGGAACCCGAGAGCTTTTATGTGAGTAGAAACCTTTCTAGAGATCTGTTTCAGGATGTTTACGCCAAATGGTTATAAAATACCGCACAGGGACCCCTTTTCGGAGCCCTTCGGGTTAGGTGTGGGCTACACAAACAGGTTCCACCCAAAGAACCCCCGAGGACGACCCCCCGCCTCTTGAGAGTGTAGGATTAGGGATGAGATGTAGGCTGAACCTTTCAGGAAGTCCTTAATGGTTCCACATGTGACTGTACACCGGAGGGTTGTAATGTTTTTAAACCAGTTTTTATTAAAGGTGTGCTCCAGCAAAATGGACCAGATTTTTTTAAAAGTCAAGCTAGACCATACATTATTCAGCCATAACATAGTCATTTAGTAAACACCCTTACCCTGAGCAACTTACAAGTGATACAACCTTACAACCAAAGAAATTGTGGATTAAGGGTCTTGCTCAAGGACTCAACACTGGCAGAGGTGGGATTTGAACCTTGGACCATCTGGTCTATTGTCCAATGACTTATCCGCTAGACCACCATAGTCCCATGCCATAAATAATCCACACCGGGCAAAGTTCTGCTGAGAAAGTTTTGGGTGTTACTTTGACACTTACCAAAACAATGTTGCAGACCATGTGCACCCCTTCATGTCTGAGGTACATGACAAAATGTCAAGGTGTTACCCGGACCTCCAGATACCCCAGATCTCAGTCTAATCAAGCATCTCTGGCATGTGCTTCACAAAACACACCCGTACCTTGGAGGCCCCACTATGGCTTCAGAACATCTTCAGAGGTCATGTGGGGTCCATGCCTCAATGGGTCAGAGCCTTGGCGGGACAAAATGGGTCCACAATATATTAAGTAGGTGGTTTTAATGTTATGGCTGATCGATGTAAATCACTAGTACTGACAAAAACCGATGCTTTTTAGTTCGGATTCAATTATCTCCATGTATTCTGTGTACATCAGAGGAACTGCAATGTTCCAGTATTTATAGAAGTCGTCTAACACGCTGTTTTTCGACTGATTCCTTGGGTATCCTATCCTTGGCGTGGTAAGATGTCACGGCATTATCGACATTCAGGGGCTTGAGTTTGTTTTTTAATTCATAACAGTTCCTGGTTGCCAACTGCTGCACCCATGTTATCTGACCATCTTGTGATCTGAACGGCTTTATGTTCCACCATCATATCTTTGCATAACTTGCCACCAGCTCTTGCATGCGCCTTGCTGGCTGTTTGAAATTCACACTAGTTCCACATAACTTAATTTGTTTAATCCCGAGCTCCTTTATGTCATGTCAGGTAAACAAATTCTGCCCACGTTTCAACGTACAAGAGAAAACCTAGGTGCTTCAAACACCATGAGAGCAAGTTGGCAAATATTCGTAGCTATCTGATTTTTCTAGAACTCAAATCTCAGGCTACACTCTTTGGGTAATAGCTACCTCCTAAAATGTAACAAGTTTCATTACTTTGGCCCTCCAAAGAGCCCAGGAATGGAAAAGCTTCCAGTTAATTCCAATAGTATGAATTCTCTTTTGAGAAGATCCCACCTAGGGTTTGATTCAGGAAACAGGTTCTGGTTTGTCCTTACATTGACAAAACCTTTAAGGAATCTGTATACAGCTTAGAACAGTTCCTCAAACTAATCCTAACCGTCCCCAAACCTTAACTTAAACCCCGTCAGATTAGTGATTAGTGATAAGGAACGTTTCGAGGTGCAACAAGCTGTTCTACAGATTGTACTCGTGCAGGAATGGTTCATCCTATTAACCAGCCCAATTCGGGGTTAAATTCTGGCTGCTCTTGGTAGTCTCACATCCTAAGGGTTCACTTCTTGTAGGGTCCTGTTCAGGATCGTACAACAGGAAATCCTCCAAAGCCGCGTAAGGACCGATAAGGACCAGCAAAAAACCTTTATAGCTTTCTCTTCTAGTGCCTTGTCATGTTCCATCAATCTTTCTCATTCTTCATACCATCGAAGCTTTTTAAAGACGACTTAAAATCGTAAATGGCTGAAGTTAATAGTCTGTGCCAAGGAAGCCATAACAAAATGTGCCATAAAGAAGGAGAATGGCAGATCCCAGGACTGATTATTATGTGTAATGTGAAGTATGAATTAAATACTGGCTGTGGAATAAATGGTAGAACACAAAAATGTGCTGTTGTACAAAAGCTGTTCAGTGGGTTGTGTTGAATAAACAAAACCACTGGGCTGATATGTGGTACACGGTAACCTTGCATGTGTGTGTAGCTGTTCGTATCACATTGTTTCGGCTTTAAATTGGTCCATATCAGTTCTTGGCCGGGATGTTTTTGTTTATCGTTAGACGTCAGGCTTATCAGTTCCTACTTAGGTCCTGACTGAGCAGGAGCAGAATTGCTGAATAGCTTTCCTTTTGAGTTTTGTCTTTGAATTCTGAGGACAGAAACTGTCGTGGATGGAATAATCATTCCAAACTGAGTCGTTACCCAGGTCTGGTTCTTTGTAAAGAAATAAAAACAGATTTTACTTGCAAAGCAAATCTGGGTAAAGCTTTCTGATTTTGTATGGGCCTGTATGCTTTGTGGACTGGATGCCAGCGTTCTGTAACGTTCCCAGGACAGAGTTTTGATATCGTAACGACCTGAGGAGTTTTTCGGATTGCTTTAGTTTGCATCTCAAAGGGCATTTTATTGTTTGTTACACAGAAACTTTTCCATCTTTCTCCAGTATTTGGAAGTATTTCGTTATTATCTATTACGAATAGTTATTGACGTTGGTGTGGTGTGTTGGCTTCCTTGTGTGTATTGCGGTAAATGGTTACATCTTGTCATACGTTCCGAGTATGATAGTGATCTTCGTTCGTTATAAGATTTTTGAATCATCATGTTGAACGTTTTTGTTTTACTGTCTGATTTTATATAGTTTTATTTCAGTTTGTTAAAAATGCTTCAGTTTTGGAGCAAAACTCTTTTCTGCACTAATGCAGGAGGAACTCTGAACTGAATCGGAGGTGGTAGAGAGGAAGTGGCACATGCTGGGGTGCAGTTTTGCTAGACTCTTTTGTTCTGCAGTATGACCGGCGTCAGATCATCGCGGGCTGAGTTAGACGTAGGGTTGCCAGGTTTGCAGAGGGGGAAATGAAGGAGCCTTCTGTATAGGATGCAGGTTTGGTTTGGTTTGGTTTATTCATTTATTTACCGGTCATGACAGGACTGAGGTTATAGTGATACACATCAGACACACTCACACTAGTTTGGATTCTGAGAGGAAACCAGTTACAACAGAAGAAACCCACACAGATATATACTATAGGTAATTCATATAAACGCTGATAATGTGGAGGTGTTATTGCTTTTGGCAGGCCTGCTGGTGTCCTGTGGGTCTGGATTTGAATTCCTGGGTTGGGTCTACACCCTGAAGGTCGGGTGGTGCGTTTACTCCGTCCAAGGTGTACCTGAATGCACTGTACTGACCCCTTCTGAGTCCGAGTGATGGACTCATATCGCCATCCCTACTCTCATCTACATATACAGTGGTGCTTGAAAGTTTGTGAACCCTTTAGAATTTTCTATATTTCTGCATAAATATGACCTAAAACATCATCAGATTTTCACACCAGTCCTAAAAGTAGATAAAGAGAATCCAGTTAAACAAATGAAACACAAATATTATACTTGGTCATTTATTTATTGAAGAAAATGATCCAATATTACATATTAGTGAGTGGCAAAAGTATGTGAACCTTTGCTTTCAGTATCTGGTTTTCCTTTCTCCAAACATAATGTTTTTCTTTTAAACCAAATAGTACTATTTTGGTCTCATCCATCCACAAAACATTCCTCCAATAGCCTTTTGGCTCGTCCACGTGATCTTTAGCAAACTGCAGACGAGCAGCAATGTTCTTTTTGGAGAGCAGTGGCTTTCTCCTTGCAGCCCTGCCATGCACACCATTGTTGTTCAGTGTTCTTCTGATGGTGGACTAATGAAAATTAACATTAGCCAATGTGAGAGAGGCCTTCAGTTGCTTAGAAGTTACCCTGGGGTCCTTTGTGACCTCGCCAACTGTTACACACCTTGCTCTTGGAGTGATCTTTGTTGGTCGACCACTCCTGGGGAGGGTAACAATGGTCTTGAATTTCCTCCATTTGTACACAATCTGTCTGACTGTGGATTGGTGGAGTCCAAACTCTTTCGAGATGGTTTTGTAACCTTTTCCAGCCTGATGAGCATCAACAACTCTTTTTCTGAGGTCCTCAAAAATCTCATTTGTTCGTGCCATAATACACTTCCACAAACGTGTGTTGTGAAGAGCAGACTTTGATAGATCCCTGTTTTTTTTAATAAAACAGGGTGCCCACTCACACCTGATTGTCATCCCATTGATAGAAAACACCTGACTCTAATTTCACCTTCAAATTAACTGCTAATCCTAGAGGTTCACATACTTTTGGCCACTCACTAATATGTAATATTGGGTCATTTCTCTCAATAAATAGATGACCAAGTATAATATTTTGTCTCATTTGTTTAACTGGGTTCTCTTTATCTACTTTTAGGACTTGTGTGAAAATCTGATGATGTTTTGGGTCATATTTATGCAGAAATATAGAAAATTCTAAAGGGTTCACAACCTTTCAAGCACCACTGTAGACCAGACCCACCCTGCTTGGTTTTTGAGACCGACCCTTCTCAGAGACTTTACAGTCATAAGCGTGGAAATGCAAAAGTGTGAGCATACCTGAAAGCACCGAATGACCCTTTTGTTTTTCTGTTCCACGAAGAACAAACGTAAAGATGATATACTTGTGGAGAAGTTCGGGCACCTTTCCAGACGATTCATTAGTGTTTTGTTGTGAGGTCTCAGAACGTAATTGACTTGTTAATGGTTCATTAAAATGTGCATAAATGCGCTCTAATTAAGCCTGTTCCCCGTAGAGCCTGTATTAATTTCTTTTCATTTGGAAAATGAATAAAACATGCAATCGGACCAAGGTTACAAAAACAGCGAAGACTTGGTAGAGGAGTTGATAAATTGCGTCGCTTGTATCGCTCAGGTACAGAAAAATGGAACAGGAGCTTTCTGTATTGATTTCATACCAGAAATGCATTAGTTTGCTCTCCAGTATCGAACCATTTCCAAATATACTGTACTGAACTCGACTGGAGGGACGGCTGTGTCTGGTCAGGACTCTGAACTTGATACCCGAGTCTTAAAATATCCTGCTCCAAACAGCCATGTCTCATGAGCTGCCTCTAAACGCTCCAGGTTTGGACCTGATTTAGTACGAGTCTGAAAACAATGATGGTACGAACCACATATAGGGTAGCTCTCTCTCTCTGATCTGACGTCTGTCACCAAGGGGCCCTCAGGCAAAGTCTTTCTTCTTCTACCTTCCCCTCTATGCTTCCTCTCCCCCCGGGGGTATGTTCTCTCAGAGTGGCAGCTGCACGTACTTTTCTCAGAACGTAACGAGAATACTGGGAAGGTGAAAAGAAAGATTAGAGCGCTGCCCCATGCTGGGATGATCCGCCCCGAGTCCTCGTTAACGCCGCCAGCGAGGGGTCTAATGATACCGAGAAGCTGAGAAGCTTGACCGGCACAGAGCCATAACAGACTCGCAGAATGAGCTGCAGGCTCCGGACGTACCGGACAGCCCTGAATAGTGGCACGTATAAGATTAGCTCCTCCATGACCATCCCGACTGACCGTTGGTAGAACTGGTATCTCTCCAAGATGTTTTCACGCTCAAAATCCGGAAATGTCAGGAGTCAAAACTTCGTCAGCCTCGACGCCTTTATAGGGACACGCGCTGTGCAATTTGCCAGCCCGTATCCACGGTGACCCGCTTTAGAGTCCCAATGGTGTTTTGAGGCTGGTTCAAGCATGACACAAACTACATAATTGGCCATGTCTGAGAAATGGGAGCAGATGGCAGAACGTCCCCCGACGCTGCAACAACGACCCGAGTGGTGAACCGGCGTCCCATCCAGGGTCAGCGCTTGTCTGTCCCATTTAACTTGCACGCCATATGACACTAAATTTCACTAATAATTTAATCCTGGGGCTGGGGGTCCGGACTGCATCGCAAAGCCCCATAACAGCACCACCTGTGGCCCAGACTGGGGTTCAAACCGAGGCCCTCAGGAACTTCTGTTTTCAGTTTCAGCACGTGTCTGCAAGCCACAGGAGCTTTCAGATATGTGAACACAACTGATGTGATCTTTATCGTTATGGCTGCTGCTTGTTGATTATCTAAACAGTATTCTGTTTTAAAAAGCATTCCAAACCGCTCCCGTTGTATTAAATAGGGGTAAAGTATGGACACATACCTTTGTCTTTTTATTACAAGGAGTGGCAATCCAGGATGCCCCATTTGCAACCTCTTAAATATTTATAAGGGGTGGGTATTGGAAAGGACTTCACGAATATTCCACATAATTCACCGGAAATATCAAAACAGCTGAAATACAAGTTACCATGTACAATTAGTGCATCGCACCAATAATTCAGCGGACAAATCGAGTCAAAACACTGTACTGCCACATCTGAGATTGTAGTTTACACCCCATTTACAATGGGTTTTCTTTCTTAAATGTAATAGCAGTATATCATGAAAATAAATATGACGATATGTTGCTGTATTGATTTTTGTAGCAAAGCTCTGTAAGGTAGTTTTATAGTGTGACTGGTTCATTGTGGTCTGATCCAATCTGCCTAGAGCTTTTTCTATGAGCTTATTTTTCAGCTTGGTGTGTTGTGTGTTTGCAAGGAACTGCATGAAGCAGTGAGAAGATTGAGAACAGATAACCCGAGCTTTAACCCATCTAACGATACCTAAAATAAAATGCGAAGCTGCACGCTATTATCATCTAGGTAGTGCGTGTAACTTCATAACAGGGTCGCTCTGTAACGAAGTTGCCAGATCTTCCATGATTATGTGGCGTGATGGTGAATGAAAGTGTAGCCGAGGACTGAGTTGAGACCGAGGAGAGCTGCTTATCCTTCGCTAGGCTGTGACCGAACGCAGAGCGGAACCTTGCAGGCATAAACGTACAAGCGTTGATGGATTCGATAAGGTTTCTGCGACACGGTTTCTGTTTAAATAGTCGCTTCCGCTCGGTGATGTAGCTGCGAGGTGTGTGTGCTGCAGGTTTCAAACAGTCCTGCTGAGAGGACATTGGGCTAAATCAGCCAGACTCTCGGCAGCCCCTGATGTTCTTCAAGGAGCGATGAAGGACTGAAGTGTTAAGAAGGGAACGCTCTCAAATGGTCGCTGACATGCTAGCTGTTAGATTTACAGCATGGGGCGGCCTCCCTTATCCAGAGTGACTTGTAACTAAAACAGTCTTACCACATACAATGCAAGAACTTGTGGTTTCAGGGTTTCATGTTGCTCAAGGGCCCAACAGTTCAAACGTCTCATCAGTTTAACCCTTTGCGCCCTCGCATTCAGCGCGTTCGCTCACTTAGCAGTTCGTGCTACAAATTAGCATTACTTTTAAATGAAGAGCCTTTTTAATGTACTGCGTCTGTAGCACATGCGTTTACCACAGACTGAGAAATGTTTAGTCTGGCTGATTTTCGTGAAGGGGTTCATGAACTTGTCAGGTATTTGTAGCTCTTTACGCGGTTTAATTCATCCTTCGAGACCTTTTAGTAAGGAGGAATTTGTGGTTGTGTAGTTGTTTGGGTTAATTCTTGTTACATTAGACGTAAGCCTGTAATAACAGGGCAGTGTGCAAATTAATCTGTGGTAATCACACGGACGAGCAGTGCCATGATGTTAACGTTATTATGAATAGACGGGAGCGAGTATTAGCATGTCTGTTTTGGGACGGTTTCATGTCATCTTTTCCAGCTATCGCATTACCGAAGTCAGATTTTTGTTTTGCTAATGTAATGTAAATATAAAGGGCATTTTCACAAGAAATTGGCATGCAAACGATGAGTAAAAGCACGAAACACGAACGATGGAATATAAACATGTCTAAAGACATCTTGCTGGCTGCACACAATCAAGAGGGAATTGGTCTACTTGAAGAAGCACGAATTTCCAGAACAGGCTTTTCAGGATCGGTTTTAAACCTTTTGTAACGTCTCAGTTTCATGTCTGTGCCTGACATAGAGAATTGTGACACCAAAAAGTGAAACACAGACCATAATGTAGTTCTAACTTACTGTATGCTCATGGTTATGGCAAAGTAAAATAAAGTCATGAAAATAAATGAAATACGATTTCTGACAGTTCAAGCGATTTCTGACAGTTCAAGGATTGCCATCTTTTCAAAGCCAAACCACCTCCATGCAACCGAGGAGTGAAGCCAAAGACGTGGACTGTGAGGCTGATGGTTTCTGTTTTTTGTCCCCTGGAGCTGTTTGCAAACAAATGCAAACAAAACATCACAATATGACATAAATAATAAATATGGCAGTGAAATCCACAGCTTTTTTAATGTGACCAGCTGTTTACGGCACAACGTCCAGAGGTATAAGGTATTATAATTGTTAAGTCCTCAGTCATTAGAGCGAACGGATGTTGTTGTTTGTGTAGTTTTCTTTGAATGACGTTTGCTACTTGAAAGAGGTTTCCATTGTGAACTTGTTAAATGACCCATTTTGTCATTCACGATAATCCTCTAATGTCATATTGAAGCTTTCTTAGTTTGATGCTCTGTTTTAATCATGAGCACAAAGATGGTTCATTCACAATGGAGCCCAGTTGAGCCCAGCATTATTACATGTTGGATTATCGACCTCTGGTGAAATCGGGTGAAAATTCCTGCATTTATTAAATGTCGCAATATATATCGGCGAAAAAATATTGCAATGTTGGTTTTTTTCCAATTTCCAATATCGCACTTTCTATAGAAGGCACCATTACAACCAGCCCCTTCAGTCAGGAGTCCAAACGCAGCAGCCAGAATAGCAGCTTCACTGCCTTTTGTCCTGGGCGTATCACCTTACCGATCACACCTCGTTCAGGGAAAATGCTGCTGACCTGTTTTCGACCTCTACTGTGACCGACACGGAGATGAATGTCGGAGCGTTCTCTTTGGATCCTGCCCCGGAGGGTATTTGTGCAAATCCAGCTCAGCGAGAGAAGCTATAATAGTCTGCGTATTGCTTTGCTTGTAAAATGGCAACTTCTTTGTGTTACATAAATATGAATAATTTCGGGCCGTGGACTCGTGCAGCACATTTCAATCCTGCAGTCGGAACAGATTTGGAGGAGCACCACTCCCGTCTCTGCGTACACTACATCGAACATGGCCAAAAGTATGCAGACACTGGGGGTGTGCGATATTTAAAAAAGGTTTTCTTGATATTTTCGGGGATTTTATCGACGACAATAATCAGGTGATATTTTGTCAGTGTATACCTTGGGTATAAGGTACAGTATTCAAAAGTTGTCTGAAGCCCTCTCTCTCAACCTCCTGATGTAATTGGTGACAGCATTTGTTATATCTAGCCATTTCCTTTTCATGCCAGATTGATTCCGCTAAGGTTTGCCGGGTGTTTTTGTGTACTTTGTATTCTGCACGGTGGTTAGTTCGCAGATGGTGAAATAAGTTTAAAGTCTTTGACTGCAAGCGATTTCTGACAGTTCAAGGATTGCCATCTTTTCAAAGCCAAACCACCTCCATGCAACCGAAGAGTGAAGCCAAAGACGTGGACTCTGAGGCTGATGGTTTCTGTTTTTTGTCCCCTGGAGCTGTTTGTTCAGTCCTTTTTAATGCCAACTTGGTCACACACATTGTTAAAACAACGATTGAGATATTGTCGCAGACGGTACGTATGGCACACCCAATTAATTTAGGATTTGTGGATGCTTTAGTGCTGTAAGGGCCTCCAGTCTTCTCGAAGGCTTTCTACTAGGTTAAGACTGCTGGGATTCCTTTCAGCCTTGAGCATTACTGGGGTACAACTGGCTAAAGTCAAGCCAAGTCTGGCTTACAACTGGTGCTTCAGTCATCCCAAGGCTGTTGGATGACGATGATGCTCTGTGAAGGCCGGTCAAGTTCCTTCACGTGGCTCCAAAGCCAAACAATTGTTTACGAAGGTCAATGGGACCATTACCTTTCTAGATCAAGCTTTCCATTTGGCACTTCAAGATTTGAGCATGGTGACACCGGCTATGGAAACCCAGCTCCTAAAGATTAAAAGTTGGGCTTCACTGTATTTTGGACCTTCAGCATTCTTCAGTCCCGTTCAGTGAGTTTGTGTAGCTTCACGACTGAGCTGTTTGATGAATAACCAGCATTTACAGTCGACCCGGGCAGGACTACCAAGGCAGAAATTTGACCTGACATGTTGAAAGGTGGCGTCCTGTTACAGCGCCATGTTAAGAGTCACGGACGTCTTCAATATGACCTTCATTATGGAATTATCTATGTCATGGTTGTGCCTGATAACGCTGGATGTTGGTCGAGTTTTCTAACGGGCACCCATCTGGCAGAAAGTCGCGCTCAGGCTCACTGGAGGAGCAAACAAAAATACGTTTACAAGAAGGACAACGTGACATTGCAGGTGGCGGAGCAAGATTAATGACCAATCTCCAGAACGTCCTAGAAATGCATTATGTGGTTCAGACTCCGACACAATAAAAGCTTTATTCAACGTACACAGCTTTTCAGTAAGTGTCGCACATAACCTCTGCCAGGGTGCCTTCCTTCCTTCCTTCCTTCCTCCCTCCCTCCCTCTTCCCTTGCCAAGTCCCTTTTGTTTAATGATGGAATTATTCTTTTGTCCAAACCCCCCTATTTATTTCCCCTAAAAGCTCTGACCGGTCCACCGAATCGCCACACGTACGCTGTCAGGATTTGAGAGGCTTCATTTAGTTAATGGCCCACAAGCAGATCTATTTATAGCATCCATGTTTCTATGAGGGAGCGCTGTTAACACATGGTGTCCTAATGGGAATTTCAGGATCGGGATCGAATGGTTTTAATGGTTCCTGGAATGTTTTGGTCTGTAAGTAAATTCTGTCTGAACTGAACGGCTGTCGGGTTTATTTAGACGTGCATGACCGTGACATGTCAGTCCTTTCGTTGCAGTCCATTTAATCTTCATTAAACCACAGCCTGTGTTAAGAGATAACTTAAGGAATCCACGTGCTGTGTCACTGACAGATATGGGAAACATATGCAGTACTGTGCAAAAGTCTTAGGACACCACCACATATACCGACCACATATAACATATTGTTGACGATTGGACCCAAAAACTTGGATTTGTCAGTCCATAGTCCTCTTTTCCACTGATCTTCATTCCAATCTTTGTGAGCTTTAGCATATCTTAGCCTTCTCACCCTGTTCTCCTTCGGAAAAGTGGTTTCTTTGCTGCTACCCTTCCAGAAAGGCCATTCCTGGTCAAGCTTCTTTGGGCTGAAGAAGCTGCCAGATGCTGCTATCACTCCCCATTTTTTAATCCTGCATCCAAATTTCCTATATTTTCTGGTTGCATTCTAATAAAGTAGACTGAGAAACAATTATATATGGTCATTATACCATTGCTAAAACCATGGTCTGAGTAATCTAATAGTGACCTAAGACTTGCACAGTACTGCATTAAAACAAACCATTATGAACCATTACAAATCCCAGAAGGAGGCATGGTTTCCGTCGTTTTTCAGCAGGTTTGACCTTTACACGACGCAGAACAAGGCTGGAAAACAAAGCCTTCGTGATCTTGCGTTCAAGAACACATCTCAGCGAGCCGCTGTAGAAAGAAAAGGGAAAGGGAAAAGGAAAGGGATAGAGTAGGCAGCAGTTGGAGCTTTGGTGTGAGGCAGCTGTCTGTGGTGGTCAAGTGGCTGAAGAAGGATACAGCAGGAGAAGGACTTTCTTAAGCCTGGCAGCTTATGTGAGAGAAAAGACCCATTATTAATTATTGGTCAATGTTTATTTATATGGGAGACGTCTATATCCAGAGAGGCTTCCAGTCCAAGCACATTCCACACTCAAAACACAGCTAATTACCAGGTTGTACCTGTACCTGTCAATTTTGGGCTTTCCCTCAGTTCCATTTCACACGCTAATTTTACCAAGTTGAATTAATTCACACAGTTGCTACTAAAAACCTCATGTAAACCTAATGTGTCCATTTTGGGTCCACAAATGATCGTCAGCTCCTTCTTTATAGAAAAGCTCCAGACGTTTTTCCTCTGCCCTAACACTAACGCAGAGGACTTCTGGTTCTCTAAGTCAAAGGAAAGGGATTAATTACTTTCCCAACGATGTTTGTTTGGAAGTAGCTGTTTCTTGGATGCCACAGTTGGAAACACACACCCCTTCCTACGATAAGCTTAGCCATATAAACAACCCAGATCCTTGCCCTCATCCACCCAGAGAGACGCCACAATGCTTTTTTGGTCCATTTTCCCTCACAGATTGAATGCCGGCCTTCAGCGTTATGCCTCGCAGCCACTTTGCAGCGTTTTGCGACCCGAAAATTGACTAGCAATCGCAAAACATGGGTGTGTTTCACTTGCGACGTTGTTCTGAAGATTGAAAGGGTTCAGCTTCAGACAAAAGGGACCGGCAGAGCGGAGAAGGAACCGGTGCGACACTTATCGGAAAAGCTGTGTGAACAAAGGTTTTATTCTGTTTGAGATGGTACCATAGCTGGCCATTTAGCGTCCGTTTCCAGAGTGCGCATGATGAATGTTCTCAGTGCCGTTTGGATCCAGAACAGGTTTATGGAGTCGTTGAACATGAATATGAAGAGAACATCAAATCCAACCTTGTTAGAGATACCGTACGTACATAAATGCAGTTTAAGCGCCAGCACAGTCTTATGGAAAAGATCAGGCAGCCCCTGATTTTCAGAAAACGCAAGCTCTGCAGGTAACTTAAATTTTCCATTTCTGCATATTGTAATGCATACATTATTAAACATGTGCAGTGTGCAAAAGTTTGAGCACCTTTCCAGGTGACCCAAGCCTGAGAGCTGTAGCGACTTGTTAATGATTCATGAAATTCTGCAGAAATGTGTTGTAAAAAAAAGAAGTGCAAGCCTGTAATGAGAAGGCACCCCTGACCAAATCAGGAGGTAATCCAGTGAATACAGGATTTCGGTGGAATATTGCCGTCATGCTGCCTTTGTCTTATTGCTAATGAAGCTGGATATGGGAGGGTCGCACCATACTTAAGAGGCTGCATCACTGAACATGTGCTAATTCGGTTGCTAAGTTACAGCTCCGTTATGGGGAGGAAACTGAGATTTTAATTTTAGTTCCACATGTATAAGAAAAGGCCTTGTAGATTTAGTCACTTAGCAGAACGATTGTCCAGAGGGTTACACATTCTGTGTTGTGGGTAAGGATCTTGCTTAAGGACCCAATAGTGGCAGCTTGGAAGAGGTGGGATTTGAACCCTGGACCATCAAGTCCATAGTTCAGGACCTTAACCACTAGGCCACCACAGTCCCACCGCGTGTTGTCGTGTATGTGCGGCTAGACTATATATTACATTTATAAAATACATTATAAAAATAATACTAATACATGATAGGCCATTAAGTGCCATTAAGAACCCTCGAATAATAGCCGTTTGTGTAAGGCTCTAGTCAGAAGGTTCCTTGAGCAGAACCCCTAACCCTCAACTCTTCATCCTAAATCTCTTTTGATTATTTCTGTAATGTTGTGTATATTATTTTTTGGATGGGGTTGCCTCAGTGGTTAAGGCTCTGGACTGTGAACTAGATGGTTGCCCCCCTTAGCCCAACTCAAAGTGACTCTAAGGATAAAATTGTGTAAATATGTTTTATTTGGGATGGCGATGGCTCAGTTAAAGCTCTGGCCTTCTGCTTAGAAGGTTGTGAGTTCAAGTCCTGGCTCTGCCCAGTGTTATGACCGATTTAATCAGTTTTTAGAAGTGAAATTGTGTAAGTGTTCATTTTGGGATGGAAACGGATCCGGATCAGGGGTTAAGGCTTGGGTTAGAAGGTTGTGAGATCAGATTCTTGGGCAGAAACTGTAACCTTCAACTGCTCACATCCATTCATTTATTTCCATACCCTCTTAATCTGTTTCAGGGTCGTGGGAAGGTATTTCTTCCTTGTTTGGGATTTTTCCTTGCCATTGTTGCCCAAGGCTTTCTCAGTTTGAGGATTGGGCTTAGATAATAAAATATAATAGAAACTTTTAAAGCTGGATTGAGACAATGCTGGATTGTAAAGAGCGCTATAGAAATAATTCTGACTTTGACACACAGACACGTTTGTCTCGCTATCCTTGTGGGGACTTTCTATTGACTTGGTGATTGCTGTAGCTAAATGATGCTACACCTACCAGAGTAACTTAATGGAGATCCTTTGACTGTTTTGGTTTTCCAAAAGAAAGATGACGTTTCTGTAAATAAAAGCATTTTCCCTATGCAGACCAGCAAATTGTCAGATCTTTCTATCCTTGTAGAGAGTTTGGACCCACAACCATATATAAACATGCCCACACACACACACTCATAAAAACACTCGTAAATCGCTTTCAATACGAGCAGTTGTAAAATTATGTCAGTGTTATTTTTGTGATGGGGTAAATTAGTGGTTAAGGGTTCGAACTATTAATCAAAAGGTTGCGGGTTCAAATCCTGGTTCTGCTCAACTGTAGGACACCCTGGATTAGAGCGTCTGCCAAATGCCCTAAATCTCAATGCATTGCGTGTAGAAAGTAGTTCCACCAATAAAATCTCCTTAGTTTCTCTCAGTGGCCAGTTCTCTTTGGGATGTTTCTGTTCTCCAAAAAGAAACCATAGCCCTGTCTGTTCAGTTGCACAAGCCAACTGCAGGGTATCGAGTTAAACCCCACACACACAGCTGAACGCCGAGCGACACAGTGGCCTCAGTGTGCCCGAGCTGTAATCGCCCGGCAGCAACAGTGCTGTGTTTGTGTTGAAATAAAAGACGTGTTGCATTCAGCTCGCCCTCACACATATTTGTGTGTGTTCCTGAGGGGGTCCCTTAATAATGCCCCGCAGATCTGTTGTTGCACGGCTGCTGTTAGTCCGTCCCGTCCGTCCGTGTGAAAGCGTGTGTACGTGTGTAAGCTTTGACTTGCTTGCAGTGGCGCATAAATGACTTTATGGAGTGGTGTGTGGGTTGTGTCGAGGGAAGCGGCGCTCCAGTCTGGATGATGGTGCAGTTGTGGTTTGTTTTTCATGCCTCAGCTAGATGAGCGAAACAAAAAACATTCCTTTGGTCAGCCTAGGCGTCTCAAAATAGACGTCACAGCGCTGCTACGGGCCGACCATTGCAGGGCTGATTGGACGTGCAGCTGAAAATGAAAGTGGGACAAGAAGGTACAGTGCTGTGCAAAAGTCTTAGGCCACCTTTCGATGTGTTGTTTTAGCAGTGCTATAGTAGTGGTATAATTCTCCTTCTGAAAAAGTGGTTTCATGGCTGCTACCCTTCCCAAACGCCGTTCATGATCAAGCCTCTTCGACTGTAGAAGGGTCAACTTGGTGTCCCTATGAAGCTCCCAGATGCTGTTAATGCTCAAATGTAAGGCGGGTCAAATTAAATACTTGCCTCTGTAGCCCATAGAAACTGTTTTTCTATACATTCTGGTTGTATTCTGAGTAATAAACAGAGGAATAATGATATATGGCCATTACACCATTGCTAAAACAATGGTGTTTTTAATCTAATGGTGGTCTAATACTTTTGCACAGTACTTTTTGTTACATTTAGCAGCTGCCCTTATACAGAGCGACTAACCAGCGATACAGTTTTACAAAGACAATCCAAGCAGTTGTGGGCTAAGGGAGTTGCTTAAGGTCCCAACAGTGGCAGCTTGGCAGTCCAGGAATTTGAAGGCTGGACCTTCTGGTCAGTAGCCAGAATAAAACAGATTCTGAGTGTGGGTAAGAACAATATACAGTGGAGGCCAAGAGTCTGAGAGAACTAGTGAAAATGCTATTTTGGATCCATAATTAGGATTCATATTACAGTAGGATAAGACGCAAAGCAGAAAGCTTTGCAACAGCTACATGAAAACCAAAATGACACAATGCGTTGTATTCTGTTTAATGCACATCTCATGCAGTTGCATTTTTGAACACCAGAGGGTACAGTCTTACATTATGCTCCCATAGACATTTAAAACACCTTCTATTTATTCATTCATTTTCTCATCCGCTTAATCCTTAATCAGAGTCGTGGGAAAGCCAATGCCTATCCGGCGACACAGGGCGCAAGGCAGGAACAACCCTAGACAGGGTGCCCATCCATTGCAGGGCACACTCGTACACTAAGGACACTTTGGAAACACCAATTAACCTAAAGCATGTCTATGAACTGTGGGAGGAAACCGGAGTACCCAGAGTAAACCCACACAGACACGGGGAGGACATTCAAATTCATTTTAATTGCAGGGAACTAAAGATTGTCTTTTGTTTTACGTTTTTGTACTAGAAAATTACACCTTAATTTGAATTGTTATACTTTAGAAATACAAAAGTACGTTTTCACTCGATTTATTTACAATGAAGCTACAATAGAGCATTTTATTTACAATAAATGCAGGAGACTGTCTTTTTTTTAAAGCTTATTCAAGAAAATGTGCATTGTTTGGCATTGTTTACACTTCGGAAATATTAAAAAAGGACGAAGATCGAATTGTGACCACAGTGTATGGTACAAGAACATACCAAATACTAATGTTCCGAAACCGATCAAAGGACTTCAAATATGCAATGAGTCATATAAAAATCATTGCATTAAATTCAAGAAAAGTGCAAAATAAAAGCATCAGAATTCCAGCTGTACTGTAAAGCCTGGTTTGCGCTTCGTCAGCAGAAATTCTTGCTTGGTGCAGGTGCTTGACGTGAGTTCCTGAAAAGCAGACGCCTTCATGGTAAACGAAAACGGAAGAATTAAAAATAAAGAGCTTTCAAAACAAAGACATGTAGTAAACAGGCTCTAGAAAATTATTCATATCCACCAATGGCAGCACTTTTATTTTTATTTTTCTGACAGTACCCGGACATGATGAGAAGGAATTTGCATAATGTCGAGCTTTGTTTTGCACTTTTAGCCCCGGAGTCTCACACCTGTCTGGTTGAAATGAATGTGGATGCAAAACAAAACTGCATGTGGACTGTGTGCACTGCTATTAATTTAAAATGAGGCGTAAGCAGGTATTATTGAATAACTTTGCCTGGGGAGTTGATTTAGCGTTCTGATGTGTATTCTTTTAGTAAGAGAACACAGTGAAAGGCTTTTTTGTTTGGTTTTAAAGGGCTCTCTAAGGCTTTGAACCCTGTCCAGAAAGAAGTGTTAATCGGGATTTAGGCACCTGTCTAAGACTGTGTGTGTATGTAAACATGTTTGGAGTTGGGTATTAATTAGGAGAATCATAGGGAGCTTAGCCTCGACACGTCTCTGGATTATGGTCGGTTTCAATCAGGGGTTAAATGAGATTATTTGGCCACATGCGATGTGAGAATGGAAGGCAATAAACTGCACTTGAGTAATTACTCTCCCAGATAGGCTTTATGACTTATAAAATCCGAATAGATTATGAGTGTCATGCTTTCATCTTGTGATTTGTTTTAAATTTTTTTTAATTCTTGTTCCTGGTCAGGGTTGCTAGGCTCCGGTACGTCTCCCTGAAGAAAGCAAGTCACGGGAGTAAGCATACCCTGGATACCTAGGTAGTCCCACCAGGGACCTTCTGATTGGTCCTCCTGCAGATCTTTGTCTAACGAGCAGGGTCTCCATCACGTATACGCACATCTCCTTCTGGTGCTGATAACTATAAGATAAAATAAACAAGATAGAATAATGACGTCAGGATTGATTGAGGTGGATGAAGAGGCTGTTTTATAGATCATTATTTGTTATGTCAGATTAGGGGAATATAAAAAATACTCAGTATAAAACACTCCATAGCAGGAGTTCAGATAGCAGGGTTCGACTGTATGGAAGAAGTAACTGAATAATCTGAAAATGCAAATATATATGCAGGTATGCGCCATTTAACGTCTGCAGACATCACCCTAGTCACATGGTAGTTTAGGTATTTTGTACTTGGTGTTTTATTTTATGTCATAACATGAATTACAACACAATATGAAAGCATTTAGTACAGCACTGGACTGCATGATACATTAACTCTTATCTTTCATAAAAGATCTTTTATAAAACTTCATAAGACATAGTAAAAAAGAAAAAGAAAGTATAAAATGACCATGTTTTTTTCTTTCTTTGAAGACGATAGTTCCCCTGTCTGTCAGCAGGTGCCGCAGTTCGCTCGTACTATATTTCTGTCATTCAGACCTGAATTAGATATATATAAAACAGATTTTTATTTCCTATTGTAATGTTTAATATTATTATATTATAATATAATAAAATATACAATTATATTCTATTATAATATAGTTTTCTGTTATATTATAAAAGAACGGATGTTGATCACATGGAACAAACAATCCGCAGAGAACAAATCTAAATATGACTTAATTCTAAAAAACATTGTATAAAGCAGTACTATTTACTTGCTGAATTATGCTGAATTTTGCACAATTTGGCCACCCTTGGGAACCGGGATTCACTAGGGTTTTTGTCTCTCTGTTTGTAGTTTGCTTATGTGTTTGTTTTATCTCTAAGCCTTATGAACTGGCGAGGTCATTACTGAAGTCGGCTGCTGAAAATAATAATACGTTCTGTGATCTGTCGAGTCATGCAGGCCGTCATGCTTACACTAAACACTTTAAAATAAAGATCATTATCTCTCATGAAGCCTGAACAGATATCGCAGTATC
This sequence comes from Ancistrus triradiatus, assembly GCA_025084515.1. Lineage (NCBI taxonomy): Eukaryota > Metazoa > Chordata > Actinopteri > Siluriformes > Loricariidae > Ancistrus > Ancistrus triradiatus. The sequence goes on along the minus strand of JAJAGP010000042.1, from coordinate 794,326 downwards.
CGCTGTACGAAGTATAAGCCGACAAAATCTGTTCAAGTCAAGACAAGAGTCGAAGTCGGGGTTGGATCTGGACCTAGAGTGGTCAGGAATGCAAAGCAAAACCCTCACACCGAGAAAGGAGGAGGAGCCAGGTTCCGACGGGTTAAACATCTGAGCAGGATTAATGACTTTCGTACCTCAGTGCTGTTACATGTCGCGTGTAACTGTACGTTTTGAACGGAATGCGTTACGTGATTCGCCCTGCATGTGAACAGGCCACATAAAACTAGTCTGGTTAGTCTTTTGTGTACACAGAGATCATTTCCATTATACTGAACATACCGCTCAGGAGACGCCACCGGCACAGCATGATGTGCAAATGATTCGGCGAAAACAGGGAACCGATTGTTGATATGACATGAACTGTATGGCCAAAAGTATATGGACACGCTTTCTAGTAAGCGATCTGTGTTTTTTCAGCAAAACTCGCTCCTGACAGGGTTATCGTACGAAGCGTGATTTTTTTTATTTACTTTAGTGATTTACATTCTTTGAATCAGAACGACACACCTGCATGCCAGCTCCTTCAGGTTCAGTGCGTCTGGTATGTCCTTATCTGAGATCGAGTCATCCCCGCGTTGTATTTCAGTGTCCTGGCTCCTCATTGGTGGTTTGAGCAGCTCAGTGTCTCTGTCCCTTCTGCAGAAGTCTGTAGACTCGCCTATTCAAACAATACCTAGGATGATGTCTACTATGTGGTCTAGAATGAAAGCCTGGTCTGGAATACCTATAGACCATTGAGGATTTCCTTCAGCTCTGGCTGGATAAGAGCGTCTGCAGTTGAAGTGTAAGATGTGAGTGCTTTCAGGCACTAGGTTTCCACCTCCACAAAGTCATTTTGCCCTGCACCTAGGGTGTCCACACACTTTTGGCCTTATAGGTGTCCAAACATGTCTGAGCAGCCTCGTTTTGTTCTCTAAGGTGTTGATTATCTCGTGTCTTTCCCTCATTTCCATTCCGTGGTCAGTCCTGAATTGGACTCTCGTTTGGTTTCTGCAAATGGAAAACAGCTAGAACTGAACTCAGGTCAGTGTGAGGACTCGATGCAAATGGTAGCAGAGTACATATTCCACTGAGGGCGTGTCCTTTTGTTGTATCGGGTGCAACTGTAAAGGGAATCTCAGGTGAGTCTTGCTGGAACGAAGCTTGGCATGGGGCATGTTGTAACCAGGCGAGTGTTCTTTGTTCGGGTCTTTGTGCAGCGTTCTATCTGAGTGATAAACCTGGTGTTTCTGTTCAGCCTGGACCGCACTGGAGTGCCTTATAGGAAACATGAGCTGAACCTATGGAGCGGCATAATTAGGAAAACAAAACAGCCCTGAGCTCTGGAGAGTCCTGATCGCTGGAGGCAAGTTTCTTCTTTTTTGTGAGCTACAGAGACGTGGTTCGGTAAAACCCGCAGTTTGAAAGCCTTATTTGTGAGCGTGCGAAGGGGTGCAGATTAAGTGTTGAGATTTAATTTTAGTGCTGAATGATTTGCTCTTTAAGAGGCATTGTTCCTTTGGAAAGAAGGCAGCTTAGCAAAACTACACCTGTATATAACTATTGCAACTAAAGCCATACAGTCTGATAGCAGAATTAAGTTATTTTACATTTCTGTTATTGTGGTGTTTATTAGTTTGGATTAGCTTAGATTTGTATTAAGAATTAGAGGTGCTCTGGTGGCCGTGTGGGCATCACACAGGCGTGACTGGTTGCGTCTGAGCAAAGGGAAACCTTTCTCTGCCATAGACTGGTGCCATGTCCAACGTGTGCCCAGTGAGTACCAGGATGGGATCCAGATTCCTGTGCCCCTGACCAACACAAGCAAGGATAAAAAGATCATTTTAGATAATCATAAATCCTGAATGCGAGTAGACAAAAAAGGTTTGTGTTTGTGTAAGGGTATTATTTACCCTTATATTATATGAAATTATATTAAAGTTGTTTTTTTTTGCTTATTGTTAGTAATTTTTAGACCAATATTTTATACAATATATTTTTTGTCATTTTATTTTGCTTAGAAAATATTTTGTCTAGTATAAATATTAGAAATATTATTGGATAGTTATTGTTTATTATTGTCGACATGGTTTAATAATAGTAATTTTTAGTGTAATATTTTATACAGTATATTTTTGCAATGTCACATTTTATTTTCCTTAAAAATAATATTTTGTATAGTAGAAATTATATATTAGAAATGTTATCAGATATGTCGTTTATTATTAATAGACATTGTTTATTAATAGTAATTTGTAGTATAATATTTATACAGTATATTTTTGTAATTTTATATTTTATTTGACTTATTATTATTTTTATAGTATAAGTTAGATATTAGAAATATTGTTGAATATGTTGTTTATTATTAATAGACATGGTTTAATAATAGTAATTTGTAGCATAACATTTAATACAGTATACTGTTGTAATTTTATGGGGTTTTTTATTTAAAATAATTCTATAGTATAAATTAGATGTTAGAAATATTTTGTATATATGATTTCTTATTGGTAGATATTGTCTAAATAGTAATTTGTAGCATAATATTTTATACAGTGTATTTTTATATTTTATTTTCCTTAAAACTAGTATTTTTATAGTATAAATTAAACATTAGAAATATTATTGAATATGTTAGTTATTATTATTAGGCAATGTTTAATAATAGTAATTTTTAATTAAATACTATTTTATACAGTATACTTTTGTCATTTTACTTTTTATATAAGTAATATTTTATAGTATACATTAGATATTAGAAATATTATATATATATATATATATATATATATATATATATATATATATATTTCTATATTATTTATTATTATTAGGCTTTGTTTAATAATAGTAATTTGTAGCAAATATTTTATACAGTATATTTTTGTAATTTTACTTTTTTTTTTCTTAAAAAATAGTATAAATTAGCTATTGCAAATATTGTTTAATATATTGTGTATTATTATTATTGTTATTAGAAATCTTTTAATAATAGTAATTTTTAGCCTTATATTATAATTTCCTGTACCGGTAGTTAGTAGATTCTCTTCTTGTTGATTTAAAAAAAACAAACAAAAAAAAACTTTGTTTAGTTTCTGCTGATACCTGAACATGATATTTTTGTACTTTATATCTCAGCAAAGCTCACAATTCACTCTTCTGTGCCAGAGTTGCATAAAAGTTACAGCTGTGCTGAACAAGTAAATAACTTTGGAAAATTTCCCCCTTTAACAGCATTATATGTGTATTATATATGCATATATATATATATCTATATATATAGATATATATATATATATCTATATATATAGATATATATATATATATATATATATATAATATACACGTATTTTACATACACGTATATTACATCTGGCAACACCAACCCCCTCCGACTGCACCCAGGGCTGTTTGATTTGGTCGGGCGTGGTGATGAAGGTGTATGTAGAGAGAGAAGATGCGCTGAAAGACATAATTTCCCCAGAAACAACAGACCCTGGGTGTTTTTTTGCTAATGTAGCAAGAAGAAACATCAGGTGTTTCATAATGAGTTTTGGAAACATGGCACTAGTTTCATGCCGACTGCCCAACAGGACGGGCATCGGGAGAAAGACGTGCAGATTAGCACATCAAAGTCTGTGTCAACATATTGTGGCTACGTCCCTCGATTTTTTTTTCTCCAGCTCCTGCAGTTAATGTGGCACGGACTGCAAATGAAATAACGAAGATTTGTTTATTGGAGAGGTTTCTGTCTCCGAGATCAGAATCAGAATGTTAGTCAAACAAGCTAATTAGCTACCCGCTGTAGCGCCGCATTTTTTCCTACTGACACAGCCTTTTGTCCGCGAGTGAGCGTGATCAAAACTGAACATATCAAGCATTGTTTAGTCTGAAAATTAGCCCACGCCTTTTGTATCGCATGGCCGTGGGAGCAGGTCTAACCCGACGTTTGATTAAAACCCAATGTTTTAATAAAAACAGAATTAGCAGACGGGCTGAGTATGGTAGCTTAATATTAAACAGTATGCCTGCGCTACGTGTCTAAGGTCAGGCTTGTGACGCTTATATTTCTTAAATTTATATATCATTAAAGAAATATTATTTCTGTCAAAATAAAAGAAGTAGGTGTCAAGTCACACAAGTCCTAAAAGTAGATAAAGGGAACCCAGTTAAACAAATGAGACAAAAATATTATACTTGGTCATTTATTTACTGAGGAAAATGATCCAATATTACATATTAGTGAGTACACAACCTCCATTTCTACACAATCTGTCTGACTGTGGATTGGTGGAGTCCAAACTCTTTAGAGATGGTTTTGTAACCTTTTCCAGCCTGATGAACATCAACAACTCTTTTTCTGAGGTCCTCAGAAATCTCCTTTGTCCGTACCATGATACACTTCCACAAACATGTGTTGTGAAGAGCAGACTTTGATAGATCCCTGTTCTGTAAATAACACAGGGTGCCCACTCACACTGATTGTCTCCCATGCTGAAAACACCTGACTCTGATTTCACCTTTCAAATTAAACTGCTAATCCTATAGGGTCACATTACTTTTGCCACTCACTAATTGTTTATTCGGACATTTTCCTCAATAAATAAGGACCTAGTATAAATCTTTGTTCATTTGTGTAAATGGGTTCTAGTTATTACTTTTAGGGACTTGTGTGAAAATCTGATGATGTTTTAGGTATATTTAGCAGAAAGATAGAAAATTCTCGAAAAGGCGTTCACAACTCTGAAAGCACCACTGTAAAAGCAAATACAGTTAAACCTTCCAGAGATAGATAGATATATATAGAGAGAGAAAGTATATAGATAGAGAGAAGAGAGAGAGAGGAGAGGAGCGAAGAGAGAGAGAGAGATCGGAGAGGAGAGTAGATAGAGAGTATAATATATATATATATCTATAGTATATATATATATATATATATATATATATATATATTACACACATAGTAAGTCCTCGCCTTTACGACGCAGATCCGTTCCTAGGTGGCGTCGTAAACCGATTTTCGGTGTAAGTCGGAACATACGTTCATACTGTATGTAAATAACATACTGTAAGCACTTAGCCTATCCTAACACAGTAATTATCAAAAAACGAGCCGCGTAACCGTGTATTTTTCCGCCGCGCACACCAAACACGAAGTTCGCGTTATGACGTTTACGACGCAAAACCACTTAAGTGCGAAACAAGACTTTATACAGTAAATGGGTGATGTGTCGTAACCACGAAACGTCGTAACTCGAGACCGTCGTAACCCGAGGACTATCTGTATGTATGTGTGTATATATATATATATATATATATATATATATATATATATGGAGGATTTTAATCTTTTTCCATCTAATAATGGGACAAGTGTAATAATATACTAAATATCTTATAGCAGGAATTTGGTTTGCAGTTGTTTGACCTGGGTGCCATTTGAGTGCCGCACCAGCAACTCCACCTCTGTAGAAACCTGGGTTTGAACCCCAGCGGTGCTTTCTGGACAGATTTGGCATCCCACACACAATCGATTGGCTTTTATATTAATGAGACAACTTTGAAAGTAGGTGGGGTTTTGAATATACGGGAATAAGGTGGGGATTTTTTCATTGCGAATAATGTCGGTATTCAACCATGTTCTTGAATAATTTACATCTGGCAGTGAGCTTCAGTGGCGGCGTGTTTCGTGGTTATTCCTACATTATCTCTGGGACCGATTTTAAACTTCCTTTCTGGTATTTAGCAATATTTTTCTCAGTTCACCAGAAAGTCAGGTAGAAGCTCCTCAGATGGATGGGTGAGATGGAATGTGTGTGTGTGTGTGTGTGTGTGTGTGTGTGTGTGTGTGTGTGTTTGATAGACTGAATAATAACAGAAAAGGAGCCTATTGTATGGAGTAGAGCCTGGATTGAGCAAGATATTTGATCCCAGGGAGGCCAACAAGTCTGTAGAATGGACTTCATTGTAGACCGGCAGTTTGGAGACGTCGCGATTGGAGCAAACACACACACACACACACACACACACACACACACACACACACACACACACACAGTGCCTGGGTCCAGGAGTTGGCTGTCCATGCTGTGAATGACACACGATGAAAGAGTGTGACTGACGTGGGTCGCCGAAATGACGTGTGAAGGTTTTTTAGACACGTTCACTTTCTCTTTCCTACACTATAAGTAACTTACTCTGGTTGATAAAACCACCGATCATTCTGAATGCCTCCAGAGCTGAGATGAGACTGTCAGCTGCAAATGACGTACAAAGCGGCGAATGATTATTTAATCTCAATCAGGAACCTACTTGTTTAGTCATGCAGTTAAATTTGTATTAGAGAAGCAACAGCGCTTACTGCATAAGTGCAATTAGTGCCAAAACCGCTCAGTGTTTATGAGAATGCAGGAGTGAATACCAAGAGTTACAGTCACTTTTTTAGGGAGAGTGCGTGGGTGTCCTTGGCGAGCGCCGTTCTGCTCGACCGCACCGGTTTCAAATTGTGTTAGGATCATTTTTCGGCAGCACAGTTGCATTTACATTTCCAGGACTTACCACACGTCCCGATCTAGACAGGCTTGCTTTGGATTTCCTGTCCTGACACTGTATGGCCAAAAGTTTGTGGATAACCAAAATAATTGCTAAAACATTGGTATAGGAGTGGAATTTGTCCCTGTGTGCTGATACTTTTGAAACATGACTAGGAGTTCAGGCTGATAATGCACATTAAGCGCACTGCTGGAGTTCCAGTTCATCTCCAAAGTGTCTCATAGAGCTGAGGTCAGGACTCTGGGCAAGCCGGCCAAGTTCTGCGTTAATTTATCGGCAGTGATTCTTATGGATTTAGTTTTAGGCGGGCGGAGCGGGAAGTTGGCGAGCTGACTCACCGGACGTTTGGTGTCAAATTGAGAGTCGCTGAAGTGAGTCCGACCCATTCTACTGTTTGTCAGTGCAGAGTTCATGGCTGGGTGCTTCACATTATGAACCTGTTAGAGCCGAACGTGGCTTAAAAATAATTAAAAGGGACGTCTAAATACTTTTGGTCATGATGCGTATGCCAAAAATCCTTTTCCAGCAACCTGGCATGAGCTCTTTTTAACATGGCAGCAGATCCGTCTGGCATGCGTTGGCACCAACTGGCAGAGAGATGAACAGGGAACTCGTGTTTAGGCGCTCGTGAGTCGTCCTCGCGTCAGATCTCATACTCGAGCTCTCGCACTTTCGCTGCGGGTGGCATATGATGAACTGTTATGACCGGCTGTCGGTGGGTCAAAAATAGAGCGCTACTGAACGCATCTCCACAGCGTCGGTGCACAACGATGACGGGGGCACCACAATAAAGACGAGGTTTGTTTGAAACTTACAGTGTGAAGCGCCACATCTGTCTCTGTCTCTTCCCCAGCAGCTTGAGTGATGCCACCCATTAAGTATGCTCTGAGTTAAATGAGGTGTGTTGGGGAAGAAAAAAAAGGCCGTACTTGATCACTTGGGGAATAATCTGCAATGATAAAGGGAAGGCGTAAAGGGAGATGATGGGGACGAGCTGTTGAGAAAGATGGATTGCATAACAAGTTAGGACAGGCCCACTGAGCGAGCAGCAGGACGTGAAAAATGCATCTTTAGCGGACGCTAATGAGACGTCTATATTAGCAGAGATCAAATTTTGGGACGTCTGTATTAAAAGAGATCAGATTTTGGATCATAAAATGCCTATTTAGATGCCTAGTGTGATTCCAGATTCCTACTTTTTGGCATAAATTCTAAAAAGAAAAGTTCAGTTCGCTTAGAAGGAGTCAAGGAGCGCGTTTACATGCGCTTAATAATCCAAGTTTGTCGGTAATCTAATCAACAAGTTGACGTGCACTTGGGTAATGAGATATTTGCATTTACAGTGTTTGGCAGACACTCTTATCCAGAGTGACTTGTGACTCATACAATCTTACCATGCAAGCATTTGGGGGTGAAGGGTCTTGCTCAAGGACCCAACAGTGCCAGCTTGGCAGAGGTGGTATCTGAACCCTCAACCTTCTGGTCCATAGTCCAGCGCCTTAATCACTAGGCCACCACAGGCCCAGATATTGGGGGCCCAGATATTGTGAAGATATTGGAAAATCTCTTACATCTTACATAACTCTGCAGCCAATAATCTCACAGAAGGATGTGGCATAAACTTCAAACTTTAATATGAAATAATCAAACTTCTCAATTTCCTTGAGTATACACTGCATTTTGGAGTCTCCTCAAAGTCTTCGATAGCTGTTTAACAGGCGGTCTGTTTAATGCAGGGTTGCCAGATCCTGCAAGCGAATCCCTTACTAGCTCTATGTAAATGAGAACGAAAGAACCAAAATCTGTAAGAATAAGCAGACCTTGCAACCGGGTTCTTTCTCACTAGTGCATGCGCGGACTGAGAAACACGATAGAAATCGGCCCATGAGGATACATGCTTTAAGAAATCCAATTACTGAGATAAATCCAGCTCTTTATCGGATTTCTAGATCGGAATATACGTACAGAGGACCACTCGAATGATCGGATAACTGCAGAAAGACGGATTTTGTCAGTAATCACTTAACGCATTTCACATCAGATTGATGACGTTGTCTTACGTATGACATTTCCGCACAGGTGCTCAAGTACAGCACGAATAATGCTAGTCTAAAAATAGTCGGGTGTCACATGTAGGCACGACTGGCTGTGTCCGGACAGGAGATCAATTGTGGTGCTGCAACTGCTAAGTTTGGGAAGCACAGAAGTCCCATCCAGAGCATGACTTGTTTTCCCCCGGGCATAGGTGCGGCCCTGAAATGGACTGAGCATGTAACACTTAAAAACTTTATTTACATTTACATTTACAGCATTTAGCAGACGCCCTTATCCAGAGCGACTTACAATTGATACAGTCTTACAATCCAAGCAATTGTGGGTTAAGGGCCTTGCTCAAGGACCCAACAGTGGCAGCTTGGCAGAGGTGGGATTTGAACCCTGGACCTTCTGGTCCATAGTCCAGTACCTTACCCACTAGGCTACCACAGTCCACAAACTCTCCATTTCCAAACCTTACACCCCCTCTAGACTGGGTTCAGCCGTACATACTTTACAGACTCCAGTCCCTCTCCTGGGGACGCTGGGTTAGAGCGAACGAGAGTCACCGGTAAGCTCATTCTGGTCAAACCAACACCATCCAGTATAATCTAGCCGGGACACTGTGCACTGGTGTTTGCCTTTTTTAGCAGGTTATAGAAAGGTTTGGTTCTGGTTTCCCTTTCTGTTTCAGCCCACAATTGGATGTCAAGCTGCTAATTTGAATCAGATATATCAAAGCTGGGGGAATTCTAAAACGGAGCAGGCTAGGCCTAAACAGGACGTGGTGAGCTCTGGGATATTTATTCACACGGACAGAATTACCCCGAGTTTCCCAGAACCGGAGCTGAGGTCCAGGACGAGGATCTTTTCTTTTGTTTATTTCTGTAGTTACCTACAGAGCTGAAGAGAACGGGACTGCTTTCTTTCAGGATTTCTTTTATTTTATGTACGTGTTTCTGTTTTTGTTCGCCATGCGGATGGAGTGTAAAATTGTTTTTTAAAAATAGCCACCAGTCCATTTCCTGGTTTCCTGTTCAGGTCTGGCACCAGCAGATTGAAATGATATCCTAGGACATTGCTATCAGCATTTTTTATTTCTACTTGACTAGATAAGAGCAAACGAACAGGCGGATTTTACTGTTTTATGGCCGTGATGCATTCTGTAGTGAATGCTTTACCCCTCTAAATGCTTTGAAGGGGTTAAAATGAAGAGCCATTCGGAGCACACCAACATTGGAATTCAAAACTGAAACGCTGTCGCGTCTGAATTTTTAATTCTTAGACAGAAAGAAAATGGGAATCGGCCTGTATCTACTGATAGAAGGCTGCATTAGGTATTGGCACAACACAGTGTGTAGCCGGTTGACGTGCTATTTTGGGAGGGCAGGACGCCATGGAGATTTGTATGTGTGTAAATATTCAAGTTCCTTGTGTTTTGATTGAGGGTAAAGATATAAAGATGGTACTACTGTTTAAACTAGTATGCTTTATGGTATACTTAACAGATTACATTTTCATTTCGATTTCCATTAACGTTTATGGCAACTTTATCAATAGTCAGTATTCGTGTGGACGTTCAGTTTCGAGAGACAAAGTTAAATCAGTCTTAAATCAGTCTTTACAAATTCCATGCTGTGAGAATAACGCAAAGCAGGTGGAAAATGAACAATAGCGTGATGGAAACTGTTACGTTCTTGTGGTACCTCTCAGTGGTCCTTGGGTGTGTTCTGAATCAACGCTGTGATAATATCTTTTGTCCTTCAGCGTGTTTACATTACCATGAGATGTGTGATCCTCTGTCAGCATTAGCATTGTGTTTATTATATTACGTTATACCGGCTTCACTAAAAGGTCACGCAATGATAAAAGATCAAGTTCCCCAAATGAACTCGCTGGCCGACGTCATTCAGTTCAGCCTCACGATCCAATCCAAACCCGCAGCTTCTCTTTTAACTCCACTGTTTGTTTATAAAACAAGCGGGACCTGAAGTGATTTGGATGCACGGCACGTTCGAGCCGAGCCGAGCCGAGCCGAGCACGTCTGGTCAGGGCATCAGCGGCGCTTCGGAAAACACACCCAGACATTTACAGAATGTTTATCTGCTAAGCTGTGAGTCACTCGGGATTGCTGTAGAGTTTTTATAGTCACTGTTCTATGAAACCAGAGCCTGAGGCTGATGTAAAGATTACAAAACATATGGGTGAAGAGTCTCATGAAGGTGTGCACTTTGGCATTAAAAGCTGGGTTTTTTTTACATATTGCTAACAGTTATAACTGACAGACCAGTGACCCAAGATTTTATCATTAAAATCTGTTTTTGTATTCACATTAACGATGTTTAGTACGTTCACTTATCCAGAGTGACCTTTCAGACTTTGAGCCATGATACGAGAGAGAAAAAGTTTAAAGTCACGCTTTGCCAGAGAGCGGAGACGAACAGAGAGCAAACAAACACAGCCTATATGTTGTAAAATATAGGTTGATCTCAATACAGGCCCAATAAAAGGTCACACACCCTAGAATTTTGTCAGCTTTGATAATGGCACGCATTCGCTGTGGTGTACTTTCCACAAGCTTCTGCAACGTCACAACATTTATCTCTGTCCAGCGTTGCATTAATTTTTCACCAACATCTTGTATTAAGTCTCCTCCAGCACATCCCAAAGATTCTCAGTGGGGTTCAGCTCTGGACTCTGTGGTGGACAATCCGTGTGTGAAAATGGTGGCTCATGCTCCCTGAACCACTCTTTCTCAATTTGGCCCTTCTGAAACAGATGATCATCTTTTCCATGACCACAGGTTGTCTCTTTCGACATGGTTGTTTAGCAGATGAGAAGCTACTCACTGCATCAGTTAGGGTTAAAGAACCTGATGCCAACTGATCTGATGGGAGGGGATAAAACTAATAACAATAAATAAGACACCATATTGCTGAACATTTTAATAAATACATAAAATTATTTATGAATATCGGCCTCATAAGTGCTGATGGTTGAAGGATTATTTAAAAATGCCATTACTTGGCCCAATTAAAAGGTCTATCGGTCTGTCTCTAATACACAGTGTTCTACTTACTGCAACTGTCCCCAGTTCCTGCGGGTCTAAGAACTGTGAAAACATTTCTACGATACAAAAGCGCCTTTGGACACTTTAAAGCAAGTGGACAGCCAAAACGTGAGCGCAGGAGGCATTCCTCAGCGTGGAACAGCGAAGCGAGCCGTTGCCTGGATCTAATTCGTGACTCAAGCAGATTTGTGACACTTGAATAATAATCATATTATTCTTCGAACGGATCAGAGCCTTAACCGAACATACTCAACTTCTAATGAGTGCGCTGCCGCACAGAAGCCACTGTACCAATATTTCGTTATGCAGCACTTTCTCGGTTGCTACTGCCTTGGCTGAGAGCCACCAATTATAGGCCCCAAACCCAAAAGTGTCAAAAATTGGCTTGAGACAGAGGCATCAGTGAGCGAGGGAGAGAGATAAGCACATAGGCACTCTTGCCATGGGGTGGGCCGGGGTGAGTCGTGGGTACGCGAGAGAGTGAGAAAGCAAAGTTATAAAATGTAACATTGAACAGACGCTCTCATCCAGACAGACTTCCAACCAATACAGTCGTACAGTCTGTACACACGCCAGGCAAGTGGAGTTTTCCAAGGGCCCGACAGTGGTCCATAATCCAGGACCTTAACCACTACAGTCCCCGCTGCAGTGTTTTTTGATGCGTATTGACCTTGAAATGCGTCTTGCTCTTCTGCGGGTTTTGTTTCATTTGAGGTATGAGGTAGTTTGTGTCAGCGTGGCGCCATGAAGCTCCTTCAGTCTGAAGTGAGCTCTCATAATAAGTGGATCAAGCACATGGCTCTTCAATTTGCAATGAAGCCGACCTTTTGTCTCTGAGGGAATGACGTTTATTCGTTTGGAAGATGATCTTATTCAAAGCGTACAGCAGACGAGTTGAAATGCACCCCTGTTATAGTTTAGACAGATCTGAACGAAACACATTCCGGAAAATGGTGTGGACAACGAATGATTTGGATAACGGGAACCTGTTTTCATTATTATCAATGGAGAATTCTCGACCTGGCTATAGCTAGGTGTATGATGTAAGCTTCAGGAAGCTTCAGGAGAATGCATTACGAAAAATTCTGTTAACACAAGCAACAGCGATTACCAAGGCACTATTCATTTCATGAGGTACTTTTTGGATGATGTCTCGTGTGCCAAGAATGTTGTCAGACTGCTCGGTTACACTGGATTCTGTTTGTGTGATAGAATCTGCAAATGAAGCAGCAGAACGTGAGAGGTTCTGTGTTATCACGAACATCATCGAAGGCACAAGCTAAGGGCAAGTGCCATAGATAATCACAGCCGTGATGTTTTTCACGATGACACACAACCTCGAGTTTTCTATTGCTTTTATACAGCAGTTTTCTTCTAAGCACAGAATAAAGAAACAAAATAAATTACAGAAGCCCTGAATTTCAACAATAACTGACAATAACTTCCGCCAACAACGAATGAGTTAACAGCCCTGGTCTAACACAGTATGTCTCAGAAGGTTTGGGTGGCAATTCTAAGAAAAATGGACAAAGACTAAAGACTGAAAAGAAGAGGATTAAGAAATGAATGTTAGAATTTAGTTAATTATTAGGGCTATTTGTATATGTCATATGTATTTGGCAACCATCAGTGGAGTGAAAAAACTGTGCTGTTTCCACAAATATCATCACGATAAGAGCACTTAGGGAACTATTTTGGACACAGCCCATAACTACAGGTGCGTCAAAAGGGTCAAGTAACGAAAACGCTATTAACAGTGTTAAAATAATGAAGGGTTATTACTATAATCCCTCATATGTTATAGCGGGAATTCAGGTAACGATATTCGACTGTTTGTAGTCCCTCCTAAACTCCAGACTAAAGTTTCTTGTGCTTGTCTATCCGTGTGGGAGTTCGGGCAGAAAAGTTTGACGAAACCACATGTAGTGCTGCCCTGACACGACCTTCTTCAGCGCCCGCCGCCCATCTGCAAAATAAACCCCGTCAGAAGCGTGAGTCATAGGAGAATCTGCTGGAGTGGGAGGAGAAGGTCCAAAAAGGTCTGCGTATAGGATGAGAGGGGAGTCCTCTGATGGGAGGTATGACTTCAGAAACACTCAGAGATGCACCAGCGCCGTCCAGCCTCTGCAGATGTTGGCGAGTTCGAGAAGTGAAAGCGTGGGAGTCTTATGCAAAAGCCAGCGAAAGTTAAAATGTCCGTGCCAGTAAAGCATTGCAGGGTGAAACGGAATTGAATTCGAGAGTGAGAGAGTCCCGGGAGTTCCCAAAACCACTGTGCTGTGGTCGTTTGTTTCGGCTTACAAAAAGTTGAATGAAATATTTTGTTGCCGTTCTATGACTTGAAATGAAATCAGGATCATGTTGGGGTGGACTCACCGGCAGCACGGGGTGCATGGCAGGAACCAACGCTAGAAAATTTAGACATGTGGTTAAGGTACTGCACTATGGACCAGAATCTTTGAGCAAGACTCTTAATTGTTCAGCTGATAAGATTGTATCAGTAGCAAGTCGCTCCGGAAAAGGGCCTCTGCTAAATGACGTAAATGTCAATGTACCTGGAGAGAACACGTGGAGAACATGCAAACTACCCCCAGTCTAACCCAGGTCTCTGGAGGTGAGGCATTAAATGTAAAGTTTCTGCAAACAAGTCAGGTCCCTTGCAAGACCTTACAAAAAGACAATCCAGGCGTTTTGTAAGGTCTTGCAAGGAACCTGACTTGTTTATAGAATGTCTATAGAATGTCCCCAAACTTTTGCACATACCACATTTAATGCTTTCTGCCCCCAATATGTTTTAAAATGAATGCCGTTAGACTGCAGTTTGTATTTTCATTGTACTGTTCCTTTAAGTAGTTCTCTGAATGATGATACTGTTCCCGAAAGAAAAATGTGTGTGTTTGTGTGTGTCCGTGTTCTTGCCACCATTACCTGCTCAAGCTGTCTCTCTTCAAAGCTCTGTCACTCCTCCCGCCCTCGCCTCAAGTCCCTGGGTTCAGCCAGATCATTAAATCAATAAAAGTGTAATAAATCTCGACATCTCCAGCATGTTAGACAGTTTATTCTCTCCCACATTAATGTCTTTATCTCTTTACTGCATCCAGCCATCTGCCTCCTACTGACCACCGTCAGCTCCATTAGCTGCGCCGGAGGCTTTCTGCCTGTTACTCTGGGCTCTCTGTCACTCTCTGTCCTCTTCACAGATATTTATGCAATTAGGAACGGTCTTTATGTGGCAGCGCACTTTCGGTACAGAGCAGGGAACTGACTGAGAAATGTGCAGAACCTGTGAGAAATGAGCCCATTTATCTTAGGTGGTACAAAGTTTGAGAACCGAGCCATAAACGGTGATCAAAGGGGAATTTGAAAATGATAAAGCAGCTTCTGCCGGTGTTGCGTAAGCACTGGTCGTGCAGTTGACGTGCAGCTGCAAGAGGCAGCGTTTTGGGGGGGGAAAAAACAGAAAAACCCGAACAGATCTGCCTCATTTCGAGTGGGTAGACCCACTTCAGATTACGTGCCAGACTACTTTATAAATATGTGTTTTGGGGGATTAGAGAGTGCTGCCACGCTAGGTTTGTTGCATGCGATGCCAAATGAAAAGCCTGCGAGAGGAAAAAAAGCCTCGCTTTAGCTCGTCAGAGTCGGCGCTGTTGACATTGCAGCCCGGGAAATAATGACACAGCTGGGGACGCGCTATAATAGGCCATAATAGGGCGGCTGTATGTGTATTTATGCGTCTCCGATGATCCAGTGTGTTTGTGTGTGTGTGTGGGATGGTGTGTGAATACACAACACCTGACTAGCCATCGGCTGGAGTTAATGAGCAAACCAGAAGATGCTGGATCAGGATAATCGGTGATGTTTGGACTCCTCGGCTTTCGCTCAAATGTGGATCTAATATTTAACCCGTGTGATTTATGGCTGTGGACAAAGGTGAGGAAACGGGAACAAGACGCCAGTTCTGTAGGAACATGAAGCGGACGGGATTGAGTCATGTACTAGAGTTAGTCAGGCAATCTTTATTCATGATAGAAAAGGCGTGTAAGGGTTGAATCATCGGACGATGATAGAGGCTGAAGCAGTACAGGAATCTCTGCGGAGCAGGTGGGTTTGAGTTTTGTGTGATCTGCACCAGAATGGAGACGTGGCTTCACATGATCGGTATGTTGACGCAGAGCGAGCAGCTTTTCCTTTTCTTTTTGGTGTCCACTCTTGGGAGTCGTCTCATGGCTGAGCAGGGCCTGCAGGTTTACACGACACCTGGCTCTATCCACACTTCCTCACCTGCGTGTTGTAAAGGGCCCTGAGAAGCACGGAAAGCTTTGGAGGCTCGGATGGGAACAAATCCTCCTCTGGGTGAGACTGGACAACGGGTTCATTCATGCGATTTCCACTGGAGTCTGATGACTTGGTATGGGTTGATCTTATTTAGAGACTCGTCTACTTAACTGAAGCTGCTCCAGAGATCTTCAGCGGCTCTAACCGTGTGCAGGTTCACATTCTGAGTCATCTGGAGCCTGGTTAAGTACTCAAGCCGAGGTAAAGTCTGGATTAATCCGGCACAGCTGTGTGTGTGTTTGCAGGGTTTTCGACTTTTCTATGGGCAGGGGTATCAGGAGAAAAGGGTTCCTCGTGCGGCGGCTCAGCTGCATTATTGATGAGGGCATGGAGGTGACTCGTCGGGATGTACGACTCCACTTCAGAGCAGGGCAGATTTGTTGGCTTTGGCACTGGCACACAGGCTCTCGTGTAAAGCTGGCCGCTCGGTGTCCTGTAGTACATCCGTTATTAACGAGGGCGGCCCCGGGCCGGTCCTTACCTCGCCCGTGTCCTCCCTCCAGCTCCTTTCCTTCTCACATTCCTCCGGCCTCCCTGTCTTATCCTGTTTAATCTCACTGTATTATTCAAAGCGGGTTGGGTCAGCGCCTCCGATCTGCCCCGGTGCCTGCTGGCCGTCTGTCTGCTGTTGCTCTGAAGTGTGAAAAAACATCACCCTGAAACCGGAGAACAGCTTGCGGATCCTGTAATGGATCCACCAGAGCGAGCTGCAGTTAGAGCTTAGGAGGTGTGAGTAAAGTGAGGTAATCAGAAACGGGTGCAATTTTAAGCTTTACTGGTATTGATGATGATCCAGGGGGACATAAACAGAAAAAACAGGCGACAATAGGCGACTAACACTAAAGCGCTGATTAACGTTGTGTAACGTTGCTAGAAAGGGAATACGTTTAATTTAGAACTTTTTCTCAGGCACTCGGGTGGTGCTGTGGTCTAATACGCTTCCAGTCCTGGCATTGGCTTCCAGCCAGGTATAGGCACAGTCTGGCAGTGCCCAAGGTAGGGGAGGCTGGGGGCTGAGGTTATTGTATGCCGCTGCAAGCCTGCCACGTTCAGGGTACTTGCCCAGATTTGACCCGTGAATTCCAGCCCAGAAAGGGTCTGTGGAGACGCTGTGACCCTGAGCTGTTTTCCATTCATTTTGGAGTTGTTCAGTATCTCCAAAAATCCACCATTGGTGGACTGACTGCACTAAACTGCCTTTAGGTGTGGCTGATGTCCTGTAATGGACTGGTACCTAGATTTTTGGGTTAGGCTCTGAAGCAGGACGGTTTCTGAAGATGAATGTACAAATAATTGGATTTCCATATTAGGAAAGTGAGTCCGATTTTCTGAAAAGCCAATCAGTGCGGTCTGAGTCACTGCACAGCTGTGGCATTCTTAATTACGCTCAAGTCGACAGATGGCCTTCGACAGCGGGAGTCTTAAATAAACTTGTCAATAAATCCAAGAGTCATTAGTGGTGTGTCGATGTCTTGATTAGAGGTGCGGCCTGGTCATGGTCGAGACGGTTAACAGAACTGAACGTATGAATAATGGAGCCATCGTGAGGCAGGGACACCAGAAGGACGCAGCACTCACAGCAGCATCAGCAGAAATACACCAGATCGGGGGCTGCTCTGATCAGACGCGTTCCTGCTCCGTCTGAGTGCTGCGTCATGGATATCGAAAGGGATATTGTCACGTCTTCGCTTCTATAAATAATTCCAGCTATTTCTGGAACGTCCACCACCCACTAGGGAGGCATTGTCTAAGGGCGAGGTCTGTGACCTAGTTTTCTCCAGACAATTGTCCCTTCTTACAGAATGGGTTGTGCCTGTTGGTGGATATTTTTGTTTGTGGATTGGCAGTTTTGTGCAGCTTTTACAGAGTTTGTTCATGTGGGATCAGTGTTGGCTCCATGAGTTGTTACTCAATTAGAGAAGTTACTCAAACAGTCATTTATTGCAAAAATTCAACTCACTGAAAAGGTTCATGGAATTAAGTTTCTTTTGGAAGACAATATCAAACCCCCAATACTTCCTGCAGCCCTGTGACTCAGCGATAAGACCCAGCTGCTGGTAACAACATACGGGCCCTTGTGATGTGCTGGCGTCCCTTCCTGGGAGCACTTTTTAGGATAGGATCTACCACCTGTCATTACAGGCTTTGAGCAACACTAATAACCTGACCAGGATCAAAGCAAGAACTTATTTACCTTTACATGATGAGAAAAGGATGACAAACAGTAGTCGGAAGGCAAAACCATGATTTGATGCAGGCTCTGAAGATGACTTGCACCAAACGATTTTCAGGTGAAATCATGCTCGCAGATAAATTTTCAAAGTCAGAATAAAATTCTGAGTCTCGCTAGAGTTGCAAGACTCATTTCATCTTTAGTCGTTTGGTATCAGGTGGTCAGGATTGCTGTCTTAAGTCAGTGTTTTTTAGTTTTGAGTTCCGATAGAATAAACCTCGTTTAATATCATTACAAGTTGTAAGACTTGGTTCAGGTAAATCTTCTTCTTGGTTCTTCTTAGTTCACGATAAAAAGTCTTGCAGTGCCATGGTTCCCAACCCGGGATCCACACTCCCCAGAGGGGGGCGGCAAACATCACAGGGGGTGCACGAGGATTTGTCTGATTTTTTGTATTTGATACCAATATGATTACATTTTAGACCATAATGATTCATGGTTATAATTGCATTTTTTACCATTATTGGTTAGAATTAGGGGTTTGGTTTAGGGTTATAATTACATTTTAGACCTTTGTGGGTTCAGGTTATGGGCCTTAATCATATTTTAGGATAGTATGGGTTAGAGTTAGGGTATAATTACATTTTAGATCATTATGGGTTAGGGTTAGGGTTATCATTACATTTTAGGGAATTTTGGGTTAGAATTAGGGGTTAGGTTTAGGGTTGTAATTACATTTTAGACCTTTATTGGTTCAGGTTATGGGTTTTAATTATGTTTTAGATCATTATGGGTTAGGGTTATAATTACATTTTAGACCATTATGGGTTAGATTTATGGTTTTAATTACATTTTAGATCATTATGGGTTAGGTGTAGGGTTAGAATTAAATTTTTTACCATTATTGGTTAAAATTAGGGGTTAGGTTTAGGGTTATAATTACATTTTAGGCCATTATGGGTTAGGCTTGGGGTTTTAATTACATTTTAGGTCCTTTTTGGGTTAGAATTAGGGGTTAGGTTTAGGGTTGTAATTACATTTTAGACCATTATTGGTTCAGGTTATGGGTTTTAATTATGTTTTAGATCATTATGGGTTAGGGTTAGGGTTATAATTACATTTTAGATCATTATGGGTTAGGGTTATAATTACATTTTAGACTATTATGGGTTAGATTTATGGTTTTAATTACATTTTAGATCATTATGGGTTAGGTTTAGGGTTATAATTAAATTTTTTACCATTATTGGTTAGAATTAGCGGTTAGGTTTAGGGTTATAATTACATTTTAGGCCATTATGGGTTAGGCTTGGGGTTTTAATTACATTTTAGGTCCTTTTTGGGTTAGAATTAGGGGTTAGGTTTAGGGTTATAATTACATTTTAGACCATTATTGGTTCAGGTTATGGGTTTTAATTATGTTTTAGATCATTATGGGTTAGGGTTATAATTACATTTTAGATCATTATGGGTTAGGTTTAGGGTTATAATTACATTTTAGATCATTATGGGTTAGGTTTAGGGTTATAATTAAATTTTTTACCATTATTGGTTAGAATTAGGGGTTAGGTTTAGGGTTGTAATTACATTTTAGATCATCATGGGTTAGGGTTAGGGGTTAGGTTTAGGGTTATAATTACATTTTAAACCTTTATGGGTTCGGGTCATGGGTCCTAATTAGATTTTAGACCATTATGGGTTACTTTTAGAGATTAAGTATAGGGTTTTAATTACATTTTAGAGCATTATGGGTTATAATTAGGGGTCAGATTTAGGGTTATAATTACATTTTAGACCATTATGTACTTTCTTTCAGCTTTGTGAAAATGGTTTGGGGAAGGCCATAAAGAAATGGTTCACATTGTTCTGTGTGTCACTTTAGAGCATCAGTGCCAGTCCTTTCTTGTGACTGAAAGCAAATCTCTAGTGAAACACCTTTCCATGAGGCTGAGGGCTTTACCCCAAAGCTGTTTGAGAGTTGCCTTGAATGTCTGTACTCACAGCATGTGTGTGTTCTCGTGGCATGACAACTGTGTGTGAGTTGCTTGTATTTGCTGAGGAACTGTATAGTCTAAAGCCTAGCACTGGCTAACGGTTAACCCACGACTCCCTGACCCGTTCCCATGGTCACCCACAAAGGGCATTCTAGTTGTTTTTTGTCCTGCACACCTCATGCATCAACGGCTGGCGCTGTGAGCTTCATTAAGAACAGTGTGACCCCAAACACACTCGCATCGCAGCATCACACCGCGTTACACTCCTGACTGCACAACTGTCCGCTCACATCTGAGCCAAGCATCGCATGAATCTCCCTCTCGCTCCGTTTCCCTCTCTGTTTACCATCAGCAAACCTGCCAAAACATCAGGGCCAAACATTTGGTTTGTTAATTCAACGGACTCCCTGTTTGGTACGTCCTGGAGTGTCCCTGCCAAGTCTGAGATTTGTGTTCTTTAGATTACCAGGTGGCTGTAAAAACAAACACACCGTGGGAGGAAGATGCAGAGGCGTTGTTTGATGTGTGTTACAGCTGAGGGGACGGACTTGTTTGGGTTCTTGGCAGTGTTGAGAGTCCTGGGGCTTTAAATCGGTTCTCTCTGGGAGAGAAAAAGCAGCGTCAGAAAATAACACGCAGCGCAGAACGTCTTAGCTATCCAAATACTGATGTAGAGACGTGGATGGCTGGATGGGTTTATAAACTGATAGATGGATTAACAGACGGAGGAGCG
The DNA here is from genome assembly GCA_025084515.1 of Ancistrus triradiatus. Lineage (NCBI taxonomy): Eukaryota > Metazoa > Chordata > Actinopteri > Siluriformes > Loricariidae > Ancistrus > Ancistrus triradiatus. The sequence goes on along the minus strand of JAJAGP010000042.1, from coordinate 773,408 downwards.
AACAGATGGACGGACTGGGTAAGTGAGCTGGGTGGGTGGCGTGGGGATAGAGAAAGGTAGATTGGATCAGGAAGGTAAATGAATGGATGGTGGATGAACGGATAGACGCACAGGGTGGGTGGGCTGGAATAGGTAAACAGACGGATGGATGCTGGATGGATGAATGCACTGTACAAAAGTCTTAGGCCACCATTAGAGTTCTTGTTTTAGACCATATATAACACAATGTTGAGGATTGGACCAAAACCGATCTTCATTCCAGTCTTTGTGAGCTTTACCCTGTTGGCCTTGTCATCCTGTTCCCCTTCTGGAAAAGTGGTTTCTTGGCTGATAACCTTCCAAAAAGACTGTAGTAGGGTCAACTTGGTATCCCAATGCTACACGTGTAAGACGCTGTTTTCTGACACTGCATACAACTTTCCTGTATTCTCTGGTTGTATTCCAATAAAGACAATAAGAAATAATTATATATGGTTATAGAAAATGGTATAGGAAGATATATTCATTTATGGATTCATTTTATTAATTCATTTTATCGATAACGATAATTAGACGATAATTTGTCAGTGTATATTTTAGGTCTATAGTATTCGAAAGTTGTTTCTCAACCGACTGAATTGGCACCGTGTCTTTTGCATTGGTGACAGCGTTTGTTATACAGTGGTGCTTGAAAGTTTGTGTCCTAAAAGTAGATAAAGAGAACCCAGTTAAACAAATGAGACACAAATATTATACTTGGCCATTTATTTATTGAAGAAAATGATCCAATATTACATATTAGTGAGTGACAAAAGTATGTGACCCATTGCTTTCAGTATCTGGTGTGACCCCCCTGTGCAGCAATAACTGTAGCTAAACGTTTCCTGTAGCTGTTGATCAGTCCTGCACACCGGCTTGGAGGAATTTTAGCCCATTCCTCCGTACAGAACAGCTTCAGCTCTGGGATGTTGGTGGGTTTCCTCACATTAGCTGCTCGCTTCAGGTACTTCCACAACATTTCCATTGGATTAAGGTCAGGACATTGACTTGGCCATTCCAAAACATAAACTTTATTCTTCTGTAACCATTCTTTGGTAGAAAGGCTTGTGTGCTTAGGGTCGTTGTCTTGCTGCATGACCCACCTTCTCTTGAGATTCAGTTCATGGACAGATGTCCTGACATTTTCCTTTAGAATTCTCTGATATCATTCAGAATTCATTGTTCCATCAATGATGGCAAGCCGTCCTGCCCAGATGCAGCAAAACCAGGCCCAAACATGATTCTACCACCACCATGTTTCACAGATGAAAATAAGGTTCTTATGCTGGAATGGAGTGGTTTTCCTTTCTCCAAATATAACACTTTTCTTTTAAACAAAAAGTTCTATTTTGGTCTCATCCGTCCACAAAACATTCTTCCAATAGCCTTCTGGCTCGTCCACGTGATCTTTAGCAAACTGCAGATGAGCAGCAATGTTCTTTTTGGAGAGCAGTTGCTGTCTCCTTGCAACCCTGCCATGCCCACCATTGCTGTTCAGTGTTCTTCTGATGGTGGACTCATGAACATTAACATTAACATTAGAACTATTACACGCTTTTGCTCTTGGAGTGATCTTTGTTGGTCGACCACTCCTGGGGAGGGTCTTGGTCTTGAATTTCCTCCACTTGTACACAATCTGTGTTGTGAAGAACACAGACTTGATATATCCCCTGTTCTTTAAATAATAACAGGGTGGCCCACTCACACCTGATTGTCATCCCATGATTGAAAACACCTGACTCTAATTTTACCTTCAAATTAACTGCTAATCCTAGAGGCTCACATACTTTTGCCACTCACTAAAATGTAATATTGGATAATTTTCCTCAATAAATAAATGACCAAGTATAATATTGTTTGTCTCATTTGTTTAACTTGGTTCTGCTTATTTACTTTTAGGACTTGTGTGAAAATCTGATGATGTTTTTGGTTATATTAATGCAGAAATATAGAAAATTCTAAAGCATTCACAAACTTTCAAGCACCACTGTATCTTGCTATCTGTTGCTTTTCTTGCTTTTTCTATTGCTTTTCTTGCCTGTCACACACCACTAACGTATAGACTTATGGTTGGGTGGAGATGGATGGATGGATGAAGAAAAATATTGCCAGAAACAAGATGCCAACTCCAAAGAAAATCCTAATGCACAACAGGAAAAAGCTCTCTTTTATATATACTGTGTATATATATATATATATATAATATATATATATATATATATATATATACATATGTATATATATATATATATCACATATATATATATATATATATATATATTATATATATATATATATCTATATATATATACATATGTATGTATATATATATATATTTATATATATATCTTTATTTTCTCATTCCTTCCCTCTTTTGTTTTCACTCCATCCACAAACTGCAGAACAGAGGACTTTTTCCTCGGTGAGAGCCAGAGGGTCACAACAGAGCCGTAGTGTCTCTATTCTCATTCGTATTTCATCACTGGGTTTTAGACATGACTCTCTTATTCTCTTGTGACAGACGATGAAAAGGCTCCAGTATGAAAAACTTCTTTAAATTGCCCAAAATAAAGGACCTTTTGAAGAGGGCAGTCCCTGTGGAGCCTATTGAATGAGCCGAGTCTGATTGATGAGCTGACCGTGTTTGAAGCCCATGCAAAGTCTCTGAGCCAGACTGAATAATGCTATTGTATGCCAGTTTAAGATTTAGGCCCAGGTCTAAACTAATGAGAAAGCCTAATGTGACAGTGGCAAGGACCAGTGGCATTTCTAGACTCCTTGGAGTACTGGGGCAGAAATAGGATTTAGAGGGGCACAGCTGTACCCCCTTTCAGTCATAGGGGCACAAATGTATGTAAAACGTAAGCGTGTTAGACACTAAATGGATATTTCAGAATGTGTTATGCTGTGCAAATAAAGGAAAGAAACTGGCTCTAATTGAAGCATTAGCTGGTTAAATGCTGGAGCATTATGGGAAATGTAGTGCCGCTATGAAATTTGCATGAGCTGTGGACTTTTGGTGAGGCACAGCAACATTTTACTTGGGTCTGATGACCTCTCTGGAAGGGACACTCCCTAAACATGGTGAGGAAGTACTTTTTAGCATTATGCGATTTCAACAACTGGTTAATGGTATTATTTTCTATTCTTCCTTGATCGGATTTCTAAAAATATACAAATATCATTCGTTCACTCGCTTTCTTGTCCACTTAATCCAGTGAGATTGGATTTATGGGGTATATGTGTTTGCTGGGGAAAGTTATGCTGCAGTCTCACAGTTGCTCTGGGTGCTTTGTTTGTCTTCAGTTCTATACTAGAGTTTTTGGTGTCTGGCACGAGTGTGCTCCATCAACAGTATGTTCTGCAACATCTCACAGACTCCCCGCTGGCCTTTTGGTGCTGGGCTTTGCCTTTTTTGACTGCACACACAGAATCTGATAAGAGAAAAGTCAAGAGCTTTATGAGGGTACAAATAGGTGAAGAGGGGCAGTTGTGTACCGTGATGTGTCAAACCTTCTGAATCTGGCATTTTCAAAAACTGAAAAAGAAAAGAAATATCTGGTTGAGTATTGCTTAACCACTTGCCTTTTATCCATGATCTAATCATCGATTGTTAACTTTTTTAACCGGGTAATCATGAAATTATTCAAATATTGCTTTTTGAGCCATTTGTTAATATTCTATACAAGCCAACTGACCCCGTTATGTTTAGAGACCTTTTTATTCATCCGGTCACGCTCGTACTTTCTTTCCTGTCACCCTCTTTGCCAGCGCTTCACCACCTACCCTGCTGTGCGTGAGGATTGAGGAGGAAGGGAGGAAGAAAAGGAACATGTGGACAAAAAGAATAAACGAAAAAAGGCATCGTCCTTTGTTTTTGGCTTTTTTCTCTTCTTCAGATCTCTCCATTCACGTCCCGTCGCACAGTTTATGGCCAGCGTCTCTCTGACGGGACGGGTCAGGGCGTCTTCTTTCTCATCATCTTCATGGCGCTTTCTTCTTTGAAGCAGCCTCTCTCTCCTTCCCCCTGTATATAACTCTCTTATCCTCCTGCGGCAGACCTCGCTATGAAAAATATGACCTCTCCAAATTTAGCTGCAGAATGCAGGGCTGTGGGCTCCGAGCCAGAGCAACTTGACATTCAGGTTGTGTATCTGATGCTATTGCAGCCAGATTGGGTGTCTCTTCTGCCGCCTGGCTTTCATGGTTAAGGTGGACCGCAATCAATAGCGAAGATAAAGATGAATGCGGGGCTCGAAGCGGAATAGGTGACCTTAAATGATGAGCGAGTGCTTTGAGAGAGCCGAGACAACTAAACTGACCTTCGCCAGAAGACGTATCGTGTGGCTTGTGGCCCTGGTCTCATTTGTTATTAACATCCATCTCAGTGGGCCGTTCCCAAGAGGCAGCACTAAGTACAGCTGTAATGGGCGTGTCTTGGAGATGGTCAGGGATGCGTGGCATTTCTGGTATGAACATGAACGCTACTGCTATTGGCTGGAGAAGAAAAAAGGTCAGGGTCACCCCTGGGTGGGGGTCGCTCTTCCAATTATGATGCCACCGGAGCGCCTGCATTGGTAATATAAACACCAATCGAAGTTTGCTGTAATGAGTGAGGTTTTAACAGTTATAACTAATTATTATAGGAAATAAAAATCTGGGCCCGGATTCAAAAAAGCTTTTTTAACAAAGGTTCTTAAGAGAAACACTGAGACTCAAATTTTTTCTTAAGAAAAACTTCATTATTATACCATACTTCATTACTTTACTTATATATAGAAATGTCAAACCAAGTGTTAATAAGATTTTAAGAAACCAGAAAAAGAGGTGATATAATATTATGATGAAAAGAGATCAAATAATATTGGCCTTGTTTCCAGTAACTAAATTGTTTTTTTGTTTTTTTGAAAGTATAGTCAATTTAAAAAAGCACTTACAGCCTAAGACAAGCGTGAGGCTATCGTAAGGTTACACTTAAGAACGTAACGTTTTCAGGAATACTACTTGTCCTTAGAACTGTCTCTAAGAAGAGTTAAGAAATAAATAAGATCATTCTTAAGAAATTAATTGAAGAATAACAATTTTCCATAATGTTTTTCTTAAGAATAAAACACACATTTATGAACATTTTGTTTCTTAAGACCCTTGCGTATCAGGTCCCCCCTTCTGAACCCGATATATACTGCTGGTCAGATTACGAAAAGGTTTAGCATGTTTGTTTTTACTGCCATAAATATCATTTATAGCATACTTTCTGATGTTTTGTTTACTTTGTATAATGTACTTTCATGAATATTTACTTTGCATTAATGACGTGCGTAAGACGTCGGTTGCCTTTTGTACTCTTCTTACTTGACCTACGAATACCTAGAAGTGCCGAGCGCCAGTCATGTGACCCTTGTGACTTCCTACTAGTAGTGCCGCGCTGGATTTATCCAAGTGCACTCATTCCCTCTTGGTTGTGTGCAGCCAGTGTTTGTATTCCGTCTGGCGCATTTATATTTTGGTTGGTGTAGGTGATTTTTGGATGGTGTAGGCGGTTGCGTTATACTCGTGTTTTCGGACGTATCTGACGCATTCACGTATCGTTTGCACACAGCTTTCTTGTGAAAATACCCTTTTTGTTGGCATTCACAGCATAAAAAAGACTAGGTGACTATGGTAATGCCAGGTCAGCATGTCGGTCACAGAACGTAACACCCCACTAATCTCCAGCTAATTCCTAATACAGTCTGTCTCTCTCGAATTTCAGGATGAAAATGCGACGTCACAGGGTGTTCTTGCTTTGCACCGTGGGCCTGTGCGTCATCTCTTTCCTGCACTATTACAAGGCCTTGCACTACGTGTCTTTGCTGCGTGAGCTCTCAGCACCCTACCCCAACATCAAGTCCTTCATCATCGTGAGTGGATTCTTCTGGACGAACAACGCGACCCCACTGTCCAGTGCCTCTCCAGAGGAGAGACCCCCGCCGGCCCTCAGACCGTCTGATATCAGGCTAGGGCCTAAGGAGGACACGGGGGAAGTCGGTAGAGAAGTGGAGATGAACATTGCGCCCCAGCCTTGGGTGAAACCGGAAGAACCTCCACGCAAGGATCCAGACCGCCAGGTAACGGCCGTTCTTTTGGCGTAAGACCTTTTCTTGCACAGTTTGCAAAATGCAGTTCTGTGCTGTTGGGTGGAGAGATTTGATAGGTTATGTAAGTGTTACCGCATCCTTTTATTCTCACAACAGGTGGAGAAGGAAAACTTGAAGCCGGTCATGTGGCAGCCCAGTCCGGCAGTACGCCAGAGTGCAGATCTCATGAGGCCGAATGCCCCCAAAGTGGATATGAAGCCGCTAAGATCCGATCAACCTACCAATTCGGACGCCAAGCTTCTGGGAGACCTTCACAAGCGCACCTTCACCCTTGAAGAGGACCGCAAGTCCTACTTCGTCCGCACCAAAGCAGGAGCTCTGTGCTTCCGCCAGGGGACGGAGGTGCTGCCACCTAGAGATGATTCCGGGACTGCGAAAGGCAGGCCCACGCTGGCTGGGGTTCCACAGCGGAATATACTGCAGGCCTCGGAGGACTCTAACGCTCGCTTAAAGATGGTGGACGACTCAAGTCCCACTCGGATGAAGGCCAGACGGGGCAAACGTGTGGTGAAGTGCGTGTGCCGACCTGGCTGGCACGGCCCCTACTGCGGCGTGCCCACCATGGTGTACCACTCAAACCTGCCCACCAAAGACAGACTGACACCTCGCGAGAAGGCACGGCGCATCGTCAACGCCATCAACGTCAACCACGAGTTTGACCTGCTTCACGCGCGGTTCCACGAGCTGGCCGACGCAGTCGATCTCTTCCTGGTGTGCGAGTCCAACTTCACGGCGTACGGCGAGAGGCGCCCGCTGACCTTCCTGCGCCTGCTGCTCAACGGCACCTACGACTTCATACGCCACAAGATCCTGTACGTGTTCCTGGACCACTTTCCCGATGGCGGCCGGCAGGACGGATGGATTGCCGATGATTACCTGCGCACTTACCTGACACAGAACGGCATGTCCCGAATCAGGGGACTCCGACCCGACGACGTGTTCCTCATCAACGATGCCGACGAGATCCCGGCTCACGAGGGCATCCTGTTCCTTAAGCTGTTCGACGGCTGGACCGAACCCTTCGCCATCCACATGCGCAAGTCACTATACGGCTTCTTCTGGAAACAGCTCGGTTCTCTCGAGGTCGTGTCCGGATGCACGGTGGGGATGCTGAGGGAGGTCTACGACAACGACGGCATCCGGCTCCGCCGGCGCGAGTACTACACCATGCCCAATTTCCGCAAGTACGAAAATGACACGGGCCACATCCTGGTGCAGTGGTCCATCGGAAGCCCCTTCCACTTTGCTGGCTGGCACTGCTCATGGTGCTTCACGCCTGAGGGGATCCACCTTAAACTCATTTCCGCCCAGAACGGCGATTTCCCCCGGTGGGGAGACTACGAGGACAAGCGGGACCTTAACTACATCCGTGAGCTTATCCGGACTGGGGGCTGGTTTGACGGCTCCATCCAGGAATACCCTCCGTCGGATCCGAAGGAGCACATGTATGCCCCCAAATACGTATTGGACAATTACGATCAGTTTTGGTACCTCCTGGAGAACCCTTATGCCAAGCAGTCCGCCCTAGGTGCCGGGTAAAGCAGCGACGTGCTTGTTTTAGATTGTGTTTCCGGATAATGAAGGGGGAAAGGGGTCCAGTCAGTGAACGGAAAAGAGCTCTGCCTACATACGTTTTCCCCTTTCGTGCTCATTGGACCAGACCCCAAAGGTTTCCTACCTACCCCCATCCCAGTCATGGCAGAGGTGGGTGGGGACAAGTCAAGGCAATGGACGACAAGTTGTTTTTTCACTTTTTGTTTCTGTTGCTATTTACTGAATAAGCGTCGGCCTGCTTCGCTGTGAAGGGTTCACTGCTTTCTGTCCATTTCAGTATCCCTGAAAGAATGAGAGTGTACGTGTGTGTGCGTGTGTTTGGTTGAACTTTGTGGTCTTTGATGCACTCCTGTCTTTTTGCTTGCACATCAATTTCAAAAAGGAACTAATCATGCAGATTTAGCTCTTTTATTAGTGACGACAATAACCGAGTGTCAGCGGGACGCTTCTGCAGGGGCCTCTGTGCCAATCTTTGGAAGATTTCTTAAATTATTAAACATAATCCCATTTCCAAATGCCGTCCATCAAGACTCGGTTGCCGAATTCAGTCCGGTGTTGTGCTTGTGCACTCTAAGCTACTGGAAATCAAAGGGACCATCGGCACAAGCAAAGTGCACGTCCAGACTGTCTGTTTTTATTTATTGCTGCCCGTTGGACACGTGTTTTTAGGCTCCTGATACGGATACGTCCAGCCCTGAATTCGTGGGTGAAATCAAAGCATTGGTGAGTGGAAGGAAGAAGTGCTAAACACCGAGAAGTGTCCGTGTGGTTAGTTATAACACTGCACAATAGGGTGTTTTGGCGTAAGGCTACCGTCGTTTCCTTGCGCCAGTTCCTCAGAAAGCAAGGCTTCAAACACGTGACCGCTAGTGCGAGGATGTATTTTGAATCTTGCCATTTTACCCTGACTGGTTGCTTGGTTGTTGGTGGTGAACAGCCACAGGCCCCGGAGTTTTTTCCATTTTCCTGACAGCTATCAGAATGTGTAGAGAACCTCGCCAAATACAGCCCGCAGTTATAAAGACAAGAAGATCATTGCTTGTCCTGTCCTTAGCGCAGGTCACCCCATATCTCAAGCAGCCTTGTAAAGGGGGGGAAGTGAAGGCATGGGGGCAGGAAGTGAGAGCAACAGAGATCAGCAAGAATCCCAGCATTCAAATGGGGTCACCGAGTCCCGAGTGTGACGAGCATTAAAAATGCACGACCAGTATGTTTTTGTGCGAGAAAAACCAAACGAAAAAAGCAAGGCGGTCTGCGGCGAAAACGTTCGCGAGTGCCAAATGAAGCGGAGACGCGAGAAGAAAGAGATCTGAGACGCTTACGGACACTTTAATGGGTTTTCTGTTACGCAAACAACCGTGCGATGGGGGAATCCAAGGTCGCCGCCTCGCTTCTTAATCCGGACTATACACACATCTTGCTGGGTTGCTGACGGGCCAAAAGTAACTTCGTAGCTGGAGATTTTTCTCGTGACTTTACACCCCGGGTTTATACCCCCCGTTTCCTTTCGTGCCACAGGATAATGGGGTCTGATGGGCATCGTGGTTGACCAGGCGTGCCAAATTGTGCTGTTTCCATGGTGATGTGCCACCCTGCCTGCAATCCGTGCATCATTTAAAACAGAACAAATGATATATATATATATGGAGAGAGAGAGAGAGAGAGAGATGTAGAGATCGAAATGAGGCTGCTTTGGGGAAAATTGATGTTCAAGGTGCATGTGGTGTGACGCACCCGAGCAAAAAGCACACTCGTGAGCCAGAACAACAAGAGGATTAAGAAAGGCCCCTCTAATAGCGAGCGCTAAGCCGATGCATTCGGGACAAAGCTCCGCTGTGCCCTGTCACATCTGCAATGCAGGAGTGCTTTGTTTACAACCGTGATCCCGAATCTAACACACTTTAGAGACCCGCACAGCTGGAAACGCGCTCTGTGACATGTCAGGCGAGTGAGTCACCGCCGACCGGTAACAAAAAAAGTGCAGAGTTCTTTTATACTCCAGAGTCGAGCCTCATTCAGAAGGAATGAAACCCCGTGGACTCCGCATACTTTGTTCCACTTGACGAGGTGGTCTCAAAACAGTGAGAGAGCAAAGTGGTACGCGTAAGGTGCCAGCAAATGGAGTATCGCTAAGACGCCGCTCGTATTTGCTCGTTACGTTGTACTGCCGGAGTCGGTCAACACACAGAGCTGCTGACCAGTCTCTATCGGATAATCGGACGGAAGCTTTTTCATAGCCAGTTAGATGTATGTCATTAAAAAGTTTTGATCGGGACTAAGCAAGCCATGCCAAGCAGCCTGTTTCACCCTGCTTTGTCCTGATCAGGATGGTGAGGGCAGGAAACCCAGTTCATCAAACATCGGCACAGCTATTCGTTGCTCAAACTCCATTTTTCGGACTTCCTCATCCCCGATCCTTTTTCAAACAAACATAACACGCAAGAGACAACGATATGTAATCGGACCCAAGCAGACAAGTTTTTCTCATGTTGTGTACTCCATCAAAGGTGCGTTAGGTAATTTATCAGTTAGCATTTCTTACGTTAATTCAGCAGAACAGCAATTTTTCTAACAGCTAGCAAACCGGATTGAAGGAATGAAGTCCTGCAGGTCACATCAGGGCCTAATACTCGATCTGATACCGAGTTCACAATTCAATTTTCATAAAAGATATTGCTTTTTTTGTTTCTGAAGCGTAAAAGTGCAAAACAATGCACGTTTTGTTATATAGTGGAAACTCAACCAGAATTCAACCAATTCTGTGAAATTGTTTTGCTCCCAAATTCAAACAGTGTTTCCGACTTCAAACATGACCCAGCTTCAAGGTGTGTCTGAAATGAATTGGGTTCTGATTTCCAACAAAAGTTCGTATTCTGAGGTTCCACTGTATATGTTTTTAAACAAAAAAACTTTAATCCCCTCCAATTAAAAGATTACAAGAAACAGATGCTTAAAATTGTAAACAAAATGTTCTATTATAGCTTCACTGTTATTAATTAAGCAAAAGTCTGCTGCAATTAAAAGCAAAAGAGTCTCACTGAGAACAGATGTCCGTCTGTAAGAACGACATATGATGCATTATATGGCGCAATAAACAAAACCCTTTAGCGTCTAAATAAAAGCATGAATACAGATGCTGTATTTTATTGTTGAGAGACAACATTCAGAACTGCAGATTGTGTACTAAACTGCATGTGAAAATATTAACAGTGCAAACTCGACATGCTGTGTGTGCTGCTAGTATGCGGTTTGGGATGCAGCCGGAGTGTGAGCGCGCTGATCCAAGTTTAGTAATTGATTCTCTTCAAATGTCCCCTGATCTCTTAAATAAAATGTCTGTTTTTCTATTTTGGAGGTGCACCTGACCACGATGCCAGGCAGGATAAGGCTCCTGCAGTGCAGAGGTGTGGAACGGATTTAGATTAGGCATCAGCACCTTGTTGGTGGAAAACAGAAGAAAATAATACTCGCTGCTCAAAGAGAACGGGAAGCACCGGAAGACCTGGATGTTTATGGCTTCTTAGAGATTTAGGAGTTTGTTTATGGCGGCAGGGATTTAATATGATCCTCAGTAATCAACAGATTGGAACAGATTTTAAACTTCCATCCTTGAAGGTTGAAGGTTGATGAAGGGAAAGCAGGAAATCCAGGACATCCTGAGCCACTGTGGTTCCTTGCGTTTGTTTATTTAGCGTAATCATAGCCTAGCGGGAACAACAAGGGGACGAGGTGAGGGAAGGACGTTTTTGGTGGTGGCTCGCTGCCCGAATATGTGGCTCTTCTTACCAAGTTTGCTTCAAAATCATCTCACGGAGCTGCACTGGCCCTCTTTGGCTTTCTGTATTTCTGTTTTTCTTTTTGGCTACGGAATGTCCTCGTCTGTTTCAGGCTTTGTTTGTTCTTCGTCGTTGCGTGTAAAGATTAACGAGCTGTTTGTTGTCGTACGCGTCCTTATTGCTGTTTACACTAATTATGTAAGTTATTCCTGTGTTGTTTATTAGTACTGAGAAAGAAAGAATGAGGCGGTCATGGGGCGGAGAGCTTTTTTAAGCTTTTTTCAGAGGTTATCTTTGTGTTTGACCAAGCACTGCTTGTCCATCTTCCTTCCCGCTCTGCTCTTGTATGTTGACGCCATAGACTGAATCATATCTGAGCTGCACTTGGTCGTCTGTTTTATTTACCTGTGAATTTTTTGCCTCATCATCTATCAGTGTGTGTGTGTGTGTGATAGATGAAATGAGTGTGTGTTGAGCAGCCCGTATGCCGTGTCGCAGCAGATCAAAGGTTGTGACGATGCGACTGAACAGAGCGACAGATGGACGCACAAACACACACACACACACGGTAGTGCCTGGCTTTCGAGGATGTCAGCATCCATTTCCATTGAGGCTCCAAAGCACGGTCGGGTTCATTCAGCTGAACCTTCATTAGTCAGGTCGTTAGTCGAGGACACAGGTCTAATCATACACTGTCTATAAAGTATCAAGCCACTTACTGAACTCCACAGAGGTATTCATGGCTTGTTTCCGTTGTATTATCAACTCTATTTTAAATTTGCACCCAAGCCGCATATCTGTAGAAGTGTAGGTAGAGTGAATTTTTGAATCTTAAGTTGATATTCCTCGTGGCTCGATGGTAAGAGCTGGAAACAGTGGTTCCTCAGGGCCTGGGTTCGAATCCCTGGTGACGGTTGGCACCCTGCCCAGGATTCCAGTCATTTCTGGAAATTCTTATCCAGGATAAAGAGGACTAAAGTTTGCTTTGATAATAATAGGGGTGTTGCAGTGGTCTTAATACGCCAACCCACCACCACAGTTTCTCATGGTTAGGTTGGGCTTCATGTATAGACACAATTGGAGAGGCGTCTGGTGCTGCGATGGACTGTCACCCAGTCCAGGGCATGCTTATGCCTGCACCCACGGACCTTCTGTGACCGTGATCAGGAAAATATGGGAGAAAAAAGCATGAAAGAATGGATAAGGTCATCTGCTAAACAGATAAATGCAAAAGAAACATTATTAATCCTGGAACAATCTCAGAGACCAGTGTTAATGAGGAATTACCTCTGTGGACTTCTGTAAGTTTTTTCTGTGTGGGTTTTTTTCCCCCCTTTATTGCTGTTAGTCATGAGATTAAAATGTCTATATGCTATTATAATTGTGTGGGGTTTCTTAACAATACACATAGCTGTGATACTGTTCTGTGATTTCTACTTACGGCAGCTTTTATGGTTTATCTTATTGAAGCCTAAATTTGATTTCCGCTTTGCCTAACATAATACAATCTTCTAAGGATAATGCCGGGTTATCGCTTAATTGCTTACAAAAGCTTCAGTGCGGCCATTACTGCTTATATCAGATCCATAGCAGATGGTTCCGCAATGCCACACTTTCGCCAGTAGAGGGCAGGAGACGCTTCGTCTGAATATGATTACGTCTCATAAACGTCCGACTCGAGTGCAGCGCGAAGTAAAAGCCCTACAGAGCCTAAGCATCCGTGAACTCTTTACACTGTGCCAGATTGAGCCAAGACTAAACCCATTCTCTATGTGTTCTGTTTTTTTTCTGTGTTGTTTTTGAGTGTGAAGCAGGTTCTTATAATCAGGCTTATTTTTGACAGAGCATGGTTTTGTATGTGTGTGAATTACGTTTCAGTGGCTTGGAAATCCTCCTGTACTTCTTTCATATTCCGATTTTATTCTCTCGTGTCCCATTCAGGGTTCAAACCACTCCACTAAAATAACCGTCCGCGCAGGGGGAGAGAGAAACTGATGTGTTTGTGTGCGAGAGACGCTTCTGAGGCGAACAGAATCGCTTCCTGTCTGTGGCTAAAGTGAAAGAGTGTACATTTATAAATTATGGATGAATAAAATACATTTTTGTTCTGTATATGAATGGCTCTATGTTAACCTGAACAGAAAAACAATGAATTCTATGACAAATAAACTATAATAAATTAATTTTAAACCTTTGCTTCGGTTCTGTCTTGTTTGTTCTTTCCAAGAGTAGGCTAAGCGCTAATTTCACTAGCTACCATAGTAAACACGGTGTGGATTCACATTTATTTGGTCAAATTAACTATCTGCGGAGGTTTTGTTTTAGTTTTACCAGCCTAGAAAGTAATACACAATTCAATCATTAATTAAACTGTATGCAGTTAACTGTAAAAAGAAAGCATGCTCACCTTGTTGCATTTACCTTACAGGCTTGTGCTAGCTTGTTTATCTGGTGTTTGGAGTTGATTTTAGAGTATAATTCTTTAAACTTTTGAAGCCTTCAATAAATTATGTTAAGATTTGTGTCTCAAAATCTTGCAAGTTCAGATTTTGAGAAGCAAACGTTTATTCACCTTTGGTCAAATGCCATTTTGTTAAACTCTGCAGAGAAGAGACTCATGCATGACATTTAATGATTTAAATGTAACTTAAACTGTGGCACACTTTGGAAAGTTTCCTTGGGATCTAAGTGGGACCTTGTTAGCCTAGCAGTTAAGGTACTGGGCTCTGGACCAAGTTCAAATCCCACCTCTGCCAAGATGCCACAGTTGGGTCCTTGAGCAAGATTCTTAACCCACAATTGCTTGGATTGTACCAATTGTAAGTCGCTCTGGATAAGGGCATCTGCTAAATGCTGTAAATGTAATGTAAGGATAAGCCAAACTATCTGGGACTGTGGTAGCCTAGCGGTTAAGGTACTGGATTATGGATCCAGTACCTTAAGCGCCCTTATCCAGTGTTCAAATCCCACCTCTGCCAAGCTATCACTGTTGGGTCCTTGAGCAAGGCCCTTAACCCACAATTGCTTGGCTTACAAGTCGTGACTTGTACCAATTGTAAGTCGCTCTGGATAAGGGCGTCTGCTAAATGCTGTAAATGTAAGTGTTTCTTGTGAGTTCTTGCCATGCTACAAACCAGCAAAGACCAGCACGTTTGCAGCTCAACCAGCTGTACCAGCAAGACCATTCGAGTTCTTCACCTAAACCAGCTCTGAACCAGCACTAACTAGCATAAACCAACCTGTACCAACTTGTTTTAGTAGGACAAAAGCTTAACGCTGAAATTAACAGAAAATATGTCGTATTTGATATAGGTTTGTTGAATGACAAAACCAATATATGTTGCACTGTGCACTGCGTATTACCCTTTGTGCACTGTAATAAGATGTCAGTTTTAACACTGCAATAAAACACCAAATTGGTTTACAACTGCAGGATTTAATTGGTTTAATTGAAGGTTTTATGTGGACTCTTTGGAAGTCTGTAAGGAAGCTCTGTATGGGGTTTGTTTTTCCTCTGAGACTTTTTGGTACACACACACACACACTGATCTGAGGCCTGCTAAGGTCAGCCATCACCAACAGGACTTGGGTGGAGCACCACTGCATACTCACCACAAATTGTCTGCTACGCAGTTTGGCAAAAACACACATTGCTTTATGAAGGAAAACAAGGATTCAGAACAGACACCAGTGTAAACCTCAAGAGCATCTGGTTCGGGTAACGAAAATATTCACTCTTTTGTCTTTGTCTCGTGTTCTTTATTTATTTGAGTGTTAAAAGTTTGTTTTGCCCTTCTTCGGATGCTGAAACTTTCTCTTCTCGAGTGTTGGGGTAATGGATTACCTGGGAGTGCAAGGACACAGATACACATTGCCAGCTGGAAGTGATGCTTAAGTCTGTCTGGATATATGAGTGTGTATTAATTACTTACTGTCTGTGTTTATACAGTGTTCATTTCTTCAGAGAGGCCTTGAGAAATATGTCTTTTTTCTAACCCATGGCAAGAAACAGTCACACAAGAGCAAACAGTAGATAGAGAGGAAATACAGACGATTGGGGAAAATTGGGATGAATTGAAGACTGGGATGGTGGAGCAGATTTTGAAATAAACAAGACAAAGCCCTTACTGGTGCACTAATTGAAGAAAATCTAAAGTCTGAGAATGAAGGAGCTCATGATTTTCAGGGGATCTTTGGAAGAAACAGGTTGAGTTTGGAGAACAGAAGGATGATTTATAGAAGGTCTGAGGTGAGAAGAAAATGTGTTGAAAGGTAGGATGAGGAATTAGGGGAACAGAAGGAGTTCATGTTGATTACAGACCAGAAAGAAAGTTGGAGGTGCTCTGCTCTTTGTAGCCTGGTTTATTATTTTCCTGCTTCCATTAGCGGCCCGGGTGGAGTCCCAAACCACGGCTCACTCTCTGTAATCACAACCCACTCACGGAGGAGGTTAAAGTGGAGCCTGAGGAATGTTTGTAGGACGTCGAGGGCACGCCCACCAAGAGTGCTTCGGACAGGGATGAAGTGGTTTTATAGTAGTAGCGCAGCACATTAAGTAGATAGAGAAGGCTCTGCTGGAGAGAATGCACCAATACCAGGAGGCTTATTCAGCATAGAGTGGAAGAGAGATGACTAAAACAGCAAGGGTATTAACTTAACTCGATTATATTACACACTTTATTAGTTACACCTACCTGGTTCATACACTTAATGTCCAGTTTATCAGGTTCATCTACCATATAGATGACTTTATAGCCCATTTGGTACTATGAGCTATTCATCAGCTCCCAAATCCATCCTTTAACGGATAGGGACCACAATAAGACCACCAATAAATTTCACAGGAAGCAAACTCTTCAGAAGTTTAATGATGAAGTGAAAACTGTTAAAAGATTTTGTACCTGAGAGTCACAAGGCATTTTAACAAATCACATAAGAATACTTCCACCATTAAAATGAACTTTGAGATTGCCAGGTTGCTTCCCTGAATAAACAAGGATTAGGAATGCAAGGACAGGGATAAACAAGGAGAGGAAACAGGGATAAGGGCTAAAGGGTGTCGACACAAAGGAGGAGACACTGAGGTTAACAGGGTTAATACACAGTGTAGCATAAATGATACAGGAACAAGTACAAACTGCACAAAAGAGTGACCATAGAGGAAGCACATGGACAAGCGACCAGTAATATGAAGGTTAAAGATCAGACAACAAAGCATTGAAACAAAGGAGTAAACTGTGAAGCCTGCTGCAATTAGGCAGTTGGATATGAAGTATGATGGGGTCAAAAGCAATGTATAGAGACACATGCAACCTTCCCAATACAAGCACAGCCTGAGATCAAACGTAGATCCTCAATAACTCCTGTTTCCAGCAGCAAGCTTTGTATATACAGTCTATCAAAAGACAATCAGACTCAGTTGATTGCAGTTGATTTAATGATAATATTCAGTACATAAACAACTATTTACATAATACAAGCAATATTCACGTATACACAAAGTGCACTTTGACTGGTAAACCTAAAAGTTAGCACCTCTTGTTTATAATACAGCACCAATTGTATGTTCCAGCATCAACCTGGAATAAAAAGACCGTTTATTGAAATGGCATTGGAAAATATATACAATTTACCCTAAATGGAACTGATGTCGTTTGGGTTTGATCTTTCTCCAAACCACTTATTTAAGTCCCACCATATTAGAGATTAGTCACTGCAAAGACATCATTTAAACAAGGGATGTATTTTGTAGCCTGGCTCACCCATTGTCATTCTGACAACCTGTTACTCTAAAAAAAACTTCTTTTACAGAAAGGCCAGAGGGAAAATATGAACTCAATCCTCAAGTATTATGCACTGAGCACTCCAAAGATGTCATGTCCTGAATGCTGGTGTTTGATCCTGGCATTGATTCCAGCCATCCTGAGATCACATCTGGGCTGGATGCAGTATGATGAAAACTGAGAGTGACTACAGTAATCTCTGTTGGCAAGGAAAGCATGTAGACATGGCAGTCAAAGCCACGAGCTTTTGAGATTTATTGCTTGACTGGTTTATGCTTACTCAGTGAGTAAGGCATTTGATTGTAGAGTGACATTAAAAGCACAGCGCTTCACAGCGGGATATGATAAAGTTTTGTGAACTGCAGCCTTATTTAAAGATTTTAGTTTCTCTCTTGGACCTTTTTAATTACTGCTTGCGAACAGGTACTGTTACGTAGACCAGGAACCACTGGGATAAAGCTTGCTGTGCCGATCAGGCTGATTGATTCAGTTAAACACAGTGGAGCACTGTCTTTAATTATATAACATTAGCTATTATGTTTTAATGTTATTCTAAAGTTATACTAAAGTCATTCATAGTCAGGACATTATAAATAGGTTCTGCTTCTTGTTCTTCTTTTGGATGTTGTTGTTCTCTTGTTAGAAATGTCTCAGGTTTCACATGGCAACCCTCCAATTTTATCCAGGATGGGACCGACAGTGAATACAATGGCTGCCTACTCACACTAGGACACTGACGAGGTTACAACTGACTTAAATGCATGTCTTTGGAATATGAGAGCAAACCAGAGTACCCTATGCAAATACAGGGAGAACATACAAACTCGATGAGACTGGGCTTGGAATGAAACACAGGGTGCAGGCAGAGACACCACAATCGGGGGTTAGGATGATTCTAATGGCCAATGACTGACAGAGGCCCCAAAATCCTAATAGAACATTATAAAAAATATGTTTTATGGGCCCAGTGGAATATATTTTAATGGAACCCCAAATTCTTGGCAGTGTCCCTGGGGATGTCAGTCCAGGTCTGGCAGAGACCCTCTCCTCCCACAGCCAATCATACCTGTACATGATGCCCAACCTGGACAGTAGGCACTGCAAAAGTAGGAGCGTCTACTTTGGAACTTATTGCTTAGAATTCTCTGAAATTCATTCTAAAATTAGTTCACAAAAAGATTATGAAACCCTTCAGTTCCACATATTGTGAAACGTTGGCCTCAGTGGTCGGGCTGTGAGATTGGATATGGAAGTTACTTGGCAACGCACAAACAAACACAGAGATATCCAATGGTAAAGCTGCACAATCAGCAATGCAAGACGTTGAAATGATACAGTAACTTGAAAATCAAGACTAAACAAAGCCAACACACATAAAGCTCTATCACACACTCTCTCTCACATACATGCACACACTCACACACAATCCAAAACTACCAAACACTAAACTTCCACCAATTCCATTAAAACCACATTTATACTGTAAAGCTCTGGGGCAAATTTAACAAGAACCAAATGGCTGGACTTCTCAGTGGAAGCTTACTTGACATGACGTGCTCATGGCCCTCTGTTTAAATGTTTTTACAGTAATTACATTCATTCTGGTCAGAAACCAAGCCAACGTTGACTTTTCCTGTCCAGCACTAGCCATCTGAGCTGGTAAACTGGCACTAAGATCATAAATTTACCCACAGGCTTATGCCCTTGGGTGGCTTAAAAACTAATATTAGTTTGAAGTCTCCTATTTTTACCAAACTCTCAGTCCAAATTGAACAAACCTGTATTATTTTTCATGTATTATCCCTGCTTTTCCTGGTCAGGGACACAGGGTCAGGATCTACCCCGAAGAGCACAGGCACAGACGTAAGCATGCACTGGGCAGGATGCCAGTCTAATGCAGGTCCAGAAGTGGTTGCCGTTGCAGCACCAGGAATGCCCAGCCGCCCCTCCCGATCTGACCAGATAGCACCTCTATGACTAAGCTAGGTCACTGCGGTTTATTTTCAAGTTTGATTTTCAAGGGTTTGCAAATTGTGACGTCAGTAAATGAGAAATAATACTGCATTTGCACATTTTGAGTTTATACCCTGTAGAGCTTAGCATTTTTTACTATGGATAATAAAATAATAAAGTAAACAATATCTTTATAGATTTCTGTTCGCTGGTGTTTGTGCGTGAAGTGGAAATGGTACTAAAAAGCATTTTTGTTCGCACAACAAGTGCTAACTTCCTCAATATACATTCAAGCTGGCTACCTAAACCTGGTGCAATCTGGCTGGAGACCTATATATCAGCTATTGTATTAGCTTCTTTACGTTGCACCACCTGAAGGATAGACTGACTTTGTGGTACTTGCCCGGACGCTGCAGCTGCCTGAGCCTTTACTGGTGTCACTGCTGTACTGGTGCTAATGGTAAAGAGTCCAAAGGGTGGTCCGGGGCAACCACTGGTGAAAGCCTGGAGGATTTTCCAGTCAGGATATGAGGATCTCTGGAAGTTCAGATAAAATGCAGGTGACCTGGTTTCCTTTCAAGCTTCTGGTCCAATGCTGTGTAAACCATGTGGTGCTCGGAAGAAGCTTCTAAGTAGGACATTCCTAATTTGTGTCGCTGATAAGTTAATGACGCCGCTCTGCAACCGAACCAATTCTATGTAACAGAAAAGAATCCTTCTACGTCTCTTCTAAGATTTTCATTCATTCTGAATGTACCATAATGACGTGTTTTGCCCTGAATAGCACCAATACATCAGCTAAATGCACCTAATGAAAAACGTAGGACTGTTTCTTCCATTTCAGAGAACACATTGGTAAATTTTTTTCCTGAGAGATACGTTCATTCGTGATTGCCATTCCAGATCCGCTCTACACAGCTGGAGCCACCAGGTAGCCATTGAAGGTGATGTAGACGTCGACGTCATCGCTGTAGATGGCGTTCTCGCGCTCGCGCTTGTACAGGCGCAGCCAGACCTCATCGTTGAGCTCCAGAGTGAACATGACGCTCTGGCTCTGCATGATGGACCGGTCACTGGGCTGAGTGTATAGGATGACCTGCTCCTGCTCATTCTTCATCATGTGCAGATAGGTCTCCTTGAAGTTCCACGTGTGGACGTTGATGTTGAAGAAGTAGATGCCCGGGACGTAGCAGTAGAATTTGCCTTTGAACATGTTGAAATGGTCATCCTTGTTGACGAAAACAGTGTCAAAGAGCAGCGCCTGGTAATAGTCGTCGCTGTGGAGGGCTTTCTTGCGGCCGACCGAAAAGGACGAGTGTTGCACCTTGCACGCGTCACCTGGGGCTCCGGCCTGTCCTTTACTGCCTTTAGGACCTGCAGGGCCTCTGGAGCCTGGAGGACCTTCTGAACCTGCTTTGCCAGGAGTCCCTCTCTCACCTCGATCTCCTTTGTCTCCTGTCAGCAGCAAATGGTGGGAAGGATGGATGATTATAAAAGACGAACAAACTAACTACAAACTATGTTGGAAATCAGTTGCCGTTGAAGTCAGCTCAACTTATTTTGCCATCTCCGAACGAACCACCATGCAGGATATAAGGATTTTTCAGGAGTCAGCTGTCCACGACAGGCTTAAACCAGCCGAGGCAGCAGCACAAAAACACACTCAGCAAAACTAAGCGGATCATTCTGCAAAATTACTTACAGCAAGGAAAACAACAGATGGCAAGACGTAACAAACGCTGTCACCGATTACATCATGAACAACACGGTGCCAGTTCAGTTCAGGAGGTTAAGAGAGATGGGTTCAGACTGCCCAAGTATTTCATTAGCGATGATATCCCAGACAATAATGACATATATTTTTTTGTCAATATCACAAACCCCTAGTCTCTGGTTCCCACCTGATGACAGTCATTTTTAAGTTCCCTGCTGTGGTTGTGTTTATCTTTTCATTTAGTAAATCAAAAAAATATGTAACCGGGTGCTTCAAGACTGCAAACAGCAATATTATGCTTAACAGAACAGAACTTAAACTGTTATGATGGTCTGTTTCACTCCACTGGCTTTCACAAGAAACTCACTAGCAACGATACAGATCTGTCCGTGCATAGTTTCAGATTTTGATATGGAGTGCTATTTTTAGCGCCCGACTCGTTTCAGGTAACCATCGACACAGCTTTACGTAAACTCTGAGTCAGCACGGAGAGTCTGTGGGATGTGTAGCGCAGTCGAGACTGTAATGTGTGAACGCAGGCAAATATGACACACGTGTTGCCGCTTGTTGTTTACTGCCACATAGGCAAGTTTCCTGCCAGGTCCAGTCCTGATATGGCTATGGTCTGTTCGGTCGGCTTCTGTGACTAATGCTGCACGGCTGTTTTCACCTGGTTTACAAGAAGTTTCCACATCACACTCCAGACCTGCTAATGACTTAAGTCAGAGTTTTCTCAAACCTCTGATTTATGCAGTGGTGTCATTTGTCACCAGGGTAGAAACCATATCATCTTTTTAGTCGTACAGCGGAGTTACGACGTAATTGGATGTAAACATCTGAGGTAAATGTTAATACTGGTTAGAGTTCCCACTCTCAGAGTGCCTGTCATTAGACTTAAAGGCTATGTGCTAGTGAGAGAGCTATCGAGCTAGCGATTAGAGTTAGCTAGCTAGCTATTAAAGGTTTCGATGTTTGTGCTGTGTTTATTTATATCTACTTTATTTTGTTCACTCTTATTATACTAGTTATTAGTTACGTATAAGTTTGAATTGCAGTTGTGGCTTACGTGGCTTATCTATAGTAGATATTAGCTAGCTTCTGCATCTATTAGGGATGCACAGGGTTGCCAGGTTGTCTGTATTTCATATTCCTCCTGAATTGAACCCTGCCTTTTATCTGCTGATCGGACAGGCCTTTCTCTGAGGAGAAAATGTTTTATCTCTTACAACCAATAATCCACTGAAAAAAAAGATAGTGGAGGGTGAAGGTAGAGGTAAGGAACCCTTCAGAACACCATCTACTTCCATTATTTTCCCAATCTGTGTTCAGTATTACACTTTAGACAGAGGATTAGGGGAATTAAATACCAGGTCACGTTGTCAAATTTTAACTGGATTAAAAACAAATACCTCATTCGAGTCTTACCTTTGAGAATGGTCATGTTGATAAAGGTGCGAACCTCTGGCGTCTGATAGGGGTGAGGAGAGGCACTAACTGGAGGATCGATGGGATCGCAGCACCTGCGACAGAGTTTGGGTGGCGACCTGGAGGGGGAGGGGACTGAGACCACCAGGGGGAGGAGCAACAACGCAGGCAGGCAGAATCCAGACATGGTAGCACCTAAAGATGAAACAAAACAAAAGTTGACTCGTAAGATTTAATTATCTGTAATGTGGTGATTCAGAGAGCTGGGTTCAAGCCTCACCTCTAGTTGCTGTCTATGTTAGTTTGGCATGTTCTCTCCATTTCCACAGGGTTCTGCCAGTTCTACACTGCTCATGGGTGTAACTAAATATGAATGAGTGTGTGATGCCCTGCGAAGGACTGGCACAATCCTTCCACATCAGCCCTGCTTTTCCTGATGAAGGTCACGGGAAGCAAGTCTGCCCTGGAAGGGACGACCCTTCACAGGACTGAAGAGCCCTCAGGCACAGCCAATCGTGCTCATATGTGATTTTTGACCCAGTGGTGGAGTAGCGTATTTAACAGTATGTTCTTTATAAATACTCATTGTTAAATTTGTCATTATTCTGCATTCATTCCAGAGTCTTAGGATCCATGGCAGGCCCACAGTGACCCTCCCTTCAGGTCACTCCAGTTGTCAAGCAGAAATGAATAATATTGCTCGGAGAAAATTATAGCAACCGCATTTAATGTTAAAGCAAACCAGCCATGGAGTGTTTATTTTTATCCTGAAGGGCCCCAGAAAATGAGAACTACGCATTAAACTGAGACCTTAATGCATTTGGACAGGGGCAGAAATAAAGGTCAGACTTTTGGCAGCTACAATAAACTAACAATATCAAGAGCAAGGTGAGAAATGGAGACGGGGTGAAAGAGGGAGCAGCATTTGGTTCAAGGTCATTTTTGGCAGTGGTTTAACTTGCACACTCCTCTGCGCACTCCCCTGTCCCGTCCCTCACCTCTTCAATGCCCTCTCAAGTACTCGAACAAAACCTTGGGCCACATGTCTTTCACTGGAGTTGAGTTTTTCCATGCTACCTTTTTGAACCGTCAGAAAAAGTCTGCATGTGCAAATGGAAATGTTTCTGAGAGTGCTGAGTGCAGGAAAGCATTAGCAATAAGTCATAATGTTAAAGAAATATTTCAGTGTTTTAACCGAATATTAATCTACTGCAGCTGTACAGCATGTGTGAAGAAAGAAAGAAAGAAAGACAGAAAGAAAGAAAGAAAGAACGAACATATTGTGCTGGAGATGTTACTGTGCAAAAAGAACTCCAAGAAAAAAGAACGAAGGAAAGTAAGGAAGGGAAGAGGCCAAAAACCTATAAGGAAATAAATCAATAATGAAAGACAGAAGAAACAAGGACTGAAAAGACTCTGCAAAAATAATTAAAGAAAGTAAGAAGAAAACATGATCAATGAAAAAGAAAGAAAGGAGGAAAGAATGAAAGAAAAACAAGTAAAAATCAAGGAGAGAAACAAGGAAAGAAACATACAGAAAGACTGATAGCAGAAAGAAAGGAACAAAAAATGAATGTAGGAAAGATAAAAAGTAAACAAAGAGAAAGAAAGAAAGAAAGAAAGAACGAATCAATTGTGCTGGAGAGGTTACTCTGGACAAACAGCTCCAAGACAAAAGAAATAATGTACGTATGGAAGGGAAGAAGACAAAAAGAAACAAGGAAATAAAGCAAGAAAGAAGAAGCAGTTATTCTCAAGAAGAAAAGGAAAGAGGTAAAAAAAGAAAGAAGCAATGATAATAAAAGTGAAAAAGAAAGAAAGAAAGAAACTAAGTAATAATGAAATAAGAAGAGAAAGAGAAAGTTTGCTATCCAAAAAGAAAGAAAGAAAAAAAGAAGATATTTGGGAATTTTACAGATGATCCACTGGGGTGTTTGTAACTGACTCCTAAATGATTCATTAAAAGTTTGTTCCCTTCACATTGGCTGGTGTTTTTCATTGATATTGTTCTCCATTTCTAAAATAACTCTCACTAATAAAGTAGATCTTGTAAATCTTTTAAGTATCCCCATGAAGAACTGCACTTGAGCTTTTTATTGGTCCATCCGTCTCTGTGTGATGCTTCTTAATGTATTTTGGGAATGTTGGCTGGAAATTTTATAAGACAGGCTGAAAATTTGGCTTTGTGTAACCAAATAGTGGGTGAAGGAGGAAATGGGCAGTGTTTAGCAGAGTTATAGGACTCTTAAACACTGGCTTGACTCCCCATTTTTCATGCGTGGCAGATTTTTGGGCTCCTTTATTGTGACTCAGCATGCTGGCAGATTTCATGTTTTGAGTTCTCTGCTTGTCGTACTTGGTTTATAGTTAGTAATGCTTGCAGAAGGGATTCACACCCAAATAATCTGACTGTTTTATAGCCAAGCGCCATTCATCTTCCTTTTTGCTGATCTCTAAAAAATCTGCACGATTAGGTTCTACATGTGAAAATATCCAGTCCTGTAAACCCGATGATCCTGCTAAAGGCAGCAAGCAGCACTTCGATTATAGTGATTTACGCCATGCGTGTTCACACAGGACTCATTTATTCTTTATTTTATATAATATGGGCAGAGCTTTTTATCTCTTAAAGTCTGATGAGAGTCTCCTCAGGAGGGTTCTCAGGAGAGAAAGTATTAAGTGCTGACTTCAGCGAAAAAATACAGATGTTAAGCAGGAGGAAAAAAAAGGAAAAAGGACAAAAAGAGCCACGTCCTCACAGAAAGGAAGCAGCTCTGAGTGGACAAAGCTGCAGGCTGCATGCACACACACATGGGATCTGATGTAATGAAGTTCAGAAACCCAGGTTGCCAGATCTTCACCATGTTATCTCCACAGCAAGCATGCTAAAATTATTCAGAAAGACCTGTGAAAGTTGAACTTACCAGTAGGATCCTCGTGCAGCCGAGATCCGAGTGCTGCTTTCTTCCAGAGATCAGCTGGAAATGTTCTCTCTCTCTCTCTCTCTCTCTCTCTGTGCATTGGAGGAGTTTCTTATTGAGCACAGTATATGATTTTCCCTCCTCCTCCATTCTAATGCATCCTCCCTTTTCGTCCTTGTCTGTTCCCTTCACCCTTCCCCCCAATCTCCAAGATGTCCATGACTTAGTGTGCAGCTTTTATGGGACTATAAGCAAAATAGCTATGATTACCAAACCAAACCAGTTCATTATAAGTTGAATAATGCCTCCACTGTCCACTCCTGCTCTGACAGAACCTCTGCTGAACCTTAAAGCAGAAAAGATTCAAAGCAAACCCTGTTCAGAAAGCCTTTTAAGGTGCAAATTATCTTTTTAGGGTCCTGGAATGGTAATCATCCAAAGAACCCTTGATTAACGCTTTTTGCCTGGCTGTAAGACATGACCAATGATGTTACAGTGATGTAATAATTCTGTGTAGTTCATATAAACATATCAGCCGTAACATGTTATGAGTAAACTCTTGCTGGGAATCCTTGGGTCCATAGACGTGGGTGTTACTTTGACATGCACCACTTACAACGTACACCCCTTCATGTCAATGGTATTCCCTAATAGCAGAGTTCGCTGTGGGATGCACTGGACAAACAAGTCAGATCCGTGGAGTCTCAATTTTATTTACCGTATTTTTCCGGACCATAAAGTGCAAAGGGTTATAAGGGCGCAATGTTCAATGATCGACTGCTAACGGATCTATTTTCATACATAAAGCGCACCGGGTTTATAAGACGCATGAGATGAAACAAAACTCTTAAGTTCCGTCGGAAGCTCAGTTTGGTCTTTACCTGGCGCAGGGGGCGTCTTCTTCTTCCTCCACTTCCGTATCATTGATTCGTTAATGTTGAATTTCTCTCGCAGCTGCTTCTATGACCATGTTGTACTGCGTGACTGATAGCGTTGTGTTTTGAAATCCGCTTCGAAAATGAATCAATGAAATGCACGTACCCTAATGCTGAAGCACATACGTATTACTCCGCGATGCTGCGCATACGGTTGTTTTTTTTTTTTTACCGTAAGCTTCGTAACTTACCAAGGCTGCGCTAAAAAAACATTTTGACAGATTTATGAGCGCCGTGTACCATCTACAATCGGTTCTAGGTCAGAAGGCTCAACCAGAATTAATTCATACATTAGACGCACCGCATTTTAAGGCCCACTGTCGATTTTTGAGAAAATTAAAGGATTTTAAGTGCGCCTTATGGTCCGAAAAATACGGTAATGTCAGTGCTGCCCCTGAGTACGAAGACGACTGTGCCAAATTCACCCAACCAAGAGAGCGAACAATACTTTTGTATTTGTTAAAGGCTTGCCCTGTTGTGTTATAACCTTTCCAAATGCAGTAAATAGGTAAACATTTGAAAATAAATTCAAACGAAGCAGAAAGACCAGATGCACAACTGCACAACAAGAGAGGTCAGAGTTCATAAAAACAAAAGTCATACAGGTGCTGAGTTGCTTAAATAACACAAACCAAAGCCCAGAGATGAGCTAAAGCAGAAAGGATGATTCATGCTGCAGTCTTGCAGAGTTTCAAAGAAAAAAAGAAAATAAAAAGGAAATGGTCAACTGGATGAGTTCTCTTGGAATTGGTCTCATTGAAAGGCCAAATAATAAAACAAAAGACAGGTTCTTTCACATATTTTGCAATTGCTGTTACAGCACAAGAGCATGATCCCTCAACCAGCCTCCCTCCCTCAGACAGTCATTACTGGATGTGATGCCCTGGTTGTGTGCACCACAGACTTTAACACACAAACTTCACACTGTTGATCTTCTACAGAACTTGGCTGGATCTGGATAAAAATGGGTCAGGATATCCTATAGTTATTAAAATAACCTCTATCTCCATCCTATCACCAAACATTTCATTAAATAATATCCACAAGAGCTGGTTTAAGGGGGAAAAAAACTGCAACTCAAGCAATGAATCCAGTACAAAAGTCATCAATTGTATAAATATTTTACAGTCAGTTTGAATGAGGTTATGAAAGTGTCACGGATTTATTTTACAAAAAATGTGTGGGAACCCTGTGTCAGAAAGTCATAAAAATAAACTTGAGACTTGAAAGTACATCCAAATTGAGATTTATTTGCTTGTTTTGTTTTGATTGTTTTCAGCTCAGCTGAAGTATGTGCCACAAAATTATACTGGTGCATTCCATAAAGATTTTTGGTTAAAAAAACAGTTCTTTAGCACAAACTCTGTTGTAATTTATATTCTTGGACTTCAAGTATGAATGCATGAGTCTGTCTTTTGCTGTTACCATGGATTTTAATGATTTGCCACACCTGTTGCTTGTTACTCCTGTCTAGTTAGTCTATTTAAAGCCCCTCTTTTTCCCCCCTCTACTCAGTTAGCACATTAGAAAGCTGTGGGCGTGTGCCAGCAGCGATACAGCCTAGCCTTTATCAAGGCTGTATCTTATAAAGTAACATTAATGTTTAATTTGGGGTCTGTCTCATCTGTAGGGAATCCAGAAACTGGGGCTGGCAGTAAAGCTGCTTGGATTGGCACATCAGTGCAGATGCATTTTGCTTAAATACATCCCCAGGCAGTAATGAGATGTTTTGACATGTAGCCACCACTTTAGCTGAATATGTTATGGACAGAGACTAAAATTATGGTGGTTGAGTCAAAGTTCTGTATAGGAAGGATGATAATTTGCTGTTGTTGCATGTTCCCATAGATGTTAACTTGATATTTTGTTCCCTGCCTCTGTCTAGTCTGTTCATTTTACTTTGTGAGGAAGCATGTAACAATTTTATATTCTCTAGAATTTATTTATAGCATCTAGTGAAATTATTAATGCAAGGCAAAGCATCCTGGAGTCTGGAGCCTAACCTGGAATTCACTGGGTGCAAGCATAGGTACACCCTGGAAAGTATGCCAGTCCATTACAGCGTTTTGTAAAGTAAGTTTTTAATCATTGTAAGGATGTAATCACTGGCAGCACTGACAGCGCAGAGCAACTTAATGAAGTGCACTGTGTTCTCTTTAGCAGATGTTTCAGTCTCATTGCAGAATGTCTAGTGATATTCTATGTACTGGCTTTATTAGGGGTAGCTCCAGTTATTTGGTGGAAATTCATATCCTGAGGGTCCGGTATTGAATCCTGGGTTTGACTTGAATTTCAGGTTGGGCTCCAGACACTCTTTTGAAGCTGACCAAGATAAGATGGGATGCTTTGCTTTATTGGGACGCAAGGGACCATTTAATCAAGGTTCCGTAGCTGGTTCATCATGTGATCCCAATAACTCGATGTGGCATGCTGATTTTAGTCATTGGTAATCACATACTTGTACGTTGTTTGCCACTAATTGGTTGCACAGCATATGGATAGCGCTGTTTATGGGCCTTCATTAGATGTAATTAGAACAAACACATGGTGAAACGAGCAAACTATCCAGAAGAGCGAAGGAAAGCCGTGCAAAATTAAGTGAATGCGAGCATTTAGCTTCAACCGATTGCTTGCAAGAAAGACCTCCTGTTGACAGTTACAGCCATCTAAGCATCCCATAACTCCTCTTTATGGTTCTACGTGGCCTTATCTAGCAGAAGCTCTCATCCATTTCAACCCTCGCTCACAACAGCAAATGACAAAGTAAGACATTGCGCCTTGGTTTTACAGCCACAGGCAAGATTTGAGTGCAGATTATATGCAAATCTTGTTATTATATGCAAAGCAGCTATGACTTACAAGCAACAAATTTAAATGATTGCTCTGGTAAAGTGTTCAGAAAACCTAAGTGAAAAAAAACACATTTGACATTATGATAAAACAAGTTATGAAAATGATAAAAGCAAGACAGTCTTGCAAAAGATTTTTTCCCACTTTCTAATGGATACCATACTGACTTTAGCATGGAACAACCGCAAGTATTAAATATTTTTGAAGCTTTTAATGATACATTTGATAACAAATTATGAGCCTCCAGACTGCATCGCATTTTTACTTTTTCCAGTTAGGAATTTAAACAAAACTTTGTTTACAGATGCTTCCAGATGATAATTATACTATAGAGTGTGTATGTTTTGGCTGCTGTTCAAATGTATGTAATGATGTTTTTTCTTCAAAAAATCCTACGCTTATGCCGAGAAATCTTAGAAGTAACAGTCGCTACATGGCCACAAGAAGCAAAGACTGCAGAGACTTATTGCTGTGGTGTGTTGCTTACTAGCGTATGTTATTTCCATGGCTCCGGAATATGAGTCCCAAAGTTCAGATCATCCAGCTGGGGTGGAAGGGTGAAGACTCAGTGTGAAATGACTTTAGTACTTTATTATTTCATGCTTATCTTCAAAGTGCATCTCAGAGCCTGTATCTTCAAATCAATTATAAATGTAATTAAAATCAGCATGGAACATGATTCTGCATAAGGCTGTAAGTGCCTTGCACAAATAAAACAAATCACTGAAGCGTGAACAGTTGTGGGTGCAAATGATCTTTTTTCTATCAGCAACACACACACACACACACACACACACACACACCGGTACATGTTGTGTATTAGTTCTGCTAAGGTTCTTCTGACAGACTGTATTTTTCTCGAAGTTTCTAAATCAGAACCAAAGATAACAAAGACAGATGTTTGAAAGTTGGACTGTGTGAACATAACGTGTGTGTGTGTGTGTGTGTGTGTGTGTGTGTGTGTGTGTGTGTGTGTGTGTGTGTGTGTGTTTTAAAATATATCATCGTGAGGACAAAATGGCCCCTGAAGGATTTTTTTATTTTATTTGTTGGTAACCTCAAGGGAGCCAAATGATTTGCTTTAGGTTACTGAGTTTAAGGTTGGGGCTAGGTGTAGCACTAATTAGCTTTTGTAATATTATGTCAATGGAAAGTCCTCAAATGTGTGTGTGTGTGTGTGTGTGTGTGTGAGAGAGAGAGAGAGAGAGAGAGAGAGAGAGAGAGAGAGAGAGAGAGAGAGAGAGAGAGAGATGAATGTTGACATCCAACATAAACATTTCCGCATATTAAGGAGAGCAGATGTCACATTTACATCATCCATAAACATAGCTAGCCGGCTGTAGTTAGCATAAACATTGCACTAACTTTTAACCCATTTTGAATTCACTTCATCTATAAAACTCTCCAGTTAGTGTCAGCACACCGAGTGAGTTTAAATGCTCTTAATAATCCGATCATAGTCGGATTTCTGCAGTTATCTGATTATTCAAGTAGTCATTTATACAGCACACTCCGATTTACAAATCACTTTAAGAAATCCGATAAAGACAGGTGGATTTTATCCGGGTAAACGTGATTAATCATAGCACGTATGCCAGTTATCCAATTTCAATCGGTTGCCAGGTCTGCCTATTCTAAAAACTTGGCTTTATTTGGCTTCTTTTTCCATTACTATGAGGCGTTTTTTAGGCAGGATCTGGCAACCCTCCAATTAAACGCGCCACGCAACGAAACGTCTGCCGAACACTTTGTGAAAACGCAGTCTATAGTCGAGAAAACGAATCATTTTGATATTTAACATTAAAGATTGGGTTTTTTGTCACATATTTCTGCCTCTGTGTAGTAAGAGGTGTGCTTTGAGACACATCCAAGTGAGCACTTGCCAACTTTCTGCTAATTTAATCCATTTTGAAATGCACCTCAACCATAAAGCTAGTAGGAGATAGCACTTACACTGATCATTTGTAATGTGAAAAACACCAGGATGAGTGTACAATGTTTCACCAATTAAACCAAAGGCCCCTGAGTGTCCGTGGTGCCTTTTGTTGTGGGGGCACTCTGATCAGCCACTGGTTCTGCTCAAAAAGTCCAGGTTGTTATCTCCCATAACGTTTCCAGATGCATGTCCTGGTGTGTTTCTGCCATGCCAGAGGGTCCAGAGTCTCAGTGTTCTTCAGGGTGGGGTCTGGGGCAGTGGTTCTCACACGACAAGACCCTGTGTGCCCTGACATTACAGCCTGGACAGGTTTTGTTGGTGTTATGAACCCACTGCCTGTGGGTTCTGTGTCTATTAGGAGTCCATGCAAGACGGAAAAATAAACGTTGATTTCTTTTTTCGTCATTTTAAACTCCTACTCACGTCCTGCTTCAGCAAACACTCTCTGTGCTACAGGTCAGATCTGTAGGTTCTTGTGAAGACTTCTGTCTGTTGAGAACGACTCTTGAGGCTGAGGGGCTGGAAAAACCCTTTGGTCTCAGCTGCTATCTTTTCAAAGAGATATTAAGCAAAAACCCTGGCGGCTGTAGATGAAGCAGAGGTGTGGGTTGGTTGGGGGAAACGTGGAACTAAATAAAGAAGGCCAATGAGTTAAGTTCAGGCCCTGAACTTAAAAACACCCAGCATGTTGTACATTCACCTTTTTGATCAACAGCAGTTTTAAGACGAGCAGTTCTAGCATTTATTATAAGCATATTCATGTGGAACCACCTGAGGCCTCTAAAGCAGCTGATTATAGTTTGTTTGTGTAGGAGGGGATGGTTTACTTTCTCCTGCCTTGGTTTCTTAGCTCATATTTATTTTCTCACATAAAACCCAATCCATGAGTTTTCCATTGCGTCCACTCCCGACCTTTCAGTGTGTAGCTCTGCCCTCTTCAGATCCAATCCAACCTTAACAACCAACGAGCACATGGAGACCAGCCAGAGATTGTGGGTGTTAGGTTAACGTTATGGAGTTTACAGCAACTCTGTCTCGACTGTTTTATAGGCAAAACAAAAGAGCTAGCGTTATATAGCACATCTTAAAGTGACAGCTAAAGAGAGAGCGTGCGAATGCTCCAATTCAGTCTTTGGTTACAGAATTTGTTCCCTGTTCTATTGTGTACTATTTAATGTTGGTCTAGTTTTTGTTAGTTATTAACCCTTACAAAGTAGCATTTTTGTAAGCACTTAGCTGCATGTTAAACCTTAACCTCTTGTTAGTTAGCATTTAGCACCCTGTTTGCCCTTAGCACTCTTGGCACCGTTAGTATTTGGCCACGTATTATCCTTTAGCACTTGTTAGCACCTGGCAACCCTGGTAGCTTTTAATTAGGCCCAGCTGATGTTAACCCTTGGCACTTTGTTAGTGCTTTGCTCCCAGTTAGCCAGCCCTTAGTTTATCGTTAGCCTTTACGTAAGCTCAGCCACTTACTAACGATGTGTTAGCACTTGGCCTCTTGTTAACCCTTAGCCTCTTGTTAGTTTTTGGCCCTTTGTAGGTCCTTAGTCTCTTGGTAGCACTTTGCCTTTTTTAGTTTTTTTTTTTAATTTTGTGGAATATTATACTTTAGCACTTCGTTAGCACTTAGCTCCCTGGTAAGAGAGGCTATTATTAGCCTTTAATTAGGCTCAGCCACTTGCTAGCCTTTAGAATGTGTTAGCCTTTAGCGTCTTGTTAGCCTTTAGCTCATGGAGGTAGCTGTTTCGCCCGTATGCATTTATGAATGTGTCTTGCTCATTTATCAGGACAAAGTGGTTCTTGATATGTAATAAAAGCACAAAACAGCGTTATCAGTGCTAGCAGTTCTGCCACCAGGTGGCAGCATCGACCCATTGTTGAAGAACGAAGACCCCTCTGACGCTGTGGTTACAAATCAGAAGAAACAGGAACAGTGTCTTACTTTCACTTCCAGTTTGGACAGCCCCTAACGCTTCCTGTTCTGTTTAGATCTTAAGTGTTAAGTCTTTATTAATACATTAAATGGTGACCATCAAACATCAGAGGTCCTCCAAGGGGTAGAGCCTAAGAGAACTGACTGCAGTCCACCTTATTTATCTGGACCTTCTGTCTGGGTTTGTTTGTATATCAGAGACACAGAGTCAGACAGTCATTGATCTGTGGCACCAACGTCACACACTCAGGTACATCTACAAAGCTGTAGTTCTCCAGATAAACACACATTACGAGCCTGCTAGTGATGGCAGCGCTGCAGATCAGGTCAGATTCATGAACACATTATTTTTATCAGCCTGATTGCATTTACACTGGCTTCTAATGGTAAAGTATATGTTATAACAGGATAAAGATAACCTGAAGGAAAGAACCACATCTGTTAAGTCACTCAAATGATTTTTATGTCAAAAAGAAACCCATATAAACAGTACTGTGCAAAAGTCTTAGTCCACCATTATATTAGATATAACATTGTTTTAGCAATAGTATGACAGTATATCATTATTTCTCAGTCTCTTTACAATCCCAAATCAGAAAAAGTTGGGACGCCATGGAAAATTCAAATATATAGAAACGCAGTGTTCCATACATGTACTTTGACTTTTACATCATTGCAGACAGTATGAACCCAGGATATTTAATGTTTTTTTTTCTTTTTTTTCTGGCCAGCTTAAGGTTATTTGTTCATAAACATCCATTCCTGCATTTCAGGCCTGCAAGACATTCCAGAAAATTGGGTTCATACTGTATGCAATTAAATAAATGTCAAAGGAAATGTAAGGAACACTGCATATATTGTTTATTTGCATTTTCCCTGCTGTCCCAACTTTTTCTGATTTGGGGTTGTATAAAAGTGGCGGACATACTTTCATCCTGATTTTTATGCTTTTTTCTATCATTGTGGCCAAAATAAGGTAATGGCAGGAGATCAGCAAAGTCACTGTACATTCAATTCACTGCACTGATGCTCTGTCTAAAAAAAGTTGTAAAATGACATTCTAAAAATAGAATTATCCTTCAAAAACATATCCATAGTAGTCCTTTCAGATGTTTCCTATAAAGCTACAAAGCATAATACACACACTATAATACAATTCCTGTTTTGGTCTCCTACTCCAACTACACATCCCATAAGTCCATGAGGCAGGGCGGAGTAATGAGGACATCTTACAGAAGTTCCTTTCTGATTTGTTCTTAGTTAGAGATGATCTGTTTAATCCAGCCACTGAATTTGGTGATGCGTGTGTACACGCCATAATAATCAGCCCGTCCGCAACCACGACCCCAGCTCACCACACCAGCCAAAAACCAGCGTCTGGACCCCTCCTGACACACCAAAGGGCCCCCCGAGTCTCCCTGTGGAGAGAGATGGAGAACGAGGACAAGAATAGATGGTTATGGATACAAATATTTTGAGGGTTATAGTGGTATATTATAAAAATATTAGGTGTCAAAACAGGAGCTAATAAATGTCAGACAGGTGTTCGGGTGGCACAGCAGGTCCCCAGTGGCCTTGATTTTGTGCCTCCTGGGAAAGTCGAGCCACTTTCTTTGGCTCTTTTAGTGCTTGTGTCCTACCTGACAGGCGTCTTTTCCTCCACTGCGATAACCAGCACACAGCATTCTGGGAGTGATGATGTACCCATAAGAACGAATGCAAGCCTCCTCGCTGACCAATCGAACATCGACCTTCTGCAGGACGTTGCTCGGACCGTCTGAGAGAGATTCAGTGCACTCACTTTCCAGCTACAACTTCTACACTGAGCGTTATATAAGATTTAGTTTCAAATCTAAACCTCATTTTTACCAGGCGTGCCCAAGAGGTCGCATGAAACAAAACAAAATCATGAACAATCTCCTCACCCCCCTCTCTGAGTGCCCCCCAGCCGGTGACCCAGCAGAGCAGCCCGGGTTCAAACTGGTGCGTGGGTGCAGGGAGGCAGGCAGGCATCGCCAGTGTCCGGGTTGAGACGGGCCTCTCGAGCCTGATCAGGGCCAGGTCATAGTCGTGGGTCTCGTAATCGTAGTACTGATGCAGGTGGATGTGGGAGATCCGAAGAGCTTCCTCCGTCTGGGTGGAGGTACGGAGACTCAGCTTACCCAGGTACACGGTCCAAACGGACGGAGAGTACAGACTGAATGGAGAGAAAAACCAAAGAGAAAAACCAAATTAATCACTAC
Organism: Ancistrus triradiatus; assembly: GCA_025084515.1. Taxonomy (NCBI): domain Eukaryota; kingdom Metazoa; phylum Chordata; class Actinopteri; order Siluriformes; family Loricariidae; genus Ancistrus; species Ancistrus triradiatus. The sequence goes on along the minus strand of JAJAGP010000042.1, from coordinate 738,227 downwards.
AAAATAGTCCTAGGGTGATGAGTCTTATTCGGACAGCATTATGCAAAAAACCCTGTGCAGGATTCAGACTAAATATCATGTCCTTCAACATTTTAATGGAGAATTTTGAAGGCAGTGTAATGTGGGGGTACCCCGATCTGGTCATGTGACAACCGCAGACCCAGTTCCCACAAGTAGCGCTGAGTATCGGGAACCAACCCTAATCCGGATGAGTACATAAAAAGACCGAAAATGGTACAGACCACAGCCGAACTTCAAAGGTGCTAATTGATGTGATCCTTGGACCTTCTGGGTGCTCAAACTTGGGCTGCATTATCTCTACATATTATATTAAAAGATAAATGATTCTCACCCGTTGTTGAAGCAGTGCGCTGCAGACACCACCCACTGGGAGGAGATTAGCGCTCCACCGCATATATGCTGCCCACTGACCTGGAGACTGGCCTGCCATGGCCACTCCCCCTCCACCGCGTTGACTCCGCCCACCACGCGCATACTGAAATGCTGCAGGCCACAATCTGCAAACATGGAGTGTTTAGCTCTGGATGTGTTCACTGTCCAACCTTTTGTAGCTAAGGGAAGTTTAAGCATCTTGACTCACCGTCTAGTTTCTAGGTATCAGCGAATAACCAAACGATGAATAGCTACATTTTTATAGATGTATAGTATGGATGTTTGATGGATAATATTCAGTTAGCCTTGTTATCCAACTAACAAGATAAAAAGGTACGAACACCCCTTCACTCAATACGCTCAGAATTTCGCAGTACAGATAAGCAGCGTTTATTGACCATCCGATCTTTTACACTTTAACACCCAAGGTTTTAACAAGTATAAATAATTATAATTATTATAAAATTAAAATCTGTCTTTTAACTCCAGAGGCTGCAGCCGTAAACAGCTGGTCAAATTAAAAAAGGTTAGGCGTGTGTAATTGTACTGCCATTAATATTATTTACATTTTTTATTTCATTATTTTCAGAAATACTGATTGACTGATAGTACATTGCCTGTTCTGGAAATGAGTGTTTCATCAAGTGGACTCATTCCCTCTTGGTTGTGCGCAGCCAGCAAGGTGTGTTTATTTATGCCATTGTGAGTTTATATTTTGGTTCTGAAGTGTGTGGGATTGTTAAGAACCACAGTGTTGTGGATTTCCTGGAGGGAGTGATAACACTGTGTACAGTGGTGCTTGAAAGTTTGTGAAAGTTCAGCTCTGGGATGTTGGTGGGTTTCCTCACATTAGCTGCTCGCTTCAGGTCTTTCCACAACATTTCCATTGGATTAAGGTCACGACTTTGACTTGGACATTCCAAAACATGAACTTTATTCTTCTTTAACCATTCTTTGGTAGAACGGCTTGTGTTCTTAGGGTCGGTGTCTTGCTGCATGACCCACCTTCTCCTGAGATTCAGTTCATGGACAGATGTCCTGACATTTTCCTTTAGAATTCTCTGATATCATTCAGAATTCATTGTTCCATGAGTGATGGCAAGGTGTTCTTCTGATGACAGACTCATGAACATTAACATTAGCCAATGTGAGAGAGGCCTTCAGTTGCTTAGAAGTTACCCTGGGGTCCTTTGTGACCTCGCCAGCTAGTCAAAATACACAATACAATTACATACAACAACACAACACAATGACAACAGAAAAATACAAAAAAAATACAATAGACACACACGCCTTGCTCTTGGGGTGATCTTTGATGGTCGACCACTCCTGGGAGGAAGGGTAACAATGGTCTTGAATTTCCTCCATTTGTACACCTCTGTCCCTGACTGTGGATTGGTGGAGTCAAAACTCTTTAGAGATGGTTTTGTAAACCTTTTCCAGCCTGATGAGCATCAAAAACTCTCTTTCTGAGTTCCTCATAAATCGGTCCTTTGTTCGTGCCATGATACACTTCCACAAACATGTTGTGAAGAGCAGACTTTGATAGATCCCTGTTCTTTAAATAAAACAGGGTGCCCACTCACACCTGATTGTCATCCCATTGACTGAAACACCTGACTCTGATTTCTTACCGCACTGTTTCTCATCGGAGGCATCTGGACAGTCGGTGATGAAATCACACGCTGGGTTCGGCTTCTTTAGACACGTTCCATCAGCGCACACGTAGGTCCTGTCAGTACATGGAACTCCTAAATGCACGAACGCAAAGTTTGGTCAAATCATGCTTATAATCAGAGTGATGTGGCATTGAGACAAAAATGTGGGACACTGTGACTCGTACCTATTGTGCAGTTCTTTTCATCACTCCCATCGATGCAGTCCAAATGCTGGTCGCACAACTTGTAGTACTCCACGCATTGACTGTCCTCTGGACACTGGTACTGAGCGATACACACTGTGAATGCCAACAGACGACACACAGCAGCTCAGAGACCCAATTACAATTAACACAAAACATTTCCGAAATAAGCTCAGTCAAAACATCTTACCACAGTTTCTCTCATCCAGGCTGTTGGGACAGTCTGAGATCCCATCGCATGCCGACACACACAGGCCATTAACAGTGCAGAAAAACTGACCAGGACAGGCTGTACACACACACACACACACACACACACACACATACACATATATATATAACTGCAAGTACTGCAATTTGAATATTACAGGAAAGACCTGAAATATATAGTATGATAAAGTGTGTGTGTGTGTGTGTGTGTGTGTGTGTGTGTGTGTGTGTGTGTGAGGTGAACTAACGATCTGTTTGGTTATAGATGCTGTAGTGTACACGGAGGCCCGGTCCTGTGAGAGACACCTCAGACGTCATGGAGATGGTGGTGGTGGTAGAGTGGATGTTGAGGCGCTCAGAGTATGGCTGCAGAGCACGCGTACCGCACATCCTACACACACACACACACACACACAAACACACACACACACACACACACACACACACACATATACAGTTTAGATTTATACTCTCAGAAACTTATAAGGCTCCTCAACTTTAGTCAAGGTAACATCAAACAACCTTCTGTCTTGTTACCTCAGTTGAAATATCATACATTTAACCATTGTTTTGGTCACTGCAGCTTATTCCCTGCTTTATTTTTCTAGGGTTAATGTAACTGGATAAGGGACAAACCTCAGTGTTTTTCTCCCTGTGTTTAAACCCATGACTATGATCATTAGATTACAGGTACATTAGAATACATTATATTATCATATCTAATTCATTATGCATACAATACAGTGCAAAAGTCTTAGACCACCATTAAATTAGTTATGACATTGTTTTCAGACCCTTCAGGAATGGGCTTTTTGGAAGGGTAGCAGGAAAAAAACCATTTTTTCAGAAGGAGAACAGGGTGAAAAGCCGAAGATCTGCTAAAGCTTACAAAGATTGGAATGAAGATCAGTGGAAAAGATTGTCATGGATTGACGAATCCAAGTTTTGAAATTCTGGGGTCCAGTAATCAACAATATTTGATATATATGGCCATTATGCCGTTGCTAAAGCAACAAATCTAGTGGTGGCCTAAAACTTTTGCACAGTGCTGTACATGTATATGTTATTTGACCTCCAATAAATACGTTTTAAGTAGAGATGCGCTGAATTTTCAACCAACAAAATATCTGCCCGTGTTTGGCCACTTTGGTTGTCGGTCAAAAGAGAAAAAAGACTGACGATGTGTTGAGCGTGGAGGCGAACACGGCTAGTGAACTGAGCTTAGGGAACAAAGCCTTGAACTCGTACACAAACAAACTCTGAAGCTTCAGCTGCTTCCGACAAGGGATTTAAATAGTAGACGATGTGATTTAGGAAATGTGAGACAGATAAAAGGAATGGAGATCTCCAGATCGACTGTGTGGAATCAACCAGTCTGTAATCTCAGTTCAATTTCAAAAACCAGACTGACAGACTTTTCAGTTCTGGGTTTCAGTTTTCAGCTCAGTGTGTTCAAAAGTTCAGTTTCGGTTTCAACCATGAGTTTAAATTTCGGTGCATCACTCGATATAAGTGCCCCCCCAGACCCATAACACTGCAGACGTGTTGCTTTAGTCCTTTCGCACGTTATTTCTAGGTTTCGAGTTCATTTGGAGATTAAAACTCACCGGCGGTTCTGAATGAGCCACTGACCCTGTGTGCAGGCCTGGTTATAGGTGGCTCGACTCAGCTCGTAGCCCTCAAACTCCAGCGTTAGCCCATATTGTGAAGATGGCACCTGCAGGAACAGTTTGATTTATATCTACTTACCTACACTTAACATATATCAGTTCAGATCCCGTCAGAGTTAATTTTGAAAGAGTAAAAGGACTCACAGTGAACTGCCAGGTGCAGTTGGTATTTGGTGGGTAGTAGCTGGGGTAGAACGGGGTCAATAATGTCCCCTGGATGCCATCCTTGCTGCCTAAGACTATGCTGGAGGAACAGTCTGCAAAAGAGAGATGTGTTGCTAAACTAAACAGACACAAGCACAAAAGACGTCTGAAAGAATTCAGTCTTAGGCATAGTATAAAAATATGTTTTAGAGTGTAGTTTAGAAGTTGCAACCAGATCATGTGATGTGTGTTTGGATTTTTCTATGTTAGCTGTTAGTAGGTGTCAGTAAAAGACTCACTGGCAGTCGGCCAGGCTTGAGCGGAGAGAGAGAATGGATCTTTATAGTTGTACTGGCTCTGCTTCCACACCACCGTCATCCAATCAGCAGAGGACAAAACCTGCACCACCTGCTCGTCCCTGCTGCACCCATACAGCCTGGGACGGGGCAAAGGAAATAAGGAAATGGGTGGTAAAAAATAGATAAGGGATGCATCTATCTAGCAATCCAGCCTGGCTCGAGCTGCATGCTCATTGGGTTTGTAAGTAATAGACCAGTTTGACAGTTGACGTAAAAGTGTCTGAGACTCACGAGGTGATGAGTGAGGAATCAGCCGGGGCGAGTATGTCATAAATAACCAGCCGGTCTCTGCACTCAGGAAGTAGCCACTCCACCCTCAGCTCCAGCTGGTAACCCTCAGGGGCCTTCAGGTGCCACAGACAGGACGAGCGTTGTGTGTTTGGCCCTCTGAGAATCACAGGGGCACTGGAGCTCACCGAGTGGTACCGATAACAATCTGAAAAAGAGAAGAAGATGCAGTGTTTAGTCATAAATGTTCCTGGTTAAAGATTTAAGAGTCTTTATTCTCTAAATTTAAGTTCTGATGTTACTTAAGAACTGACTTTTCACTGAACTGACGCCAGTTAACAGACATAAATTACGGAAATCAATTAACATTCGAGGTGCTCAGGTGGCGGTCTACCATGCTTGCCCACCACCACTGGGAACCCGGGTTCGAGTGCCGGCAGTGGCCAGGGTGGGTGTCACATGCAGACATGATTGGCTGTGTCTGAGGGAGGAGAGCTGATCATTCCCTGGTGGTGCGACAGCAATCCCCATCCTACCCTGCGTTAAAATTAAGAGTTTAATTTAACATCAGTGTTAGAAAAAAATTTAAACAACAACTTAAGAGAACTGTGCTTAAATAAAATTGAACTGAAGTTTCTTCTCACTTTAACCTGTCCATCTCTCAGGACTTGGAAGGGGTCACTGCTGAGCGCCAGGGGACACTCCCCCATCTGGACTCACCTCCCTCAGACACGGACAATCACATATCAATGTGCTGCCCGTGCCATCTGAGCACCTGAACCAAAGTTATGCACTAAACTGATGTTATTGATAAGGAATAAAGATTTCAAAAGACGGAATTAGCAGAATTAGGTTTGAGAGGGATGATGGCTTGATAGAGTCAAATCAGTAGCATACGTGCAGATTTTTTCAGACGTGCTTAAATCAGAGAACTGAAAACATACCAAATGAGGCTTTCAAAAACACTATAACCTTAGGTGTGGTTTCTGCAAAAGCAAAGAATATAAAAAGATACCTGCATAACAATATTAATAGCAATGAATTCATAAAGATGACACGTGATGCAGTGTGACCTCATTACCCGTTATGGAGAATGAGGTCAGGAGAAGCAGGTAGCCGTCGTAGCTCACTGTAACCTCAGCACTTGTGGCTCTGAAGCTCTGCAGCCTATCTGATAAGCTGCTGTTGACCCTCTGCAGCGTGACCTTCTCAACATGGCTCTCAGGTACGGACAGGATGAGCCAGAAATGTGCCATTAAACTGCCGTCACTGTGGAAACACAGCGCAAGATGACAAAATGCACAAGATGATGGTTGTGTATAATATGGGTTTCTCATTCTTACCTAAAGGCAAAGACAGTGGTGGATTTGAAATAATGGGACACGTCGGAGGATCTGATCAGCTTCTCAATCTGAAAGGATCGATCAGATGATCAATAACTGGTGATATTATCCTAAACATTTGGGGCACCCGTTGTTTAATGAAGTGTTTTGTTGTTACACACACACGAACAAGTTCTGAGTCATCTTTGCAGATGATCCTCAACATGGGCAGAACATACCAAACTCTACACTGATAGCAGCTTAAAGAGAGGATCGAACCCTGGTCACTAGAGCACCATGAACTCACGCACCACCATTTAAAGCTTTTTAATCCTGGGCAGGGTATATAAGGTCAGACAATACAGTTCTGCGTTCCTTTGCCTTTGTAGAGGTGTCTGTCCTGGGATGAACTGGCATCCCCCTGCGACCCTGACCAGGACAAAAAGAATGAATAAATAACATTGCGACATTGGACAATGCCACTCATTTTGAACATGATGGAGCTAGAAGATGATGGGTGCACCTGAACCCATGCAGATTTTGGAGGCTTGCTGAATCTTTGACCTGACTAGACCTTTCCCCATCTCATTAGCCCTGGTCTCTTTCTAACAGGAAAAATAAACATTATTTTTATCTATATACAGACAAAATGTCTACATTGTCAGGGCTGTTGCACTGGAGCAGGATCTGATCCCTGGAGGAAGCTATGGTTGGTGGACCTGCGGAAGAGGAAGTAGGTTCTGACCATGGCCTGCACTGTGCGCGCCTCCTCCCGAAAAGCTCGGCTGGTGTGGGAGGACAGACCGTCGGAGAAGTTCCTGTTCATTATGGAGATCTGACCAATGTACTGCTGCTCCACCTGGACCTCCAACACCCACACTCTGTACTCTACAGACAGACAAAGAGAAATAAAGGAGTTCTAACTACAAAAAACATGCAGTATGCTTTTAGTATGCTCTTAAAACCACTTGTGTTCCTACCTAGAAAGTACCAGGCCAGGATTGAAGCTCCAACCAGAACCAAGATGAGGATGACGACGATCAGAGCAACTGTCCGTTTTGGGAGTGTGTTATATGTGAACTTTGGGAATAGGGTTTTATCCGAAGCCACCTGTGAACAGGTAAGACATCTTAGAGATCAAACAAACCAAAAGAAAATGTATTGGAGTCAGTACTTCAAAAGTCAAATCTTGTGTGCCACTTAAGATAACATGTATACACGTGTATTTATATATATATATATATATATATATATATATATATATATATATATATATAGATATATATTGATATATATATATTGATATATATATAGATATATATTGATATATTATAGATATATATGATATATATATATATATTGATATACAAGTAAAATATTGTGTGCCACTTAAGATAACATGTATACACGTGTATATATATATATACATATATATATATATATATCAATATATATCTATATATATCTATATATATATATATATATATATATAGATATATATATATGTATTATAGAGAGAGAGAGAGATATATATTGATATATATCTATAGATATATATATAATATATATTTATATATATATCTATATATATATCTTATTATATATATATATATATATTAGTCTCAAAATTTAGACTCTCTAACATTTATATATATATATATATATATGTTAGTCTCAAAGTGCCAAAACGTAAAAAGTGACAAAGATTGACGAGATATGATAGATATAGAGAACTTATAATGTATGTTATGTTATAATGTAATAATTTTTAAGCTATAATACTGGAGTACTGCACTTTTGGAATAACATTGTAATGACACTGAACAACTCTTGTAAGCTGCATTTCTTCTATAGTGTAGAAGCGATCAAACGTTCATACGTGTGAGACAGGACTCGCTGGTTCTCCGTCTGCATGCCACCCCGGGGTCACAGTGCTCTCGTGCTCCATGGTGCTACACGGATTCTCCTAACGAACACATTTCCATTAAAACTGTCCTTTACTCCGTTCCTCCTGCTGTGGGAATCATTCCTGATTGTTCCTCATGCCATGATTGTGCCCCGATGTGTTAGGTGAACCTCGGTGAGCAGCTCCACCGTGCTTATTTACAAATCCAAAGTTCAGCATGAATCAATATCCCCTGCTCTCTGTAAGGCCGTGCTCAGCTCTCTTATTAATAGCTTATTACGAGCTTCATTCTGTATAATAACAATAAGTAACACCAAGCAGAGGCAGAGTTAAGTGACGTATGTTATGCAGTGAAATGGAAACACCTAACAACAACGGGGGGCAGCTGCTCACTACTGGTAGCCTAATTGGCCTACAAGGACTGGCGGTGTCATAGTGTGTGTCTCTGGTGTGTAAATATTAACCTGAAATAAGAAAGCTGGCACATTATTAAAACGTTTTGAGCATTATTCACAACTGTTATGCAATGTATTACTATTTTTAGTGACAGACAATATTATATAGCTTTATAGATTTCAGCATTGCAAAGCACTGTTTTGTTATCTCTCATACTTCTTATTATACAGTGACTCCTTTTTACTATTCTTCCACACACGGCTGACGCACTGTTGCATAAATAGTCACGCTGTGTGGTGTGCTTCCTGTTTTTGGAGTTGGTCTGATTCATCAGGTTTAATAAATTTAAGTTTCAAAAATTTAATTCTCCCATAGAAATGCGTTGACCCAATGTTCAGATTCAAATTTCAACCACAAATATACAAATTTTAACTGAAATCAGTGGTGTCACCACAGACCGTCTGTTACATATACTCAATCACACCACATACACCTATGTGACCAAAAGTATTGGGACACAATCCCACATGTGCTAAATGTACTTGCCACATTTCAAGCACTAGTTCTTTTTCTTCTTTCACACATTTCTATGATTAATACAATCGAACCACTTAAGGTACAGACGTGGTTCAAACCCCGTTGCGTAAATAATCGCGCTGTGTGTTGTGTGCTACCTATTTTTGGAGTCGACCCGATTTATTATTTTTAGTAGATTTAAGTTTAAAAATCTTAATTCTCCCATAGAAATGCATTGACCCAATGTTCAGAATCAAATTTCAACCATAAATTTTCTAATTTGAACTGAAATCAATGATATCACACACACTCCACACACACACACAGACACACACGCACACACACACACACACGCACACGCACACACACACACACACACACACACACACACACACCATACACAATACACATATATACATATACATGTGTACTTTATACATTTACACTCACATAGATTCAGACACATAAATCTATGAGACCAAAACTATTGGGACACAAACCCACATGTGGTAAGTGCTTTCAGTTTCAAGCTGAGAAATCCATCGAAAGTTGAATTGATCGTAAATCGAGGACTTCAATATATACAGCAGTTCCTTCAGGTAATGCAGATCGAGTCATTGTTATTCTTCCACACACTGGTGAGGTTAATACAGCCAAAAACAAAAACGTGCTGTGACCTGTGCTGTGTATTTTTGTAGTTCAGTTAAAGCGTTATTTCTAAAAACGTTTATGTTTCAAATTTGATAGTAAACATTAGGGGGCAGTGTTCAGTTGGAAGGACTGAGCATGTGCTCACGTAGCTTTTGATGGTGCACTACAATAGCTGTTTGCAAGCTTCCTTCATGAAATCGGGTCTAGTTTTTAATTGTAATACCTTGGGTTGTGCAGTGGTCTACAACAGTCCCAGCATTGCCTTCTGCCTGGAAGTTGCGTCTTACTAGCAGGATTGGCTGTGTCTAAGGGAGCGGAGGTTGAATGGCGGAATCTTACATGGTATAACCCAAGCAATTATGGGTTAAAGACGTGGCCCAAACGCCCGGCATTGGACCTCCAGTGGTGGATTTCAATGTCTATGGTCCAATATCATAACCACTGCATCAAACCATTAGCTTTATTAGGAAATGATACTAGAATTATTCATCACATGCACTTCCATGTTCCAAAAAACCCCCAGTCCTCTGTTACAGTTGTCATAACGTCCAGTTTTACTTCCCATAACAAAGTAAACGTTCGATTGTTTCGTTTCTAACGCTGTTGAACGAACATTGGATATTTTGCTGGAGCTGGAGCTGAAACGATGATAACCCTTCAAAGTTTACAGGTTAGTAAAGTTTGTTTATCAGTTACTGACCAAACACACGTATTCAGGTTTAGGACATGTTCAAGAAAATGAAAAGTCACTTCTGCTGTATGAATGATGAACTCTTATCATGTTATAAACTAAAACTAAATCGGTTTTCTATATCTGTATTTATTTTACTTTATCTAAAAGTACACCCACTTCCAAAACAAGACAATTTAAGTTTCAAAAGAAAAGTCGTATCTCTTATTGGTGTAGGAAAAGTAGTTCATTAAATGAATAATAAAGACAGGCCAGCTTTTGCACGTTTGCCTGTGTCCGAGGGAGAATCATCCCTGACCAGGAAGACCAGATAAAAATGTACAAAAAATCTGATACGATTAATCGACATTCAGACTTTCCAAGGATCAATGATACTTTTCAGTTTTAAAAGAATACTCTAATTGTATTCACTTCATACTGTTCGTTACTTTAAAATGGTAATACTTTTTTAATCTCACACGCTCGAGTCGTTTCAGGCTTAAAACATGAACCTGGGCGCCCTCTGGTGGTTGTGGAACATATCTAGGTGGACTTTACTTTCTTTCTCTGTCTTTAAATCGCTACCTCTCTTCCACCAGTTCCATTTTTTTCCTCCTTTCTTTCTTTTCTCTTACTTAATTTGCGCTTTGCGTGTGTAAAGTGTAGGGCAGGAAATCACATGCAAATTGTGAGCGTGACGTTGCAAATGGAAATGCTTAATACCGTCAGAATGGAAAGCACGTGCTTCTCCTTGTGCTTCACAACGAAATGTCCAGAGTTAAGTCAGATCATTTACTGCTATAAGATATTATAAAGGACTGATCTATACAAATCAGTCTTCCACTGCTGCTTTATTAAAACCTTACAGTGGCTTTATTAAAATAGTTGTATTAAAGCCTTACAACTTTTGACCTTATTTTGGACTATACTGAGCTGCATCCAGTCATCATGACATCATCATCTTATGGACATTGATTATCGAGAGTAATCATCCTATGCCACGTATATACAGAGGCTGGCAACCACAAGAGTAACCACCTGATAATTGCACAACTGTCATCAAACAAAGTCAGCTCAGTAATAGTCATTGTCCATCTTGGAAAACAGAAAGACTGGAATAACAACCAGGGCCCACAACAGGCCGACACCCTAAATGATGGGACTTGGCAGTGAGAGGCCTCGCCCAGTCTGACACCCTTAAAGCTGGTACGAAACCTCCAGCTCCTCCTCGCCGACTTCACACCAGACCTCATCAGAGGCGGGATATGAACCAGGGTGTCTCAGAACTGCAAAACAGAGCTCTATGACTGAGCCACACTGTTTAACGAGTTGTATTTTCAGTTTCCAGTTGGCATGGATTCTTGTCACCACTGAGTTTTGTACCAGCTTTCAGACGGTTGGCCTTATGAGGACTCTTGCCAGCGGGTCTCATTTCGGTTCTCAATCGGGATTTTCTGAGCTTTCGCCTTGCCAGGAACCTTCTGAGTCTCTGGGCTGGGTCTGTAGTGTGCCAGACCAGGGGTGTCCAGAATGCATTTTCAGATTGAAACCCTGCTTTTGCTGGTCAGAGTCGCAGGGGGCAGTGGCACCTGTCCCTGGTGAAAACAGGGTGCCCGTCTCAGGACTTGGTAGGGTTCGCTTATTTTATAACTTTGTTATTGTTTTTATCCACAAATAAGCCAGAATGAGTGACTTTAGACCTTTTTTCATTTCACTTTGTTATTCTCAGTGTAAAATAGCCTGAATTATTAGCATAGAATGTATATTTGATCTATTATAAGGCATCTTTATTATAGCCTGTAAATATATGAACATTATTTTTCATACATTTGCTGAGCCAAACTTAACCCCAGCTTTTTCCACTTTTTGGAATCCAAACTGATGCCCAGTCCATAAACTATGGTGACCTAGCGGTTAAGATATTTGGCCCAGATGTTTTAGGGTTCAAATCCCTCCTCTGCTAATCCCTCAATGGGACCTTGAGTGTTTTTGTACTTAACTTTCTGTATCCGTTATAACTCACTCTGGATAAGAGCGTCTACTAAATGTAAATGTTTAACGTTCTTGGTTCGATGTTATAAAGTTTTAATAAAGCAGCAGTTTAAGACTGATTTGCATTTTCGACAAAAATGGGTTGGAAACCAAGAACAAGTCTAGAAGATGGTGTGGAGGCTGTCGCATTAGCAGAAGGATAGTCATAACTAGAATTTGTGGTTGAGTGACATCCTGAAAGAGAAAGTGGCTCAGTGAAAAGCTTCCTGGGAGAAATAGAAAGATCTATAACAGAGAAAGCTTTCTGGTCTGAAAGAGAAAGTCTTATAAGTTTAAATCAGTGCAGAGTGCACAAAGCAGTTTCTTTAGTTCATTAAAACATCTGGAGGAGCCACAAAAAATCACCGATAAGCAATGCGGTTTGTGCCTTGCATACATTTTTGTTATTTCTTCCTGAGTTTCTGCCTCACCAGATTTTTGATGTAATCGTTATCTTTATCCAGTCCAGGGTTTGGGGGGGCATTAGGGGGTTTTATGGGGACGGCCCATCCGGCAGCACAGGGAGAAAGGCGGGTACCAACCCTGGACATAATGTGAGAACACTGGCACAGAAGCACACACTCAGTCACACCGAGACACTTTAGATGCCCAAGTTGACCTAACACACATCCTTAGAATGTGGGAGAACAACCTACAGATGCGGGGAGAAGATGTGAACCCCGGACACGGAGCTGTGAGTCACTGCTGTCCGTCCATCCTAAAAGCAACATTTGCATTTCAAGCTTTAACTCTCAAGCTTTTGCTGGTCAGGGCTGCAGGGTTCGGCACCTATCCGTTGCGTTGATGTCCCTTCTGTTGTGGTGAGTAAATATGAAACTAAGTGAAACTTAGTTTCAGGAAGACTACCATATATGGAAAGGCTTTACTTCCATCAGTAGTTTTACATCAGTGAGGCAAAAGTTAACTATTGCTACAAAATCTCCAACAACTGTGGGAATCGATGGTACATCCGTTGTGCCGCAGACAACAGGATATAATGGTTGAGATGAGTAAATATGATCGTATTTCCTGTTGACTTGTTGTCGTAATGATTAGTAAGTAATGATTAAAAAATAAAAACGTTAGTTTCATAGAGTCTACGATCTTATTTCTGTACGTAACGAGAAAATGAAAGGTCAAGTGGACAGTTGCGTAATGGAAAAGTCCTTATTGCACAAAGGGGAATTGAGCGAGTCCTGCAGGTACGGCGCCTCGATACCATCCGGTTTCCACAGAAGTGAGAACAGAAAAAGGTTTCAGGTCGTTTAAAGAAACCAGAGCTTTTACGCTGCTGTTTGTTGTGGTTCTTATTTTGGTTTTGTTTCCATTAGGTTTGAGAAAAAGAGTCAAGTCATACCTGGGCGCTCTCTATCTGTTCTCTAAAATCCTTTTACCAGTAAAGGACACAACCACCTGTTAGGGTTTCTTATCAGGTAGGCGATCGTGAACGTGTGTGTGTGTGTGTGTGTGTGTGTGTGTGTGTGCACCGTCTAACGGATGGACTAACTCAGTGGAAAGCGGAGGAAGTCACAGCCGCAGGGGTGTTAGGGTTTGTGCTTTCTTTAGTTTGGTGTTAGATCTGATATGGTCGAACCTTTTTATCGGGATCATCTACCCCACAAATGCAGGAATCAGTAAGTGAAAATGGGCCACCACTGAACAGATTATTTAGGTGGTGCATCATTTTTAGAAGAGCAGTAATACATTTATTCTGTGTTGAGTGTATCAGGGGCACCAGTGTTACTGCTGGATTGAGAAAAGTCGACTACTGTTGTTCTCCTGGACGGAAAGTGGCACTGAAGAGGCAGGACAGAGTATCACACCATGCATCATGCCACATCAGGCACGATGCATCAGCGAGAACATGAGTCTATCTACATGGGCACTTGAAATGGTGGCATTTCGTATCCCAACACCCCTTAATGGGTGCCATACAGGGATGGTGAGAGCAGTGGGCAAGAACAGTGATCTTTATGATGATGCAGTGTTGACCATATATATGTGCAACAAAAAAAAATACTATTTCAACCAAACCTCACTGAATTACTGATCTCCTCATGGCTGAAAATATGTCGACAACCATTCTTGGGATGGGCATTGATGTTTCATAACAATCCTTGGCTCATTGCTGGCATCTCAGATGTGTCTGATGGACTTAAGGTCAAGGCTCTGTGCAAGTCAGCCATGAAAGTTGGCAAACCATTTCTTTGGGCAGAATTTTGACCGAAAAAGCTGAACTGACTTGTTTGAGGTGGCAACCTGTGAAAGTCTGTGTAAGTTCTCAGTCATCCAGGTCATGGTAGACTTGAGTGTTTGAGCTGAAGGAAACTGGACTTCTTCCGGGTTTTTGAAGATTCATTTAAAGGAGAAGGGACACTACTTTGTAGATACAAACGTTCTTATTTTAGACAGAGAAGGCAGATGGTTTGAAAGAGGAGTAAAGGAGGCCATCTGTGTCCAATTACAACGACCAGCATTGAACATCGATTATCAGCCACCTCCAAAGCAGCCTTGAGATCCCTTTCTAGGCAGTTTAACCCTCATTCACACCTCGACCCATGTGACTCTAACGACTCGCATGTTCACAGGGTGGGTCAGTCACACTCAGGACCACCTCCAAGGTGACAACCCCACTTCTAGAAACCACACGTCAGCCTCTAAAACTGAAGAAGCCTTTCAGATGAGAGGTGAAACGTCTTCAAGACACAAGAAGTCCAGTTGCCTTCAACGCAAACACTCAAGTCCATGAAAGTGTCAAACTGAGAGTCACTGATAAGAGTGTATAGGTCATAGAAGCCCTGAGTGCATTGATGGTGCAAAACTCTCAACAGATTGTTACCTGGTCTTTAGTCGAATTAATATACAGCCAATCCCAGTTCTCCAGGTTTGGACATTTTCACTATGGGTGATAAATGTTTCAGTTTGCGTTGCCACGTCCATAGACTGGCCATTTTATTTTATTCATTATGAAAAACCTATTGTCACACAGACCCCGTTGGTCTGGGCATTACACACATAAACATTTACTGAATCATGACCTGTCATTGTTTTTGTAATGGTGCTTTCCAAATGTTGTATCACTTCCAAAAATGTGACATGAAAGTACTGCACAGAAACTTGGTCTTGGCGATGCGGTCTTGCGCAAGTCTGATCATGTCTGTTATGTAAGGTTTCTCATTCCCACCATCTCCCATTTATCGTAGCTTTACAAATAGAGTGTATATATAGGACGTGGGTTGTTTTTTGGTTGGCATGGTGGCACAACAGTTGTGGTGCCGCACACGCCTACGCAGCATTAACGACTAATATACTATCAGCTCAGTGTTTAACAGCACTTAATGGAAATTATATCAGAATATCACTCAGTATTTCTAAGAATGACATGACATCCAGGATATGTTACAAATTCTTATGAAAGGATATGACACCATGAAAATGGTGTCGCAAGTGTAACTGGCTTCCTGCTCGATGATGCAAGTTTGCTCAATATTCTATGAACTCTTAAACACAGAAAGCAGAAACATTTTCATGACATCAAGATGATATCACGCTTTGGCCTGGAGCCTCAGTAGTCAGACCCAGCTGCTGGAAACAGCACTGCCCAGGTGCCTTGGGTGCCCAACTGCCAGTCTCCAATGTATGGATAAAAAGGAGGTTGGGGAACGGACTCCAGAAACAGAAAGCAAAATGTGTCTGCCCATGTGCCATCTGGCGCAAAGGTCTAGATTTATTATGACAGCATGCAGGTGGCACGGAGCTGCAGCTGGGAGGATTGGCACTATGCAGCTTGATTGCGACAAAAATGGTCCCAAAAGGACCCCTTTAGGAAACTCCCTGATAAAGCACTGTATTAAATTACAGGCTTCTATTGCAGACTCACTACAGCTTTAATAAAGTTTTAAGTGTTACAGTGGTGCTTGAAACTTTGTGAACCCTTTAGAATTTTCTATGTTTCTGCATAAATATGACCTAAAACATCATCAGATTTTCACACAAGTCCTAAAAGTAGATAAAGAGAACCCAGTTAAACAAATGAGACAAAAATATTATACTTGGTCATTTATTTATTGAGGAAAGATCCAATATTACATATTAATGAGTGGCAAAAGTATGTGAACCTCTAGGATTAGCAGTTAATTTGAAGGTGAAATTAGAGACAGGTGTTTTCAGTCAATGGGATGATAACCAGGTGTGAGTGGGCACCCTGTTCTACCAAAGAATGGTTACAGAAGAATAAAGTTCATGTTTTGGAATGGACAAGTCAAAGTCCTGACCTTAATCCAATGGAAATGTTGTGGAAGGACCTGAAGCGAGCGGCTAATGTGAGAAAACCCACCAACATCCCAGAGCTGAAGCTGTTCTGTAAGGAGGAATGGGCTAAAATTCCTCCAAGCCGGCATGCAGGACTGATCAACAGTTACAGGAAACGTTTAGTTGCAGTTATTGCTGCACAGCGGGGTCACACCAGATACTGAAAGCAAAGGCTCACATACTTTTGCCACTCACTAATATGTAATATTGGATCATTTTCCTGAGCAAATAAATGACCAAGTATAATATTTTTGTCTCATTTGTTTACATTGGTTCTCTTTATCTACTTTTAGGACTTGTGTGAAAATCTGATGATGTTTTCGGTCATATTTATGCAGAAATGTAAAAAATTCAAGGATTCACAAACTTTGAAGCCCGTCTTTGATTTCCTGCCTGGCCTCCAAGGCAACAGCTGGCTTTGTGGTGTTATTCTGAGGTGATCTTCTGTCTTTCCAGAGTTCTGCCAGCTGAATCAGATGTTAGTGTAGTGAGCAATGTTCTACTAAGGCTTTTTATATGGGCTTTCGGAGCAGCCTGTTAGTGTTTAGCAGTTAGTCCTAGAGTTTCATGCTTTAAGCATTTTGCTCGGCATTTCTAGTTTCATGCTCCTGGTCCTTTGTACTTTGCATTCTTCTTGTCATGTCGTTGTTCTGGGTTCCATTGTAACCTCAGTTGGCACTTTGGTTAGCTCTGGTTCAATTCCTGGCTTGTGAGTACATTTGCATGTTCTCCCCATGGTTGCATGGCTTCCTCCAGGTACTCCAGTTTCCTCCCATACAAGATATGCATTACGTTCTGGTGTCTCTAAAGTGTCCAGATGTGTATGTGCACGTGCTCTACACTGAATTTTATCCAGGGTTGGTTCCTGTCTTGCTCCCTGTGCTGCCGTTAGGACCCTGGCTCCCCCCAACCCAGAATTGGATTAAGTGATTAAGAAAATGAATGGAAATTATTTACAAAGATGTAATAAGTGCATTTGTACAGGTTTTTTTTTTTATAAATGCCTGACTGTGTCGGATTTGCAAGTGTGTCATAGATACAATTTTAAACTGCATGTTTTTGCTCGACTGCATAATGTGTTTTGTTATTCAGACCTAAAACTGATAGAGCAACATGTTTACATTTTAAAGGAAAGGCACTGAACGCTGGTTATTAGTTTATAAATGTAGGCTGTTCCTGCTCTAGTTTTGTTTTTGTGAAAGTTCAGAATAGATGTACCTCCTCCAGCGCACCTGAAACCACAAACGGTCGGTTTCCATACTGTGGCTTGGCTGACCTTTTTCTAGCACAAAAACAGGTGGGACCAGGGTGAAAAACAGCACCATGGCTCCTAAATGAAGCTGTTACCTCAAACTGAGTAGTTTATGGGTTTCATTAGACGCATTCAAATTATGTAAGTATGTAATTACCAGCATATATCATAAATTAAGTTTAAAACAATGCAGCTCCGGTGGCTCAGGGAGGCTCTGGGTTACAAAACTCAGGTGGGGCTTGCAATCTGATGGTGCATTTATGGAACCCTGTGATGGACTAGTGCCCTTTCCAGGGTGTACATGTGCTGCCCTGCACCCTGTTAAATCTGGGCTAGGCTCCAGACCCTCCCCTGGGACCCCAAGCAGGATATGTGAGGGCACAATAGGATGCTTTTGCTTTTTTACTTTTAAAAGAACCATTAATTTCAGTACACAAAACATGAACATCTCTAAAAATGATGCTCTCTAAAAAACATAAGTTAAAAAATACTGTATGATGTTTATTTTATACAAAAGGTTTTGAACCTTTTATAACATCCTGGAGTCAAACCACCGAACAAGATAAACACATTACTCACATTTTTTTTTAAAGCATATCAAAATGTTTCATCATGCTTTTTTCAGGCTTAATGTTTACGTGTCATATTTTTGAGGATAAGACTTATATACATTTAAATAATATTTTAAATAGTGTATCTATATTCTGTCTGTATAGGCATATATAAAAATGGGGGCACTCGTGGTCAAATCCCATTTTTTGAAGTCACAAAACCTGTGCAAGAAATAATGTTAGATAAGACGTTTTTCTCTCTTTCTGCTCGCCATGTCATTGACTCACTTTTTATGTCATCTTTGATGCTACTTTCTTTCATACTAGCTGCATACATGGCAGTTTTGAATCTTAAAGTGTATTGGATGCTTTAAGTCGTTCTTTAATTCGCCTCTCAGTGGTGGCTTGGTATACAGTCCTGGTATATTTTAGGGAGGGAATTTGAGAGTAGAAATAAGAGCTGTAGTTTTTCCTAGGTTGTTCTACTGTCTGTCTGTCTGTGTGTATATAAAAGTGAGGGTTGGAAAGCTTGTGGTTGAGGATAAAATGCAGCTTTTTCTGCAAGGATGAATATCTCACCCACAAAAGAGATATGAAAGGTGGTTCAAGAGAGACAGATAAAGAGAGAGAGATGTGTGTGAGGTGTGAAAGAAGGACAGTTAGAGATGCTGATAAGTCGGAAGAGAGACTTGAAGTGGGGGAGGAAAAACAAGATATTGAAGCAGTTTGTTCAGGGAGAGAGAGGTAGAACTGAGAGTAAGAGAAAGAGAGAGAGAGTTAAGACAGACAGACAGATAAATAGAGCAATGAGGAACAAGAGAACCCCTACGGTTTCCTCTCCAGGTAGAAACGTGGTATTTACTGAAAACGATGTGTGGTAAAGGCTGGGACACCACCGGAGGAGGGTGTGCGTATGAATCACAGAGAGGAACTGAGAACTGAATTCACATTGGACCCACATGGCCTCCGTGACACCACATGATGGAGTCGTTCGCGTAGAACATTGTTAAACCTTATGTAATTCATTTCTTTCTTCTCTTTTTAAAAAAATCCAAGATATGAATATCAGCAGGATCTCATCCATGGGTGAAAGGTGAGTTGTTTCATTTTACATCTACCAGTCTCATGTATTTACAACAGACGTTTGAGTTTGTAGGGTGAAACCCTCACCTCTGTGATTCTAATAGCTGTCATAACTACACCATAACGATGTAACCTTTCGACTTTAACACTGCCAGCCCCTTGGAAAGCAGTTCCATAGGGTTCTTCAGTCCCTCTAGGGCAGTGGTTCTCAAAGTGGGTGTGATGGTATGAACTGAAGTCATTCTAAATCACACCATAATAACCTGCTTTGGCATTAAGAACTGTATGGTAGGAACAATTCATAAACCTTTTAATTGATGAACCTATAATCCATGTGACGTACCTATAAATATGATCGTTTCAGTTCAGGGACAGTGCACACGGTTGTTAAGGTGCTAGGGTTCCTTCCCTTCGCTTCGTAGCCTCCCGCTTACGAAGCGAAACACTGTAATTCACTAAAAATGGATCCTTTTGTAACAGATCAGAAACCAAACACAGCAACGTGTCAGCACACGGCATCTACGTTCAAAATGATCAGGCTTGAATGGCACTTTAAGGAAGCCATGAACAATTACTTAGACTACTGGCTTGAGTTTGGGAAGCGCTGTTGTAGGGAAACCATTCAATTCACGTCTCTATGTGCTGTAGATCTCAATAGCAACCAACAACCATGAGCAAAGAAGCCGTGTTTTTCACTGTTAGAGTTGTTAATTGTTCTACCCTCACTATTCAACCATCCAAAGATCCAGTGAGGAACTCTGTCTTACAACGTAGAGCAGAATCATTTCCAGGATTTGGGAACTGTTGACATTTCTGTGTTGTTCTTTCTAACCACTCCTGGAATAACCATTTCAGAAATAATTCAACCCTTTTGAACTGTACTTTTCAAAAACCAATTTGGAGTTTTCGCAGTTCATTCAGATAAAATGTAGTTATTTGAGGAGCTAGTATGTAACTATGAACAGGGCTTCCCTTATCCTCCAAAGTTTGCATCAGAGTACTAGGATAAACCAACTCTTTTCCATTGTGTTTGCCAAAAAAACATTTTGGATTTTGGAACATTTGGATCTTTTACAACTCTTCAAGTACAAATGGTTCTGTTTTGGTGTGACCATCCAAAGAACCCTTCAGGTACCCTTTTGTCTAACAGTGACCTCCTACCAGTCCCACTTTCCAGATGTGAAATCAATCTTGGGCCAATCACAGTCCAGATTTGTCATGTTATTCATTTACGTTTATGTTGTTTTAGCAGACACCCTTATCCAGAGCGACTTACAATTGATATAGTCTTACAGTTCAAGAAATGATGGATTAAAGTTCCTGCTCAAGAACCAGTGGCAGCTTGGCAGAGATGGGATTTGAACACTGGACCTTCTGGTTCAGAGTCCAGTTCCTTAACCGCTAGGCTACCACAGTCCCATATTCTGTGGATATGAAATATATCTCAAGAGATTTGGGAGCTTCTGATGTTCAGGAAAATGGAATTTGAGAAATCGTTTTACGCTGTAGTCTAGACCAGTCAGATACTGAGTTCTGATATAAGACTGTTCTGAATCGGTAACGTTTCAGTATCGGTTTGACATGAATTCCAGTGTAATCGCGTCTGCTTTTTGTACATAGCCTGAGTGAACGCTAACTGGTATTTATCTCTCATGCAAATGACTTACACGTTAGTATGTCCTGTTTAAAGGAATAGTTAAGCCACAAATAAAATGCCTCAGTCAGTATGAGTGCTGATATGCCTGGTGCTGCCATAGTAATATTAATAATGGAATATACACAGTCCTTCTTTTACATCAACTTGTCAGTCAGCCAGTCAATCTCAATTACTTTCAGTGCCTAATTATTCTTTGTTTTAGTTTTGCACTGGAGCTTCATGTACTTTCATAACATGCTTCCAGTTGAATAAGGGGGTAATTAGACAGACGTTTTGGGGGGTTTAACAGCTGTTACATTTATTAAAAGAAACTACAAACACAATCACATCGGTATCTGGAATCAGATTAGTATTGCGTACCTCTCTAATGTACATCAGATATAGTGGGCTATCTGTAAACACAGAGTTTGCTTTCATGTATTATAATATATTGTATATAATTTCAGTATTATCATTATCTTTTATATTAATATTATTATTAGCAATACTAGTAGCACCATTGTAGCTGCATCATCACTGGATATTAAAAGTGCATATTATTATTAGTAATATTGGTGGTAGTAGTAGTAGAAAGAGTACAACGTGTAGAACTGAGAACATGAGTAACAGGAACATAACATACTAACACCAGGACCCTGAGACCTGCCGTAATGGGAGCAGGACCCTGAGAAAACATGCAGAACTGGGAACAGTTCTAGTAGTTAAGGTATTGGACTTCAGTTCATATCTCACCTCTGCCAAGCTGGCACTGTCCGGGCCCTTAATACTTGCTTGGATTGTTTGGTTTGTAGATTGTAGGTAGGCTTTTATGAAGGTGTCTGCAAAATGACTAAATTGAACACGAGACCCAGTGAACATAAAATACTAGTAACATGACCCTGCGACACAAGAGTATTGGAAGCCAAGACCCTGGAAAGAAAGTAGAGTAATCATAACATCCAATTAACAGGATGCTAGGGCATGAACTTCCACAGTACTATGGAAGATGGACCCTTGAAACATGAAATAGGCCCCTGGAACACGGCATGCTGAGAGTGTACGACCCTGGTTACGTTACTTAGTACTGCATAAGGGCTGTATTACTTCTAATACTGATTGCTCAGGACTTTTTCTACCAAGAGACAAACTGTTGCTCTTCAGAAATCAGTTTGATGACCCTGACTATTATCAGTAATGGTAGTCATAGTTGTTATTATCACTATTAGTAGTAGCAGTAGTAGTCAAAGTAGTATTGTCGTTCGTTATGTATTTCTATCTATCTATCTATCTATGTATCTATATATATATATCTTTTGACATGGTGATAATGTTGATCTCTACGGGGTTATTGCTGAATTTAACACAAACCTTTATCAAAAGCGTAACAGTTGGCGTGGAGAGATAAGGAAGGGGATGTGATGTGACATTTAGCCCTCCCTCCCTCCCTTCCTGTCATTTGGTTTGTGGTTGATTATTTGCATTCTGTTTGAGGTTCAGATACTTTTTTTTCCACACACGCTGACCTGATAGGAAACGTCTATGCGGACGTTTTGCACTCAGAATAGTTAACCCTCTCTGCTCCGCTTCGTTCTGCAGGATGAACAGGAAGCTGCTGTTTGGTCTGGCTCTGCTGGTGGCGATGCTGTCCCTTGGAACTTCGAGCCATGATAGTGAAGGTAACCAGTGCACCCAAACACAGCCCTCCTCCTTATAGTAATAGGACAGAAGTTAGAGTCTTACCCCATTCGGATATGTCATGGACTGTAGTACGGCTCTGATTTCCAAACTAAACAAAACCAAACCGCAAAAGTTATAGCTAGAGTTCAAAAAATGACTATGGTGCACACATGACCTGAATGTTTGCTTATGTGTGTGTGTGTGTGTGTGTAGATCTGAAGTGCCACAGTGACTATATAGACATTATAACGTGTGAATGGAACACGTCATCAGCGGAGAACAGGTTCCTCATAACACCCGCCAGCAACTGTTCCCTTCGTGCAGAATTGGACAGGTAACGTATCACTTACCACAGTCTACACGCTGCTTGCTTGGACACACTGGCCTTAAAAAACATTGATGGGCCTCTGGTTTCTTCAGCTCTCCTCCTCCGTTCCTGTTAATGTTGTGTTCACATGTAGCTTGACCAAACTTTTGCACAAGACCGTGTCTTACGTAACGTCCTTTGTCCAGTTGACCTGCACATTACACGGAAAATGCAATTGTAATAAAGGTGTAGGGATCCGCGGTTTGATTTTCCGGCGCTGACTGCACCCTTGAGGAGTTTGCATGTTCTCCCTGAGCCTGCTTGTCTTTCTGTTGACTCAGTGCCTCTGTAACTTTAGAAGGCCTTGTAAATGTAACTTACATAACCCGGTTATTGCTTTTCAGCGATTCCGAACTCGAAATTCAGCAGCGTGTCCTGGTGCCTGTTGGGAACCCACAGCAGAAATTGTATAAAGCAACTCTGAAGTTTTCACCCAAGGTGAGAATTTCATGTAAGTTTTGTGTGTATGTGTAGCAAATGAACCTAAAATGTGGAGTACTCAGGATATTGAAGGAGGGGAACTAAGAGTACTGGGAACAGGACCCTGGGAATGTGTAGAACTGGGAACACAGTACAGTATACTGGAAACATGAAGTACTAGTAACAGGACCCTGGGACATAGACTACTGGGAAGTGGGTACACGGAATGCTGGTAGCTTAACCATACGACACAAGAGTATCAGAACATATCCATATCTATGGAATTCATGTTCCACTCTGACCTCTAGACCCTGGTGTAACTTGCAGAATGACATACGTAATGATGTTTTAATCAATATAAACTCATTTGATCCAATCCAACTGTGTACTCCAGGCTTTGAATGATGGTCCCACAACCCTCCCGCTGAAGGTGTTGTGTGAAAACTTGGCAGAGCCGGTGGAATTTATCAGCAAATTCGACCCTTCATCCAACAGTAAGGCTTTTCTCTGTGCTTACGATCAGAAAGGCACACTGAAATCACACTGAACACATTTTTAAGAGTAAATGTAACACCACACGATGAGTAACTGTTGCGCAGTTGTGTCTGTGTATGGGAAAGCAGACTGAATCTGGCCTCTGTGTGTCCTTGACAGTTAAGTTGTATCCTCCTGAGAAGCCAGTGGTGAATGGGGAGAATGTCACCTGGAATCTCGGCTCTCCCGTTCCCAAGTATCTAAAAAGTTGGCTATTTGAGGTGCAGTGGAGGCAGCGGAAGAGCAGCTGGAAGGTGATTCTATGTGTCCGTCACTCATATGTCTCTGCCACGTCTTTCTTCTTATTGAACTTTCTTCTTATTTAAGCGTTTCAGCTGTCTAGTTGCATATTTGTGAAAACAGCAAGCTGTAAATGAACTGCTCTTGTAATCTGCTTAGTAGTGTTAATAAGCTTTTTCTTATTTTCTATCTCTCTCTTTAGATTGTGAAGGATGTACAAGAGATGTTCTATAGGTTCGACGAAAACATGCTGATTTTGGGGGAGGAGTATGCGATCAGAGTTCGATCCACTTACAAACATTCCAAAAGGTTCTGGAGCGAGTGGAGTAACGTAACTGAGTGGACGTCTACCGTGGGAAGCCCACCTTCTACTCCTAAACCTGGTAAATACTGCATACCGCCATAATGGGGGGACAGCCCTCACTATCGGTCATGAAGATGCGATTGATAAAAACGTCACAGTGTGCAGCGTGGAGGATGACGACGTCACGTGCGTTCTGCGCTTTTCTCCATCTAATGCAAAAGCAATTTTGAACACCAGAGGGCGCAATCCTGTGCCGTGGTGCTCCCATATGCGTTTAAAACTCGCAGTCTTTTCTAAAGAAGAAAATGTGTCGCTGATTTTTGATCCGCAGCCCTTGCATATCGCTGTTCTCTTTTTGCACTACTCTTTTTTTCTAATTTCTACACTTACATTTTGTGTCATTTAGCAGACGCCCTTATCCAGAGTTACTTACAACTGATACAATCTTACATTCCAAGCAATTGTGGGTTAAGGGTTCTTGCTCAAGCACCCAGCGTTGGCAGAGGTGGGATTTGAACCCTGGACCTTCTGGTCCATAGTCCAGAACCTTAACCACTAAGCCACAACAGTGCCACAAAGTCCATGAATCCAAACTTCACTGTGTTTGCCTCTGCTGGTTTCCCGCATTCTGATAGGTCAAGTTTTTATCAGAGTTAGTTAATCAAGCAATACTTTGTCACTGGAGTCCCCCAACTTTTTTTTTTACACCCCTAGTCATTACATATTCAAACACGTCGTTTGTTTTGTGTTATTTTATTTCAGAAGACGTCCTCAGTCAGTTGTTCCTGGACAGTGGTCTGACCAGCTTGATTATATTCATAGCAGCTGCAGTATTTGCAGTGACGTTCTTCTTCGTCAGGAGGTGAGTGACGGCCTGACAGTCTCAGCGCTGCAGTACTGTTCAGTTCAGTCGTGTAGACAAGCAAAGAAACCATTAGAATCACATCATCACCGGATCAGCTGTATCATCGCATTATTGTCTTTTCTTCCTCAGATCCCTGAGTTTGAAGAGCCTGCTGAAACCCAAACCGTCTGAATATTTTAATCATCTTTTCGCTGATGGAGGAGACTTTAAGGTGAGTTCACAGCCCTTGTTTCAGTTCGGCATGTCGTGTGGTTTGACCACAGGATGATTTCCATAGAGATTGTGCGTATAAAATATTCTGCAGTCATTTATACACGAGATACACGCTAAAGTGAGTAACGTGAACATTTGCATTTGGTTTTTGCTTTTCATTCTGACTGTGAGGTTGCTTCTTAGAACCTGGTTGGTTCTAAATTGCATTTAAAATATTGACACCATATAAGAGGGACAAATAGATGATTCTTGCGTGCAATTGTATCCAGTTTATCATGCACTTTTATTTGACTTGCAAAAAATAAACATTTATATAAAGGCACTGAGGTGGCACAGTCGCGTAATACGCTAGCCCACCACCCAGGGACCTGGGATTGAGTACTGGCAGTACCACGGTGTCAGTTGGCAGTAAGGCCGGTCAGGCCTACCCAACCCTGCGATGGACTGACATGCACCTGTGCCGTGTCGTTCCCGGGATAGATGCCCAAGCGATAAAAAGAAAAAGCAAAAACAAATAAATACAAACAGAAATAGCATTTAACACTTTTCGCACGTACAGACCTGTTAGGCAGTGTGGGGGAGGATGCTAATGTACTGTATTACTCTTCTGCCCCAGAGTCCCACTGCGATTCCCAAGCTGTATCTTAAGCCTGAATCAGAGGACGTCTCACCTATAGAGGTCGACAAATATCTCGGCTTTGGTCCGTTACTCGGGAAATCCGAAAAGGGCGATACCCAGAGGGATAACTCAAACAGCATGACATCCTGCTTTTCCAACTCCACCTACTTCTTGTCCCAGAGCTCCAAATGCGCCGTGTCGGATCAGCTGCAGCCGTGCTCAACGGAATGCCCCTATGGGCCAGCGGGGGGCACTGGCGAGGAGGAGAAACGCGCACTAGTCAGTCCTGATAACAAAGACGAACCTGAGAGTAGTGCGAACAGCCCCGTGGAGCTGTCGCCCTCCTGTGACGATCTGCACAAGCTCCGGATCGACGTCCAGAGCCCGGACTCGGGCTTCGCCGCCGGCACCGATGACCAGGAAAGCCAGGATGAGTCTGGGAGCGAAGGACTTCCCAGCCCTCCCGTGGTGGACAACGTTCTGTCCCTGAACCGCATCCTGCAATGCCCAGTGCCTCAGCTGTCAAATATCCCTCATCCACTGTTGCCTCCCAGTTTTCCGTGGAGCCCGTGGAATAGCCTGGCCTTCCCAAACCTGCCTCCCGGCATCGGCACAACTTTAACGCTTGGGAATTCTAAGTTTCAGGCTTGCTCCGGAATGGTGGAGCCCTCGGATGACGACTATAGGCCTGTCACTAGGGTCCAGGAATGATAGTTAGGATGGGAGTTGAGAGTAAAATGACTTCTGATAGTCAAGTCCAACAGGCTGGTCTCACCCAGAGGAGAACGGGTTCCACGTTTGAGTCTGCTTCCTCTTGTGTTTGCCACCATCGCCCCTGGCTGCTCATTTGGAGTCTAGGATTTGGCTGAATTAGATTCTTTGCAAAGTTATTCATTTAACTCTTAGAGGTCTTTGATCACGCCGGCGTGATTAGGGTAACCGTACATGGATTTATTCTGTCATTATTTAACCTTTTTGTATGAATTTGTATCTTATGTAGGGGCCAGTGGCACAGTGTTTAGCGTGGTCGCCTCACAGCGCCAGCGTCCCCCGTTCGATCCTGACGCTGGACTCCGCATGTCCTCCCCATGTCCACGTGGGTTTACTCCAGATACTCTGGTTTCCTCTCATAGTCCAAAGATGTCTTAGGTTGATTGGTGTTTCTAAAATGCCCTTATGTATGTACATTTTTAAGAAGAAATATTTTCTAAATCTGACTTCTTGTGTGCATTTGCAGGCCCAGTGTCTAGCACCTTTTTTTTAAAAGGTCTTAAATATAAACTGGCCAGACCTCTAAGGGTTAAATATGGCTCAGGAGCACAGTTTACCATGGTCGTGTGTTGGCTGTGGGGCATTTTCTGTACAGCTTAGGAAGGCTGCTTGTGTAGTGGTTAATGCTGAATGTTTTAGCGATCGCAGCGCATAAGTTAGACTGTTACAGCGTTACTCTTACAGAACATGCGTCGCGATGCAAAAAGTGCAATGAAGTGCATCGTCAAGTTAAGTTATTACTTTCTTTCGCCATCTAAGGCAATTGCATTTGTTTGCATGCTCAGGCGTATATGCCGTTCCCAAGAAGAACCTTTTGTTTACCTCTGTTTCTGGTCATTTCTTTTAATTGCTAAAGTTTTTTGTTTAAAAAAGGAATGTCTGTTATCAAATGCGATAGGGTGAGCAAATCGAATCATGAACTCAGTATTGTGAATCGTATCGAATCGAATCCTGTGCAGAGTGTATTCGATCCTAGATCTTGTATTAAGATTTTCCATGGTTGTACAACTAGATGTGGCGGATTTGCATCCTTGTAATGGCTTTACTTAATCAGCCACCAATACTTTTAACCTTTAAAGCTTGTAGAATTTGGGATTTTTTACCTGTTTTACATATATATATTTATGAAGAATGTAACACCGACAGCCTCAATGTTTAGTGGAGGGCCAGTGGCGCCTTCCATCACTGTAGCATCACTGCAGATTCAGTGTTTTGGTTATTATGTACAGCTTACCCTTTCCATCAATGTCCAAGCGTTTGGGTAAGACCGTATGGTTCCTCATTGCACTTGCGCAGCTGATGTAAGCGTTCGCAGAATAAAGGTTTTCTCAGAAACCATGTGTATTACTCAGTGTACCACCAGACTGCTCTGAACTTGACCTTGAGTAATAGTAAAAGAGCAAAAAGCTCAGTGTGTGTGTGTTTTAGATTGTTGTATGTTTTATGTTTTATCTGTGAATAAAGAGAACTTTACCAAAAGACTATGATTTTGGCGTTTAATATAATATGGCGGTAATACACATGCTTTTGGGATCTAGTAGGAAAGCAAGAGAACATGCCAAACTACTGTCATAGAGCACAAAAGAACAAACTTTAGTCACTGGTTCTTTGCTTGTTGCTTCCGTAATACTTTTCTTTTGTAAATTAGTACGCTAGAAAATGGCAGTATTTTTACACATTTTTTGCCTCAGAAAGTTTATTAAAAAACGAATAAAATTTGTATTATACACAACGTGTTGTGCAGTGTTTGTTTTTTTATCTTAACTAATAAAAAGTACTGTTTGCAGGCAACGTACAAGTTTTCAGGACAACACAGAATAAGTTGCGGTTCTGTTGCATATACTGAACATCACTCCAGAAAAATTGGACTTGTTTGCTAAAGCTAAACATGCTGTTAAAAGTGCTTGTTGCCGATGGAAAGCTCATGTTTGCCTTCTCTTAAGTTTGCTGATGAGAAATGGCCTGGTTCTGTGGGATGTGTAAGCTGAATTGTGTATCAGCGTTTCTCCGTAGCAGCGTTACACCATTTCCACAGGAACCACATTTCTCATACGATGAAATCCCCTTCACTCACCAATGCTTTCTGTTTCTCAGCGATCTTCGTCACTGTTTTCTTCTCAGAAAGCAGCATCACCAGATGAAGGACTGAACACTGAAAGTGTGTTTAAAAATGATCGATCCTAGCTTTTAGCAGCTTCGTAATCAAGCGTACAGTTGAATCCTGCTGTCCAAATGTTCTGAAAAATGCTTCAGATAGTAAGAAATTGGATAGCAGGAGTCTGCCTTCCTCATATTTAAAGCCCTCCTACCTCAATAAAGTCAGGGTAATACTGGACTTTCTGATTGGTCCGCCTGCCAGTTCCCTGTGTATTGTGGCTTCCGGTTTCCTCCCACAATACAAAGACTTTTGTTTGGTTAATTGGTCTCTCTAAATTGCCCCCAGTGTGAGTCTGTATGGCTCATATTTGTTTTAACCTTGCTCGTGTCACAAATGGCCAATGATCCTGATCTGCTGGTCAGAGTTTTGCCTCTTTCCGCACACCACATGTGTGTATGATGGGGAGAGGTCCAAGTTTATGTGTCACTGTGAGGACCAAGCTGATGTTTTCCTCATTGTTTTCCTCATTTTGTCATCATTTTGGTCCTCATAAATTTTCCTTTTCCTTCTTTCTTTCATTTCTTTTTTTTTAAGTCAAAAGATGTGCTTTAGGATACTGAAGTTAAGGTTAGGGTTATGTGTAGGTGTAGCATTAATTAGATATGGTAATCATTATGTCAGTGGAAAGTCCCAACAGTGAAAACAGGACAAGCTTGTGTGTGTGTGTGTGTGTGAGAGAGAGAGAGAGAGAGAGAGAGAGAGAGAGAGAGAGAGAGAGAGAGAGAGAGAGAGAGAGAGAGAGAGAGAGAGAATACAAGCCCGTGTTATGGTTCTTAGCAAATACTTCTGTAAGGGCATGCGTGCTAATCAAAAACCAAAATGTGTGTCTTCTAGAGCTTTACTTTAGAAATAACTATTGTTACTCTCACACAGAAGGAAAGTGGAGTGTATGTGTAGAGACAAAAAGACAACTTTATAGACCTTGACATGTGATAGTGGTTAGTGATTCAGCAGTAAAGGAGAATAAAATACAACATATCTTAAAGCAGGAATTAAGATTTGACTGTATACTGTTGTGCTTATTATTTGCCTCAAAACCATGGCAGTACGTTTTCAAGCCAAGAGCTTCCTGACTCCACATATTTAGCCAGCTGGTATTGGTCTTCAAACATGACAAACATGCAGAATATAGCACGATATGAAGCATAGATACATGGAGCCACAGCTGCGCGGAGAAACTTGTTTTTAACTGTGCCTAATGCTGCCTTCAAGTGGTGTCGGAAATATCGTATTTACGAGATGAGATCACATAAACGTCACCGCAACGTCATATTTACCAGTGGGAAACTCGGATTATGCGATAAGCCCCGACTTTTGGGGACGTGTCAGTAACGTCAAGGCTGCTGCCAGCATGGATGCTGCTAATGCAGTAAACGTAAAGTTTTTAGTTAACTACCAGGAATTTTGAATGTTAACTGTACAGTTTAAGCTTGTGCACATTTTGTCCAACTTGCACTGATGTTAATGAGGAATTACAACAAAATAATATTATATAATATAAAATATTACTCATCTAATACGTGTCGTGTTCGCTTCATTC
The DNA here is from genome assembly GCA_025084515.1 of Ancistrus triradiatus. NCBI lineage: Eukaryota > Metazoa > Chordata > Actinopteri > Siluriformes > Loricariidae > Ancistrus > Ancistrus triradiatus. The sequence continues at coordinate 707,329 of JAJAGP010000042.1, read as the reverse complement.
TCTTCAACTAAGGCTAAATAAACTTGCTGGTTTTGCCTTTACAAAAACAGAAGTAGTACAAACAAAAGTTTTCTTTTGGCGTCACCACCCGACAAAAAACACTTGAACGTACATCATGTCGTAACTACGACCTCCGAACTCGTAAGTAGGAATTTCCGAGGACGACTTGATGGTAGCATAAGACTATAAACGCTTTGACTTTCTGACTTATTGAACGAATCGACGATCTGCTGGCCTCTTGTGGCGCGATAGGTTACTGCATGTTAGACTTCAAAATAACGGCGGCTAAATGTAGGCTAAGTGACCGCTTCGGTACACGTAGAATAATATTTTAATTACCCATAAAATGTGTTTGATGTGTGCTCTCATTAAAAAAATAAAAAAATAAAAAATAAAAATAAAAATATTTGCTTTAGGTTACTAGGTTATAAAGGTAGATGAAGAGTTAGCATTATTACTGATCGTGCAAGAGAAAGCACGATCAGTGTAACGGCCTCATAAATATAATACCGTGTGTGTGTGTGTGTGTGTGTGTGTGTGTGTGTGTGTGTGTGTGTGTGTGTGTGTGTGTGTGTGAGTGATTCGGTGGGTGTACCCATTTCAAAAGCTGGTATCTCTTGAAACCAGCTCATGTGAACAATAACAGTGAGCAGTTAGATAACTGACTGAACCCTGTTATCACTCCACTGTGAAACACTGCACACTCGCCAAGAAGCCCCACAGCCACATGAGAAAGTCTCACAATGTTTAAAGTACACAAATTCCCACTTGCCCCAAAGTCAATATCCATTATTTTTCTCAGTACACAAATTTATCAACATTTAAGATTTCAGTCAGTTACTAGAATCAAATAAAATTACAATTACTTAAGACTTAATCGCACAAACTGACTGTGTTAGTACTCTCGCTTGTTCCTCAGTTCCAGGGTTCACTTGGACATAAGAACACGTCCTTGTTTAGCTAAAACAACATAGTGCACTTAAAATTAAGACATGAGAGTGTCAAAGGGAATAACCATCATATTTATATATATCTGGTTCCTGGAATCCAAAGTACTATTGCCATACTCAGGATGATGGTAAAAGCAGTCAGCGGCAGCAGTTTTGCAGTAATTGTACTCGGGTGTGGTGTTGAAGCTGGAGTTTAATCTTTGGCCATAGCTTCTTGTTTACTGGTCAGTCTACATTCCTGTCCTCATCAATGCTCTTGAGCTTTGGGAAGTTACTGAAAAAAATAAATAAAAAGAGATTCCTACAAAGAGCTGTCGATTCGGCGAGGCTTGGAAAGCGCCACTTCTACTTCGATTCAACAGGAGCCAGCTGAAATGGTTTGGGCATCTCCAAGGATGCCCACTGGTCAGCTTCATCTGAATGGAGACCCCAAGGCAAACCTGGGACATACTGGCTGGATATATCTCACAACTGTCTTGGGAACATCTTGGGATCCCCAGGAGGGACTGGAAAAGTCTCATCTTGCCGCTGCAACCCTCATCCGGAGAAATGTGTGGAACGTGAAGTGACTATGTATCATTTTGACTGATTATTGAGTTTGTGTGTGTGTACTGTTGCATTTCAACTGCCTGAGCAAATGCTACCTGAAGTTCTACAATTATGTATGGGGTACTGTAATTCCCTAACCCACTATGCATACCATAGCTAGCTCCCATTATAACAAATGACAATCTCGAACATAGCTCAAGATTTGCCGAAAGGCATCATCTCTAGCTCTACCTGCACTCTCCACTTGCCTCCTTTCAGTGAGTGACCTAAACCTTTGTTTTATTAAGTCATCAATTATGAGGTAATGGTTGTTTATTTTACATTGTAGCGTTTGGTCACTCATGTAATCACTGTAGAGCTGCATCTTCAGGGATGTTTCAAGTCTCCCGAGCTCTTCACATATAATTTACCTTCGAGTGTCTTTGAGTTTCCTTGCCATTGTCAGTCTACACAGCTTAGGCGTCACATTTATTCCTCGGTATCTCTCACTGTTAAGCACCGATGTTTTCCTCGTCCCTCTGAAATGACATGCTCTGGCGCCGCTCGCGCATAGAACTCAGACCAGCCGCCGTCGTACACGCTGACACTGGACTGGCCGCACATGTGAGCCGCCAGGGCGACATGACACGCTGTCACTGCTGAGCCACACGTCACACACAGCGGCTTCTGCAGCTCGATACCCGCCCGCTGGAACAGCGTTCTCAGCTGCTCCGGAGGAAGGAACTGACCCGAGGAAGCCAACAGAGACGAGAAGGGTATGTTGATGGAACCAGGGATGTGGCCGGGTTCAATGTCTGACACACACACGAAAGAGAATAAATAAAAAGTTAATGATAATGTTACAACCATACAGTATATAGTCCCTTCCATTAATAACAAGAACATCTGTCATGTAAACCATGTAAAAGCTCTTATAGGGCAGCGTGGATTTGCGGTTCTGCCACTGCTGGACCCTTAAGTAAAGCACTTAACCCTTAACTAATCAGCTCAGTTGTAAGTATCTATGGATCACAGTATCTGCTAAATGTTGTAAATGTAGGCAAAACCATTTTGCGCTGGCTCAGTAGTTACAGTTCTGGACTATAAATTGGAATTGTGGTTTCCAGTCCCAGTCCTGCCACGCTGCCATTGTTGGCCTCTTTGGTAAGGCCCCCAGTTCAGATCAGCTGTAAGCTGCTACTGAAATGGGTATTTGCTAAATGCTGCAATGTGAATTAAGGGGCCCTTCGGTTGTAAACAGACCTTTCTAGTTCCAGTGAACTGAACCGCATACACTAGAAAGTTCCTGGACTCTGTGGGTCAGCACATAGCATGTAGGCAGATTATGAAATCACAACATTCAGATAAACGAAGTGAGCAGCAAAAGGTAAAGCAAAAGTGTATCATTAACTCACAGACTGATAAGACTATTGGTACAGTCAGATTGCAGGTCTCCTCAGTGCTGGCTCATCCATCCACACATTTGCTTTCATGCATTGAAGGAGAAGCAGCTTTCCAATTTATATTCAGTCAATTAGGTGTTAACCCTAATCATGAAGTGTTCACTCATTCTATATGCATGGTAAAGCTTGGTGCCACTTTGCAAGGAACAACTCAAACCTAACACATTTCTGCAAATGTTAATACACATTTCTAAAATGTACTGGAAAAATTAAACTATAGAAAAACTTTCAACCTTCCAAATTATTCAGTTCTTGTAGTCTCAGAATTTAACTGAAATATAACAATAATAAAACCAAAACTAGAAATCCCCACTTAAAATTAACAAACCCTGAACAGTAATTAATAATATAATTAAGTAAATACATTAGCTTTTCACTATTATACTATAACAACCGTGACTTACTGGCTCTGGGTTCCGGCTCGGTTCCTCTGAATCTGCCTGCAGGACGTGCGTCCACCACCTGGAACCGTTTGGTCTCGATGTTGTCCAAAATCTCCTGGTATGTTTTGACCCAGGACCGGTTGACGGAGGCCCGATACTCCGTTGGCTCCGGTTTCTGTCGTTCATTCGTCACCGGGAATCCCTCCTGCATCCACGCCTTTAGCCCTCCGTCCAGAACGGACACATCTCGGTGTCCGAAAACCCGGAACATCCACCAGACCCGCGGCGCAGAGAACGCGCCCTGCTCGCTCCCGTCATACACCACCACATGCGCGTCGTTGGAAACCCCGAGGCGCGAGACGTACTCAGAGAAGGAGGCTTCAGACGGGAGCATGTGGTTCAGAGGAGAGGTCCTGTCACTGCACCGGTCCAGCTCCACATACACCGCTCCTGGGATGTGCCGCTTCTTAAACTCACTGGCCGCGTCGCGCTGAAGTTTGGGTAAGTACCAGGACGCATCCAGGACCCTCAGCTTACCGGAACCAGAGCGCGTTTTGAGGGCCCCGGAGAGCCACTTGGACGTGACCAGAGCTCTAGTTTGAAGGACCATTGCTAAGGAGAAACCACAACAAGGGCTGAAAGTGACACCTCTTATTTATCCAAGTCATATGTGATTCCCCAATGAGTCGGTTCCTTTACTGAACGATTCTCAATCGAATCTCTCCGGAGTTTTTTTCTGATTCTTTACGCACAGCGTGGTTATGTTTGGAGTGTTTTCTTCTATATTATGCTGAGTTGTCTTTTAAAAATTTTATTTATATTTATTGTACTTGCAGTATAGCAAAGTAATAGGCTTACTGAGATTTGCAATACGACTAACAATAATAACACGATTTAGTCATCTTGCTGATAAACTGCACTAATCATGAGTCTGAGTAGTTTGTACAGAAATGCATCTGAATAGTTTCAGTTTGAAATATATTTAAAGTCACTGGAAACTATTCAGACGCAGTTAATTATTACACAGAAAGCCTAAATTAAAGTATTTGTACGATTTAAGGTGATATTGAAATCAATTAGATAGCATTTCATTCATATTTCCATATTTATTGTATTTCCATGATGAATCACCAACTATTTTTATGGTCGTTTACACAGAATCTGTTCTGTTTGGCTTCTTGTAGTTCTATGTTTGTTCGTTTTAGTCACATTTGTCGCATTTAATAAATATTATAGTTATGTAATAAAGAATTCATAACATTTTAGGAAAATATCATTTCTGTCTTAGATACAGCTAATTTGCTCCTTATGAACCTTAAAGAGTTATTGTGATCATATGTTGAAATTAAAAACGATTTAAAATAAATTCAAATCTGCTCTACCTTCAAAAGTTTCAGTTTTCGTTTTAAGGGGTAAAATAAAACACATTTGCACAATGGCATCACATTTGATCACTAAAAATATTTCAGAATTATGTTTTCTTATATTTCTTCGCACTACAATATATTATAGATTAAAATAGCTTTTAAATCTTGTCATCTAAGATCATGCCAATAGGTGGCGTAATTTACCTGGTTATAAGAAATATAGTTAGTAAACGTGATATTTACACGTTTATTCTTCATTTTAATAAGTCTACCCACTTAATTCAAGGGTCCTAACCGGCATCACAGGGCACAAGTCGGGAACCAACCCTAGACAGGGCACACTGACACACACTTTAGAGAAATCCATTGACCTAACGCGTGTTTTTGGAATGTGAGAGGAGTACATGGAGGAAACCAGGGGACACGGGGAGAACATACAAACTCTACACAGGGAAGGAATCGATATACAAATATAGTAATACGTAGCGTGAACGTGTGCGCGCGTCTGTGGAACCTTCTGCCTTAGTTATGGTTCCTAGCCGAGTCGTAAAAAAATCGACACACGGTTCTCCATGCTGCAGCTGTGATGGTGCTGTAAAACGGAATATTAGTCCTGATGTAATAAAGGATTGCCTTGTACAGAGTTTAGTAATCAGTTTGGATCGTCTGCGCCATGTCCGCTTCACTGGTACGGAGAGGATTAGATCTGCTAAACGAGGATCTGAAAGGTAAAGAGCCGGGAAAGTTCGGCCGAACAGGTTATATACTGAGAGCAGTTTCATTGTAAAACGTTAAGAGTCATTTAAATATAGAAATATTTAAAACTTTAATTTACTTGTGGGCTGAAATCTGGTTCGTTTAACGTCTTTGGCGAATGGTTTGGCTCAAAGTAACAGTGTAAGGCAAGGCTTAAATGTTTATTTACTTAGGCTCTCAGTCTGTGTTCGAGCCAAAATGGAGGAACATGAAGCATCTAAAAGGGTTTAAAGCCCAAAGGACCATGTTACCAAACGTGGATTAAAACTAGTTTTGGATTAAGTACAGAAATGCAGATAAGTATAAATTTAGGAATTAGGACTAATCTTAGGAAGTAGTTGTTCCTCTTTTGGGATGTGTTTGTGTGTAACATATTATGTATGTAAGTATTGTGGAGTCTTAGATTGATTGTGTTTATTATGGCGTGTGTGTGCGCTAGTGGTGTAACAATACACTCGGCATGCTTTGAGTCACGATACTCGGTCAACGGTTCGATTTTCTCACGTATATCGATTTTTCATTATTTATGAAGTGCAAAACAAAGCACAATTTCTTGTGTAATTTTTTTTTTACAAAAAAACTCCTACAATTAAGATAAGTAACTAGGAGCAGTGGTTTAAAATTTGTGAGCAAAATGTTCTATGGTAGCTTTTCCATATCTTAAATAACAGTGAAAATGTTTTTAAATTCTGAAGAACAACACATTAGTCAAACTAATGTGTACTTTTCTTGTTAAAAAGAATAACAAAACAAATCTTTAGTTCCTGGCAATTAAAAGTAACTACGAGTCTCACAGAACAGGATATGCATCTGTGAGTACGTATCTGTGCCCTCTGGTGTTCAAAAACTGCAACTGCGTTAGATGGTGAAAGAAAGCATAATCTAGGTCGATGATGCACATCGTGTGTGGGTCGCAATCGTGTCCCCAAAGCTCTGACCCATCAAGGTACAGACTCCATAAGACCTCTGAAGGTGTCCTAAGACTTTATGGCCTTATAGAGTGGACAGTGTGTGGCTTCAGTGTTTAAAACTCCACCCACGTCAGTGCAGTGCTGAGAATGATCCACCACCCAAATAGTACCTGATCTGCGCTGGTCCTGTGGGGGTCCTGACCATTAGAGGACAGAGTAAAGGGGACTAAAGGCATGTAGAGAAACATGGACTACAATCTGTAATTATAGAACTACAAACTGCTCCTATATGGTGAGTGGAACTGATAAAATGGACAATGGGTGTAGAGTAAAGGATGTACATCTGTTATATTCTTTATCTCTGTCTTTGTGTAGGTCTGGGAAAAGGTCAGAAGAAGAAAAGCACCAAGAAACCAAGCGTGGTGAATCAGATCAGTTCTGAAAAGCAGGGAGTTCGGAAGCAGGTCCGTCGATCGCAGAGCCGCAGCAGAGCTGGGAAGAATAAAGTCACAGTCAAAGACAAGCACATCAAAAATGCTTTAGGTAAGAGAAATCAAATCATGTTCTGTTCGGTTTGTGAGTGAAAAGAACTGTAGAGACTTTGCTATCGGTTTCCTGTGAGTAGAATTGATTTGAATATAAATACATATACGAATAGAAAACCATTTATTGACCAAATGATGCTGGACTTGTGGTATTTCTACACTCGGAGCTCTCTAGATTTTCTTCTGTGGCTAGAATTGTTTTAGTGACCCATTTTATTTGGCTGAATGTAAATGAACCTTCCTTGTAATAAATGAAATCCTTCGATCTATTTGTGGTTATAGTCTGTATGATCAAATGACGTATGATATGGGGAAATTCTGTTCCTTGATGATAATGTTTTAGCAGCGGGATAATGAGAGCATGGAACTATTTTACCTCGCCGAATGATGGTAAAGAAATCGATTTGTGTTGTCCTCTTTCTCTTAAAGTCTAAATTAAACTACATCACAATAATTCGTGGAATAACGTGGGATATTGGCACCGGTGTACTGATCTTTTATGCCTGCAAAGATCTCACCTTATCGCAAGATCGACGAGTGTATCACTCCTTAACTGAATTATAACTGAATTGATCTAGTGTACGTGTTTGTGTCACAGAGGAATACAGAAAGAAGCAGAAGAAAAGTCAGCTCAGTGCAAACCTACAGTACTTCCAGGGCAGCAGCTATAAAACACAAGAAAGCTACACTAAGAAGGTACGACATGGTGTTTGTTGGGTTTTATGTGAAGTCTTTTGCATGTTTTACCTGTTTTGATGTCAGAAAAGAATGGCTGAAAAACTTAATCTTCTCGTGTCAGATCCTGCAGCAGAACACCGGACGTCAGTCTCGTCACCGGCCCGATAAACCAGTCAGGAAACGGCAAGAAAAGTCCGTCTTCACTGAGGAGCAGTTCCAGAAGTTCCAGGAGGAATATTTTTCTAAACTCTGAGATCAGCTGGACAATCACGGACTCTTCAGAGATGTTTGATGTAAACGGAAATCCTTTTCTAGAAACCTCTGTGGATAAATCACGGGGACGTAGATGTTGTCAGTGCTTTGTTTTTGCTGCTGTGGTGAATACTAGAATAGCAATGCTGTACTAAAACGAAATAAAAAATGAACCAGTTATTTTCAGTAAGCCTAGATAAAGGTAAAACTGCTTTTGCATTTTTTTAACTGAATTTGAAAACAAAAATAAAAAAAGGGAAAAAAAACAATTAACATGTAAAACCTGTAATAACTTAATTCATTTATACTTTAATTTAATGGGGTATATAAATACAGTGGGGCAAAAAAGTATTTAATCAGCCACTGAAAGATGAGAGGTCTGTAATTTTCATCATAGCTACACTTCAACTATGAGAGACAAAATGAGGAAAAAATCCAGGAAATCACATTGTAGGATTTTTAAAGAATTTAATTGTAAATCATGGTGGAAAATAAGTATTTGGTCACCCACAAACAAGAAAGAGATCTGGCTCTCACAGACCTGTAACTCGTTACCTGTATTAATGGCACCTGTTTGACCTCGTCATCTGTATAAAAGACACCTGTCCACAGCCTCAAACAGTCAGACTCCGAACTCAACCATGGCCAAGACCAAAGAGCTGTCAAAGGACACCAGGAAGAAAATTGTAGACCTGCACCAGGCTGGGAAGAGTGAATCTACAATAGGCAAGAAGGTTGGTGTGAATAAATCAACTGTGGGAGCAATTGTAAGAAAATGGAAGACATACAAGACCATTGATAATCTCCCTCAATCTGGGACTCCACGCAAGATCTTATCCCATGGGGTCAAAATGATCATGAGAACTGTGAGAAAAAATCCCAGAATTACGTGGAGGGACCTGATGAATGACCTGCAGCGAGCTGGGACCAAAGTAACAAAGGCTACCATCAGTAACACACTACGCCGAGAGGGACTCAGATCCTGCAGTGCCAGGCGTGCCCCCCTGCTTAAGCCAGTACATGTCCAGGCCCGTCTGAAGTTTGCCAGACAGCATACTGATGATCCAGAAGAGGATTTGGAGAATATCATGTGGTCAGATGAAACCAAAAGAGAACTTTTTGGACTAAAACGAATTCCGCCATACCTGTGGAAGAGTTGCACCATACCTACTGTGAAGCATGGGGGTGGAAACATCACACTTTGGGGCTGTTTTTCTGCAGAGGGGACAGGACGACTGATCCGTGTTAAGGGAAGAATGAACGGGGTCATGTATCGCGAGATTTTAAGCCAAAACCTCCTTCCATCAGTGAGAGCATTGAAGATGGAACGTGGCTGGGTCTTCCAGCATGACAGTGATCCCAAACACACCGCTCGGGGAACGAAGGAGTGGCTCCATAAAAAGCATTTCAAGGTCCTGGAGTGGCCTAGCCAGTCTCCAAACCTCAACCCCATAGAACATTTGTGGAGGGAGTTGAAAGTCCGTGTTGCACCAAAACCATCACTGCTCTAGAGGAGATCTGCATGGAGGAATGGGCCAAAATACCAGCTACAGTGTGTGCAAACCTGGTGAAGACTTAAAGGAAACGTTGGACCTCTGTCATTGCCAACAAAGGTTATGTTACAAAGTATTGAGTTGAACTTTTGTTATTGACCAAATACTTATTTTCCACCATAATTTACAATTAAATTCTTTAGAAATCCTACAATGTGATTTCCTGGATTTTTTTTCTCAAATTTTTATTGTAGAAGTGTACCTATGATGAAAATTACAGACCTCTCTCAGCTTTCTAAGTAGGAGAACTTGACATTCAGTGGCTGACTAAATACTTTTTTGCCCAACTCTATGCCCGAAATTATTTTATTTTAAAATAGTGAGCATCTTGATGACTGACGTGTTTGTGATTCAATTGTTACTGACGAAAATAAGAAAAAGGTAAATGTGGTAGGAGTAGAATTGCTGCTGACAATAAAACAAACATCAGCTCTATTTTATTCTATTTTGTTCCGATTATTTGAGAACCGGGAGAACTCTGCCCACCCACTTTCGTCAAGTCCCACCCAAAGAGAAATATGTGGCAACGTCACTGACGTACAGTTGATGTTCTGGAGATGGTTTAAAAAAAAAAAAGAAAAGAAAAAAGCCCACATTGAGCATGACTTCAAACAGATCCCACCTACTTATAAGAAAAGTAAGTGTGTGGTGATGTTTTGTATGATTTCCTGTCAAGACAGAGTATCAGACAGACACAATATTGCAGCAAAAGCGATGGGTTCTTTCAAGCCTCCACTCGTCCTGTTCGGTCTCTTCCTCTGCATCGACTCATGTACAGGTGTGTGTTCGTGTGTTAAGATTTCTAAGATTACAAGTGTTTAAATAAAAGTTTTTAATACTATTCTGTTTTTTTGGAAATTAGGTAAACATGTTTTCTGCGTGGTTTTTATCTCTTTTTATATTTATTCTAGTTTTTTATAGATAGATAGAACTTTATTAATTCTGAGGGAAATTGAAGTGTTACAGCAGCACTAACATATTGCACAAATTCTACTGTAAAATAAAATAAGGAAATATAAGATGAGAAATAATCAATAAATAGGAAAAAGCAATAGTGAAGGGATGCACTGTATATGCTATACTGTACATGTGTATATATGTAATATATGATGTAATATAAAGTAAAGTCATATGTATGGCCAAATATTTACTGTAGTCCAGTCCTATGAGCCAGCAACAAGAGGTGTGACGTTCCACCGCTGTAGGGTGACTCGTTGCAGATTCTGATGGCAGAGGGTAAAAATATCATGTTTTTAATATCATATAATTTTAGTTCCACTCTCTCTCAAATGATTTACCTCACAAGATGTGTTTCAGAAGTCAATATCAATCTTCCAGTTTGACTAATTCTGGTTTATTCATTACAATTTGCAATAAATCTAAACGACTATAAGAAATCACAAGGCATTAGATCAAAGGTGCACAAACGTTTGCACTGGACTGTATATCTGTAGCAATATGTTTTAAAGATATCCTTGAAATGTTCTTGATTCAGTTTAGTATTAGTTCTGTCATTTTCTTTGTGTGAACCTAGTCTTTATTATTAGCCTTTTAATTAAAGTTTTACTTAATAACTTTAGTTCTAAATTGAATTGCTGATTACTTTGCGGGTTTGTCCTAGAATGCACTCACGCTTTTTCCTCTCTTCTTGTGCTTGTGGGGAAAAAGTGGTTCTAGTGACCTCCATACATATGTAGTGATGGTTGACATTTTGAAAACCCTATTAGGCAGAACGTTCTCTATTTCTGCATGAATGTGACCTAAAACAGGTCAGATTTCCATGCATGTTCTAAAAGTAGAAAATCAGAACCAAGCAACTGAGACTGAAATATTATACTTACTCATTTATTTATTGAGGGAAAGGATCCAAATATTCCACATAAACCTTTGCTTTTAGTATGTGCAATAACTGTAACTAAACGTTTTTGGATGCTGTTGATCAGTTTGGAGGAATTTTAGCTCTCTGTACGGAACAGTTTGAACTCTGAGGTGTTGGTGGGTTTTCCTGCATGAAATGCTTCCACAACATAGAACGTAGAATGACTTGAGTGCTCACACCCCTTGAGATTTTGCACAGTGTGGAACTGTTTGTCTTTCTTGCTTATGCTTTGTACTATGCCCACTGGAACTTACAAACACTAGGAAGCCAAGCTTGTGCTGGCAAGAATAGTATAATCCTGTTAATATCCACAGTGCTTCATCTGAACAGTAATTAAAACGCTTCTTTATGTTCTTTCTATTAGTTCTTATAAAGGATACGTTTGTGACTGTGAATGCGTACGTTGGAGAAACTGTCACGTTCCCGTGCCAGATACAGAACACGGATCAGGATGGAGTTTACTTATACAGGGACAATAGGAAACCAGTGTCCTACTACTTTAAGGATGGCAGCTTCACTCCTGAGAGTCCCTACAAAGGCCGACTGGAGACGAACAAGAACCTCCAGAATTACTCCGTGTCCATCCTCCAAGTGACCAAGGAAGACAGCGGCTTTTACTGGTGCAATTTCAACAAACAGGACAAATACACCTGCAGCAGTTACTTTGTGTTAACAGTATCAGGTAAGCACAGGGTAACTCTTAAGCTGCCTACAGAGTATTCACACTGCGTCGCACACCAATGTAGAAAATTAGTTCATCATTATACAACGTTAAAAAGTCAGATTCATCACCCAAATCACACATCCTGTGAAACAACATTGTTTGCAATTCATGAACTTGAACCTTTTTTAAGTTTTGTAATGGTGTGTTTCCCACAGATGTAAAAGTGATAGAAAGGATCAAGGAGATAGAGTTTGTAGAGAACAGTCTGCCCCATCAGCGTATGATTTATGGACTGTTGATCTTCATCATCTTCCTCCTCATCATCCTTCTCATCCTGGTCATAGTGCTGGTATGTGTTACAGTCACACCCACACACAACTTGTACTTGTAGGCACATGGATTTGATATCTGGACTTATCCTATCCTTGATAGGGCATCAGTTCATCACACACTCGCTCATTCAGACATATATTCAACAGATTAGTCAATGCACCTACAGCAAAGTTTTGGGGAGGTACCTGTACCCTCACCAGACAGAGCAGAAGAAAACTGAGACTGAGTGAGAAACTGAGAAAGGGTGTGGCATGAGCTCATGATCTCCTTAAGTCTGTGAGACCGTGTGACCCCCAAGAACTTCCTCAAACCTCCCAAAAACATACCAGTAGATGTATTTGTTACAAGAAATGGTCGCGTGTGAATGAAGAAGTGTGTGACGCTCTGAAATAAGCTGCCACCCCATGTAGGGCGTGTTCTCACTACGGTTTTCAGGACAGGCTTTGGGTCTTCATCCATCTGTTCTAGATAACCCTGTCAATACTCAACTTTATTGTCACAGCCACAGAGCCAGGTCCCACCCTGATAAGTCTGGTTGACTCAAGAACCCTACCCTAATCAAACGGAAGTTAATCTGGACTGAGACTAGAAACTGTAAGTCTCTTACCAAAAAAAATTGTATACTTAAAGTTAATATTATTGAGTAAACGTATGTAAAGTTCAAGTGTATGAATGAATGAATGAATTGAATTTATTGTCATTACACATGTACAAGTACAAGGCAACGAAATTTGTTTTTTAGAAGAAACAAGAATTAACGAACACATTGGGAAAGAAGGAGAACTCCTTCCAGCACACAAGTGCATCGACATAACATAAACACACAGACTAGCCACTGGTAAGGGATATGGGTATTGGGAAAAGTAACCAAAAGCGACAATTAGCCATCCGTGTGCGCAGCCGTTGTGGCGCGCCCTGCAGACCTGTTCCTTGCCGTTCTTGCTGAAGATAAGCTTAAAGTGGAGACATTTTGAGCAGATAAGGACAAAGTGTTCTTTTCAGTTCACATTCTTGCGCAGATAGAGTCTGTACAAAGTTCACGATAACGTGGCAGTATACAGCGCTTACTGCCCAGAATGAGGAAGACAGTGGATGATCCTCTGCTGATATGCTGATATGGGGGAGCCGAAACTGGAAATACCTTGTTTTCACTGAGCTCTGAAAATTTAACACTCAGAAGCAATGTATCTCTGCTGGTTAACCTCCTTCCGCAAATCCGTTAGTTTCTCCATGATGTTCCAACGGCTTTGCCCACCATTTCAATCAAATTGGGCAGTTTCTGGGGCCCTTTGACAACTGACCCAACTCTTGTAATTTTCCGATACAGCAGGGTAATGCCTAATCCGATCAGCAGAAACCCCACGATCAAAGTTCCGAATAGATAAACATCCTCGATGTCCTCCAACGAAAGAGGTGCCAGGCACACGACTCTCCACTTCCCCCACAGGTCCATCGCGTATCCTGTCATCTGTGTTCCGTCGGGGCATGCGGGTTCCCCCGAACATCAGTGTATTAGTAGTATACTTGTAGTGCTGTTTCAATACTGCTCGGGACTAAATTGGCCCATTTTTTCATTTATAAAAGTACCCTTTTAAGTATACTTTGTATCTAAGAGTAGTAAACCATGAGTACACAACTATACTTGTGTTGCCCTTTTAAAGTTTATGAAAGTACACTTTTAAGTATACTCCCAGTAAACTACTACAGTACTTTAATGCAGACGTGGCACAAATGTTCAGGGTTAAAGACTTGAGCCACTTTAACAAGGGACAAATCATTATGGTCAGATAACTGGGTCAGGGCATCTTTCATATGTGTGTCTAGAGTCCCAACACCCCTACAATATTAAAAAGTCATTTTTTATTGATGTTGGGTTTTTAAATGGAAATCTATCCCTGATACAGTATGCTTTTAAAATATTAAAGGAACATTACTTGTATACCAAAGAAGTATACAGTTTAAACTTTTTAAAATTATGTAAAAAGCTTTAAACTTAAATTTTTAACATAAAGAAAACAGCAGTCCCCCATGCTTTGCAAATGGTATGATCCAAGTGATGGTTTTGTGGCTCATAGTACGTTTTCTCAGTATCCCTACCCAAAAGGTCAGATGTTCTTCCTTCACAAGCATTAAAAACATTTAAATGGTGTGGCTCATTGTAGGGTCATCACCCCTAAAGCTGTAGAATTGCCCCGGAATCTCCAAAACAACAGTGCTTGTGTGGTGGGTACCACAGCGGTTTGAGGAAGGACGAACCACGAACCATTAACAGGGTGTTGGTGACCAAGCTTCAGTGATGTGTGACAGCAATGAAACCTAACCAGTCTGGTCTGATTAGACAGACGAGTTACTGTAATACAAGTTCCTGAGTTGTTTTATGGGAAGAATGCGTCACATGGTGCAGCGCCCCCTGCTGAGTATGGGGCTGTGTAGTGCTCAGAGAACTCACCATACACAAAAACGTCAGACCTGCACCAAGCCGGTCCAGTACCATTTACCTGGTAGAGGGAGTGCGATGTAATGAAAAAATGAGTTTGGGTCTCTATGTGGACATAATTTGAGGTGTAACATCTGTCTAAACATCGTTACAGACCAGCCGGTTTTAATGTTTGCTGATCTGTGTATAAAATATCTGCTCTCTGTCCGCAGCTAAAGCTTTTTTGTAGAGGTGAAAGACCAAAACCACAGCTGCAGTCGAACGGTGCGCATGGTGTGTACGAGGTGATGCGTGCAAGCCAAACAAGCCATTCTTCCAGGATTCTCTTGAACCCAGCGTACCAGTCCAGAGAAATGAAATAATAATATGTAAAAAAAACGGTCCTAATGTTAGCCTAACGATGAACGTGGTACATATTGGGCAGCAGAATGATCCAGAATAATTTTTACCTTAACCTTTACGTTTATGTTCCACATGCTGTTATCCTGTTCAACACCTGACCTGTTGTAAGTCCTAGATTTAGATTTGTATTCTCATTGCCATTGTTTTGCTTCTTTTGGTTTGTGAATCTCTTAAAATGACCATTGAATGTCTGTGTTTAATCAGGCTAATGTAGCAGACAGCTAACAGAAGCTAGTGCCATGAAAGTAACAAGTAGACATTCATGCTGACATGGTTTTGAACTGATATTATACGTATTTATTGTCCTTTTTTATAGATTGTATTGTAACGTGCCTTGTATAAAAAAACATGGATAACTCCAACTCATTTGCTGATATATAAAAGTTTGTCTTAAGTAAACGTTGAGAAACGAAAGACCTGCCTAACTGCGTTTTCATTCTGTGCCATAACACTGTCGCTTTAGCTTTCCTCACAGCTCAAGGTTCACTATGAGAAATGTATTGAAGACTTTGTGGTTGGGGTTTTTCGGTACACCACAGTTCCTGTTTAATCACATGACTCCAGCTCAAGGGTTGCAGCACTGTATAAACACGAATAAACAAGTCAACATCATGCAATCAGGTTAGACATTTCCTCTTTAAGTCAGAAGATTTCCTCTTTAAGTCAGACCTGAGGAAATGGATTCATGCCTTTATATGCTAGTAGGATGTAGTATGGTAACAGTCCCCATTACAGTGTCTAGACTATCTAAAATCTGTTTCTAAAGGATGTGTTTAATACTTATAATACTAATGTAAAGTCAGAACAATTTAGAATGCAATACATTTTCATATTAGTATCAGTTAGGCAGAAGCCCTTATCCAGAGAGAGTTACAGCTGATACAGTCTTAAAATCCAAGCAGTTGTGGGTTAAGGGTCTGGCTCATGGACCCAACAGTGGCAACTTGGCAGAGGTGGGATTTGAACCCTGGACTTTCTGGTCTATAGTCCAGTACCTTAACCACTAGGTTACTACCTTCCAATACGTCCCAGAACTTATTTATTTCAGTAAACTTAATGTGTGTTTAAGTACTGACTCATTTTGGGCTGAGTTTGAATGAAATCTGATTACAGCAATTGTCACTTATTCATGAGCTGAATTCTGAGTCTGTTTGCTGTCTGATCTGATACGTCCTTTTCAGATGCACTGAACGGGCTTCTCTACTTAGTCACATTGGCATGCAGAGAGTGAGAGTGACTGTCGATTATGAATAAACACTGGGTGTCCCATCTGAGAGACAGCTCAGTGCCAGCTTTCTGTAATCAGATTGTTGAGCATGTTTGCAGAACATGCACTAGTTTCACTGTCTCAACACATCAGCGTAACAAGTGGACTAGCAACCACAAGATTGACAAACACTGATAGGATCTCATTTTATTATGAGAAAATTAGAGGTTCAGAGCCTGTCCTGGAAATCAGAGCTTCAGAGGTTCATCCGCCAAGCGGAGAAAGAATTTTGACCAAAAAAACAATCCCAACAGTTTTTCAGAAGTAAAACCTGAATTTGCTGCCCACTGAGCTCTACGGTGAATCCACGTAACGATGTGTAGGTAGTAGCCACCCCCAGTTTCGCAGTTCCTCAGTCTCCAGCATAAGCATGTCTGCATAAGCATGCTCGCCTCATGGCTTGTTTGTTCCCTTGTACACACCTTTGTCTTGTGATTATTCCCTAAGCAACCATCTGCATAACATTAACCTTGTATTAGGTATCATAAATAATCTAGTAATGACCAGTTCTTGTGGATACTGCGGGACCATGGCACTGTAGCAGGTAACGTACTAGACTAGGGGTCAGGAAGAATGTCCAGGCTTTAGATTCCACCTCTGCCAAGCAAGGGCCTTAACCAACAGTTGCTTGGATGGTAGGATACCAAATGTAAGTCATAAGCAATAATTACAAATAAATCAGTTTTCCACTTCTGGAGTGGCAGCAATAAGTAACGATTTATTTTCAAGTCCACTAAAGCAGCCAAGCCAACAATCTAAGATGGTCTTGAGAGAGCAGCTGGGACTTCTCATTCTATTTTATCCTTTACCTCTATTTTCTCCAGTTCTGACCAAGCATATTTTTTACAAAGTACACAGTTGTCTCCAACTCCAGCCCAGGTGCCCTATCTTTCCAGGATGTACCTCCCTCCTTCCAGAATGGGGTCATGATAAGCCCCTAACCTCCCTTCAGGCGCTCTTGTACAACCCTTTAATTAGTTTCCAGCATCTCAAGGCTACATCTGTAACTGTACCAATGTGTTCTTGGTTATGCTGACTTCAGTTTCATTTATTCTCAATACATCTCTACTTAAAAGTCACAAAGAATAATTCAAGAATAATAATCATTGAAGTCTCTCACATAGTCCTGTGTTTTTCTCTTCAGATGCTCTTATCATAATTCACATTCCGTTGTTTTCTTAATCATGAAGTCTGTCTTAAAAAATAAATAAAATTTGGTTAAACAATATTCAGGTATCAATCAACTTTTATAAAATACACTGCATCTCTTTCACAAATTTAGTGTTAACACTGTTCTTATATAAAATACAACGGTAGTAACAAACGGTCCATATCATAGCACATGTTTAAGTGACTATACAGTGGTGTGAAAAAGTGTTTGCCCCCTTCCTGTTCTCCTATTTTTTTGCATATTTGTCACACTTAAGTGTTTCGGAACATCAAACCAATTTAAATATTAGTCAGAGACACCAAAATTAAACACAAAATGCAGTTTTTAAATGAAGTTTAAAAACTAAATGGCCCTGTGTGAAAAAGTGATTGCCCCCCTTGTTAAAACATAACTATGGTTTATCACACCTGAGCTCACTGTCTCTAGCCACACCCAGGCCTGATTATTGCCACACCTGTTCTCAATCAGAACATCACTTAAATAGGACCTGCCAAAAGATCCTTAAAAGCTACACATCATGCTGAGATCCAAAGAAATTCAGGAACAACTGAGAAAGACAGTAATTGAGATCTATCAGTCTGGAAAGGGTTATAAAGCCATTTCTAAAGCTTTGGGACTCCAGCAAACCACAGTGAGAGCCATTATCCACAAATGGTGAAGACATGGAACAGTGGTGAACCTTCCCAGAGGTGGCCGGCCGACCAAAATTACCCTAAGAGCACAGCAGCAACTTATCCAAGAGGTCACAAAAGACCCCACAACAACATCCATAGAACTGCAGGCCTCACTTGTCTCAGTTAAGATCAGTGTTCATGCCTCCAGCATAAGAAAGAGACTGGGCAAAAATTTCCTGCATGGCAGAGTTCCAAGACGAAAACCACTGCTGAGCAAAAAAAAAACATAAAAGCTCGTCTCAGTTTTTCCAGAACACATCTTGATGATCCCCAAGATTTTTGGGAAAACATTCTGTGGACTGACAAGACAAAAGTTGAACTCTTTGGAAGGTGTGTGTCCCATTACATCTGGTGTAAAAGTAACACAGCATTTTACAAAAAGAACATTATAGCAGCAGTAAAATATGGGGGTGGTAGTGTGATGGTCTGGGGCTGTTTTGCTGCTTCAGTACCTGGAAGACTTGCTGTGATAAATGGAACTATGAATTCTGCTGTCTACCAAAAAATCCTGAAGGAGAATGTCCGGCCATCTGTTCGTAGCAGGACAATGATACAAAACACAGCAGCAAGGTCCAGCCTCTGAATGGCTGAAGAAAAAACAAAATGCAGACTTTTGGAGTGGCCTAGTCAAAGTCCTGACCTGAACCCTATTGAGATGCTGTGGCATGACCTTAAAAAGGCCGTTCATGCTCGAAAACCCTCCAATGTGGCTGTATTACAACAATTCTGCAAAGATGAGTGGCCAAAATTCCTCCATAATGCTGTAAGAGACTCACTGCAAGGTATCGCAAATGCTTGGTTGTAGTTGTTGCTGCTAAGGGCGGCCCAACCAGTTATTAGGTTTAAAGGGCAATCACTTTTTCAGGTTTGTAGGTTTGGATTTTTTTTCTCCCTTAATAATAAACACCTTCATTTAAAAACTGCATTTTGTGTTTACTTGTTGTCTTTGACTAATATTTAAATTGGTTTGATGTCCCGAAACACTTAAGTGTGACAAACATGCAAAAAATAAAAACTAAAAATAGGAAATCAGGAAGGGGGCAGACACTTTTTCACACCACTCTACATAATCCTAGTGGTTTTGTAGTGTATATAAATGGAGACCTCTAGATTGTTTGTTTTTGACAGA
The DNA here is from genome assembly GCA_025084515.1 of Ancistrus triradiatus. Classification (NCBI taxonomy): domain Eukaryota; kingdom Metazoa; phylum Chordata; class Actinopteri; order Siluriformes; family Loricariidae; genus Ancistrus; species Ancistrus triradiatus. The sequence continues at coordinate 687,987 of JAJAGP010000042.1, read as the reverse complement.
CGCGAGCTTATGTAACAGTGGTAAATTTTGACCTACTATATCACACATATACTCTTTACCCAAATGTGTCAACTGTAAGTTGAGAATAAATGTGACCAACAAAATGTAAACCACGGAGTGATTTGTACAATTCTGATGGTGCTAAAAAGGCTCATGAAGACTAACCAACATTATACATACTGGTAAAAAAAAGTAGTGCATTGTGAACACAGTGCTTTGGGGATGGGGTCCTGAGAATATATGACATTGCAAATATAAAACATTTGAATGTACGGTTTAAGGTACCCTAAGAAGCTTTTGAAACAGGCCCAGGGACACAGGACTTATCTGCAATTATTTTTACTTTCTCAAACCTTGTACAAACCTTGATGTGTCAAATGAATGTTGTTAAGCCACAGAGTGAGTCACCAAATTTCTATGGTTCCACAGGGGGTGGGGCGAAATAGGGCATCTTCCCCTCAAAAGTCTCGCTCTCTCAATTTTGTACGTACGTTTTGAAAACATTTTAGCCCCTATTATGTCATTTAAACATTTGTTTGACGCAGTTATTAGCAAATGTGCTCCAGATGAGATTACGCCCTTGTGGCCGCTTCATACGATGAAATAATGTCAATCAATTTGTGCGTTAGTTAAAATTGAGAGACGCTGTGGCAATAATTAATGGGGCCTCTTGGTTGATTCAGATTGTTGTCCAAAGGGATACATCCAGCAAATATTGTGGAATGAAAAAGCACTCAGAAGCTGTATTAATGATGAATCTTAATAAAGTTAACCTTGTGTTGTGTTATGATAAATGTATATTTGTAGTTTAATCACACATATCTTGTGTGATGTTCCTCTTGATGTTGCTGCTGGTCAAAATGCAAGACCATGCAAGTTCTACGTTCTAAGTTGGTCCAAGTTGGTTTATTCTAATTAGTGCTGGTCCGGTGATGATCTAGCTGGTCTATATATACTATTTTTCAGTGACGCTATCAAGTTTAAAAAGAGCATGCTGCAAACTTTTGAACTTTTGACCGAGGAAAACAACCTGTGCACTATTAAAGACAAAACAGGAAAAAGACATGACAAAGAAAACCACAGTGTGTGAGGAGGAATTATCCTTATCTGCATTGCATCGCACCATGTCTGTTTCCTCATGCAGTTGTTTTGGGTGCTGATAATAGTCAGCTGCAATCCCAAGATGTAAAAAAGGTTTTGAAGCAGACTAGGAAGAAACCATTCAGGCCAACTTTAAATTTGTATTCCACCAAAGATTAAAACTGCCCAGGAAAAAATGTACCGTGAATTTCATAGTAAAACTGTGAATTGCTTGACAGTTTTAATGTGAACTTTCAGTTTGACCATGAAGTTCAGAGTTCTGCTATGAATTTTTGATGGCCACTTATGGTTCTACTGTGAAATTTCATAGTACAACTGTAAACTTGGTGGACTATGAACTGACCATGAATTATTTCACAGTTGTACTATAAATTTTGATGGTAATTTGGCCACTTCATGGTTCTACTGTCAAATTTCACAGTACATTTTCTTCCTAGGTGTTTTGAAAGCCAATTTATAATCATATTTTAAACAGGTGTCTGTTTCTTTTGTACATTTATTAACTAAGAGCTCTAAGTTATTTTTCTACCAAATCAATGTAATAACTTGAGTCTAAAACAGACAACTGTACTAAGTGTGAGAATTGCACTGTAGATCATCACTGTACTGTACAGCTACATAAAATGAGAGATCTTATTAAACATTTCACACTACAGGCACCTTCATGAGTGTTTGAGCTTCAGACGGTGTTGTTTTCCACTCAAAAGGAAGTCATGTGTCTAAAAAAAACAAACAGTGGTCATTGTGAGAGTATGTGGTTTGGCTGTCTGTTTTTTTATCGTGTTAAAGCTTTTCTGTTCGGTCCTTGCTTGACTCACAGCTGCTAAAGCTCTGCATCGCGTTTGTAGTGGCCTACTTCATAGCCGACCCACATGCACAACTTTTTCCATCACGTCTGTAAATGTCAGCGCAGCCAACACTTTCATCAACCAACAGGCACATGTGCATGTGTACCTCCACAATATGCATTATTCAAAACCTAACATTCAGCAACCATAAGGATCACTTTGCCCTTGTAGGAGTGTAGACAACTCTCTATGTAGCACTGTGGATACATCTCTGCAGTTGCAGGATTATGGAGGTAGCATTCACCAATTGCCTACACACACAAGGCGGTATGTAATAGAGCACACAGTTTGTTCGATTATATACACCTCCTGCATCAGGCATGCTAGAGTCTACTGCAAACCGAGCAGCCACAGCTCATGACCCAAAGGTGACGAAGCTCTGGAGGGCCATACTGTTTCGGTCTTGCTCTGCTGGTTTGATCTTCAGGTAGTGTCTTTCTGTCAGGGGTGCAGTGTGTGAGTGTCCGTAAGAGGAACTCTATCATACTGTATAAAATAACCTGTCCCAGAATCCATCTGCTACAGGCAGTAGTGCTCCCTGGATGGGATAGGTATTAGTCAATGCATTAGACATGAGCAGTGTGTGTTTTAGGCAGAATGTGTTGGACTACTATTATGAATGGGAGAAAAATTGGATCACATTTCATTGTTTTTTTTTCTACAGTGTGATGAATTCTTTGAACATGGTTCACACACTTTCTTGGAACTGTATCACCACAGTGTATTTTTAAGTATCTGTGTAAGTACACTAACAACAGGAGGCACATATGAACATAAAAAAGAATTCACACAACCGCACCACCAGAAAACATGACCATTATAAACTGATAAGTGAGAACTGAAAGTAACGTCTTGCAGGTCTTCTGTCAGTACAGTTTCACACCAGTGGCTATAAGATTTTTAAAAAAGATTAGTTTCAAATCAGCTTCATTATTATTAAATGTTTCCGATTTATATCAGTGACTGTAACGATAACAAAACAAGATTTAATTTGATATCAGTGGAAATTAAAATGTTTAATATGTGTGGTTGTAAAAATAATACCAATTTTTATGATTATTGTGGTGTGTTTGTTTCCAGTAATGCTGCACTAGCAGAAATGTGGCGGGAAAACTAAGGCTGTGTTCCAATTAGTATGCTCCCCTAATAAGTAGTGTGTACTAATTAGTGCACTTCCACCTATTAGATTGTTACTATTTTGAGACACTATGTAGTATGTAGTATGCAGGTTTGAACCCAGCCTCATTTATCTACGGGAGAAACCGAGAAGTGGTGGGAGATTAGGAATACAAAATGATGACCTGAGGTAGGTTGTTGAGTTTTGAACTTTATTTTTATATACTCGTTTCCACTCAGAATTCAAACTGTATTTGTTGTAAATAGTATTTTAATTAGTGCACAGTTCGGCGGCGTTTAGTAGGTCTTCCGTTAACTAACATTAAGACTGTAACTACAGACGTTAAAAAGACAAAAAATAATGCCACCGGTAACAAAAGGCTATTAAATTAATAACACCCACTTTATTAAAGTCAGCCTTTAATTGCTGTTGAGTGTGTAAGTAAGCATCTATCTGACTCAAACACTGAATGAGGTTACTAACCAATTTTCCATAGCAAAATCCATTATCTACATAATGCAAAAGCAGGTCATACACCTGGTAGCTAACAATAGTTGACAAATACTGAATGAATATTACCGTGTTACACAACAAAATAGAATTACATGTAGTTTATAGTGTAAGAGATTGTGTATTTATGCAGGAAATAGGATTAACTAAAGGTGGTGCATGTTATAAGAGTAATCCTGTCTTGAACACTGGGTGTCGCTATAATCTACAAGAGAATCGAAAAACCTGCCTGGGTCCTGTTCAGATCTCTTTCGTCATCATAGGGCTACATTAACCCAGGATTTGGCTAGATGCACAACGATCAGCCAAAATATTAAAACCATTGTCTCATTACAACAGTACACGTTAATCTCTGAGATATGTTAGACGGTAAGTGAACAGTAGGTTCTTGTTGTGGGTGTGGAAGAAATGTTCAGGAGTGTGTGGATGTGTGGAAAAAATGGTCTGTTCTTGACACAGTGCTGTTTTTGACCATGTTTTGGCCAATATTTCAATCCATCTGTAATTAAAAGTAGTTACAGATAACACCAGGCCTGTCACTTCTAATTGTCGTTGATTGTTTGATGTTCACACGAAGATTTAAAACAGTTTGTAGACGTTGAATGTAAGTTAGCTGTCTTCACATGTTCTTCCAATCTTTCCACTCTCAGACAGGCCTTTTTTCCATGACTGTGTTGTCGTAAGGAAATTGGCCATTCCACATAAGAGCTGGTTTCTCATTTTATCTTGAGATGATGCACTAAACAGCCTCTGACTGTCTACTCTTGGGCATGGGTCATGCCATGAGTGCCAGCTTGGAAAAATATCAAGGGCCCTTGCTTCTGGGAAGAAGAACCTCAGTATGAGAACCTTAGCATTTGCGTGGCTGGAATCGATTTGGATCGGTCTACTTCTCCAGAAAGATGTCATCAAATCTACTGAACAGCAAGACTGCACGTGTAAGGTTCTCCGTGCTGTGTTCTTTCTCCATCATCGGGCGGCGTTTCCGTTAAACTTTCCCAGCCGTGATTAAAGTCCCCGAAGGCACACATTTGTTTAAGAGTGCTGCTGTTTAGGAACACACTCCATCATCAATACCTAATAAATTGTTACATTTTGTAGTCTGCAGTATTTCATCTTTTAAACCCGATGGTCCTTTTCCAGACCAAAGTTTTAAAATTTTGCTTTCCTCATTTGGCTGTGTCATTTTCAGGACTAATATTCATTATTTCCTATGGAGAACTCCTGACTGGCTTCCTGTATTATATTTGAAACTGACCTTTATGCCAAATCTATGCCAGTGAAGCGATATGTAGGCATACCCTGATGTAGCTCCCTCAATCTCGCAGATCCGTAGTCTACAGGATCTGCGAGATTGTACAGTTCTCATACATTGGCAACGTTGCAACAGCAGATGGCGCCGTGGAGTCTATTATTTGAATCATTTGGTCAGAAGGATTGAAAATTAAATTATTTTAGGTATTTGTGAAACGGCTCCATATCTACCAGTCACCAGATGACTGCGTTTACATGCAGCCTAAGATCTTGTTAATAATGGGATTAATAGTTCGATCGGAATAGACAGCATTCCTGTGTAAACCTCAATAAAACGAGGTCAAGCTGGAAGATGATCTGGTTGATAAAGCTTTAAATATTCAAATATACAGAAGGATATTAGCCATGTGAACATCTGTATCTACTAACAGAGCCGGTTGGACAATGTGAGTCCCAAAAATCGGACAGTGGAGGAGGTTTATGATTTGAACTTGTTCAATAATGTATATAAGAAATGAATGAGTTTTGCTGAAGCTACCTCCATCTTTAGGCGTCTTATATACACAGTATATAAGATGTCATAGCTTTGCCGGCTCCTTGTTAGAAAACAAAAATGTACTTTGTGTAGAAAAAAATCTGTATTTTAAATACACCTTTTGCAGCATGTGGTGTAATCAGTTAGTGATATGAGGCTGGTATAAAAGGTGAAAGCACAGCATCACCTCAAATTTAAATACGTCACACCGAACCAAGAACAATGCAGAGGCCATCAGACTTAATGAGATTAAAGTGAGTCAATTAACTGCCTTAAAGGCACATGACTGCTTCCACCACTCGGTCCTTTCTTCTTAACATCTCCATCATGCCATCAGTAAAACTTTCAGTGTCTCCCATACATTTAATCTCCATTTGTGTTGGGTTAAGCGTGCTGAGAGTGAGATTACTGTCTTTTACCTGAGGGCCAAACGAACCAAATGAGCGCAAACGATCATGAAATCCATGCAGCCCTGTGCTTGCTTCAGTTTCTGCAAGCTTCTCAGTTCCCTGCTCGCTTCTGAACTGCCTGTTTATGTCGTAAATGGGTTGCGTTCTCAAATAAAGACGTAGTTTCTTACCCTATGAATGTTTTTTGTGTCTGTGTGAGAGAGAGAGAGATAGAGAGAGCACGGGGTAACCAGTGCACCACCTGCAGCTCTACAGTGAAATAAGATTTTACCTTAAATAGTAAAAAAATAGAGAGAGCGAAAATCAATATGGGGAGGTCAGTGTTGATATTTTGGCGGGCTGCCACAGATAAATCAATGTATGGGAAATAATTAACAGGAAAAGGTTAAAAAATGGGGATTTTACCATTTAAAATCAAATCATTCAATGGCAGCTGATAACACGTTGCAGTCTAAGGGAACATCACTGAAAATTGTGGCCATTTCATTACATTTATGTTGGCGTGTGGTTAGGGTGCGATAACCCGTACGTACACATAAAACGTCCTACGTATTTCGATTCGGTTCATGTAATGGCGCCTAAAAAAGTGTAGCGTGTGTGATTTGGACATTTTTACTCACTGCTCCTGGGTACGCTGCCCCCCTCCCCCGTCTCTCTCCTATGAGATAGATTCACGTCCTGTGACTCAAACTGATTAAACAGAGGGAACGTGCAGAACATACGGGTGAAGCTTCCTCGCCAGCATCTGAGAAGCGGCGAGGATGATGAAGAAAGCCGCGTCGCAGCAAGGTACGCCATTTAGATCAGGGTTCTGCAGCTGTAATTATAGGATTCCTATTACTTTTGACTTTTTTTAGAGATTTTTGTAGGTCATTTGTGGAGGGAAAAAACTTCATGCTCTGTTTTACTCATCTGTAAGGTAGACTGCTCACTTTGTGTTGTGTTTGGGGGCAGTCCTGCTGAAATGACATGTTTTTGTTAAGTTTTGAAGTGAAAAGATGATCACTAGGACAGTCAGGCGTTTCAGTTATGTAGTCCTGTTAATTGCCTGTTTGGTTTATCTTGCTTGTTGCTTATAACTTGAAATTAAATCCCGAAATATATATATACAATACAAATTGACTGTACTGCGACATCTACAGGATCGGAGATTGTTTACACTCCACTGAAAATGTTTTTTTTTTTGTCTTAAAAAATCGTTATTGAGCTGAAAATCGATGTATCACGAAAATAAATATCGCGATATATTGCTGTATCGATTTTCCGCACAGCCCTAACATATGTATGCATACCGTATTTTTCGGGCTATAAAGCGCATCGGGTTATAAGACGCATTAAATGAAACAAAACTCTTAAGTTCCGTCGGAAGCTCAGTTTGTTTTCTTCACCTGGCGCAGGGCGTGTTCTTGCTTCCTCCACTTCCGTACCACTGATTCGTTAATGTTGAATTCTCTCGCAGCTGCTCTATGACCATGTTGTACTGCGTGACTGATAGCGTTGAGTTTGAAATCCGCTTCGAAAATGAATGAATGAATGCACGTACCCTAATGCTGAAGCACATACCGTATTACTCCGCGATGCTACGCACTACAGTTGCCGTAAACTTCGTAACTTACCAAGGCGCCGTGTACCATCTACAATCGGTTCTAGGTCAGAAAGCACAACCAGAATTAATTCATACATTAGACGCACCGCATTTTAAGGCACACTGTCGATTTTTGAGGAAGTTAAAGGATTTTAAGTGCGCCTTATGGTCCGAAAAATACGGTACTAGTTTTGTGTATCGATGTATCCTTGTTAGGGCTGCAACAACGAATCGATAAAATCGATAATAATCGATTATTAAAAGCGTCGACAACGAATTTCATTATCGATTCGTTGTGTCACATGATTTATGTGTCCCCCGCCTTAAATCCGCTTACGTTACTTGCGGCACTTGCGGTCAGCGCTGGAAAAAAACCCACGAGCGATTGAACGGAGCGAGGCGGACGTGGAATCTTCAAAATAACTTAGCGTTAAGGCTATGTCCACATGTACACGGGTATTTTCTAAAACGAGGGTTTTCAAATTCGTTTATAAAAAACATCCTGTCCACACAAGCACTGTTTAAACAAAAATCTTCGCCCACATGAAAACGCAAAAACGCACACAGTCACTGTCAAGAGCAGAGCCAAACCAGCAGTCCTATATGCCGGCGAAGCAGCTCACTCAACGACAACAGCGATGTCCTATGCATACGAACATTTTCTCGCCATTGTTCTTCAACAACCACTTCGTTTTGAAAGCTATCCCACCAACAAGAGGTCAGACCGGGTCTCGTCCCAAACCGGCGACGCTGGGGGCGGGAACTGCTTCGTGGGTGTGATGGATACAGTAGTGACCTCCGTAGCGCTTTCTGACGCCTCTGTTCTTCTGTGTAATGCAAAAGTAATAATTGTAAATATATTTGTAGATTTGTAACAAGTTCGGTCAACAGTGTTACAGCTGGCACTATTTTGGCTACGTCCGCTATTGCAGAAAATCGCATCATGTAAACCAAGAAGATAATGGCGCACAAAGTTACGTTACAAGCAAGAAACTGCTGAAAACGCTGAAAACGGAGTCTCTGAAAATCTTCACCCTGGAAGGAGTTTTGCAAAAAAAAAGTCCATTTTCAGTGACCTAAAACGCCGTTTTCGTGTGGACGAACAATCAAAACGCATAGAAAAAGCTATGTTTTTAAAAATACCAGTGTTCGTGTGGACAGGGCCATAGTCTCTAAAAAGAGAGCCAGCCTTAGCCTGGAGCATGTTGACATGATGATAACATTTTTGGATTGCAATGCAAAGTTCCTAAAGAAAGGGAGTGAATGAGTTTGTATGTAGTGTTTGCATCAGAGATGCACTTATTTTTCTTTATTATTTAATTTGTTATTTTAATTTAATAATGAATTTAATTTATTATTATTCATTTATTGTAAGCAGTTATTTGCTCTGTTATTTAATGTTATATTTCTGAATAAAGACATGGAAAGATTTTTTTTAAAAAATCCGATTCATCGATTAATCGACAAAATAATCGACCGATTAATCGATTATTAAAATAATCGTTAGTTGCAGCCCTAATCCTTGTGCCTGTCGATAATATGACAATTGATTCTGTTAGCAATATTAAATAAAACCAAACTTTAGATCAATCCATTATCTTAGGCAGCTTGGTGTCTTTTCAGGCTGGTGTGTGAATCTTTAGGTGATTTGATCCGTCATAGAATGGTAGCCGTTCGCTATAAGCCTTGCGTACCATTAAATGACTAATGGTTTTCCAGTGCATGTTTGGAATGTGTGTGTGAGTGTGTGTGTGTGTGTGTGCATTATGCTCTTGCGTTCTATTTTTATCTTCTTCGTCGTCGGTTGCATCGCTGGCAGCGTAACGCACAAAAGCTTAAAAAAAAATGTTACGTAACGCGCACAAGTCATGGCGGCGTGCCCGAGTCAGGCTGGAGGTCAGAGTTCGGATTCAAAAGTGCTGTTGTTCATTAATGCGGCCCCAAGGAACATTTCGTGTGTGTGTGTGTGTGTGTGTGTGTGTGTGTGTGTGTGTGTGTGTGTGCGCTCTGTGTGTTTGCTGTGTTTGTATGGATGGGTGTGTGCGTGTGTTCTGTACGCATGGGTGCATTAACTCACGTGTCCACTCCGACTCTGACCCATCTGCTTTGTTAAACGTGTGTGTGTGTGTGTTTATAAGAAGTTCACTCATGCTTGCAAAAGAGGCCTGAAGGTCTCATGGGACTGCTGTGTGTGTGGCATTGAGGATGCGTTTATATAACGTACATACAGCGGATCCTCTGAATCCGTGGGTCCCACGTCACATGATTGAATTCCCAACCAAACGTGAACAGAAAATATTCAAAATAAAGGAAATCCTGAAAGTTTCAAGCAGCAAAAGCTGAGTAGTATTGCTGGTCGGGACACCTTTGGGAGATCAGACCTCCCCTCCCTCAGACACGCCAGTTATTTCTCTGAGATGTTCGACAGTGGTGGGCTGGCATTGCCTGTGTGCTTAAAACTCCAAATCTATGTATTGCAAACAAACAACATTGGGCAGACGATGGGTGCCTTGCCATCCTGGCACCACAAGGGGGCCTCGCTATGCTGCTCAAAGCTGTCTAATTTGAAGAAGCTCGTTAGGTAGAGCACTGGTATCCAAATCTGAGCCACCCAGCTTCATGGCCCACTGTTGGCGTGGTGAGGTGGCGTTCACAGTAACCTCAGGGTGACGCGCCTGCCCATAGACCCTATCCAATGTCAATAATCAGCATAATATTGGCACTCCTGTCTTATGACTGCGTGTTGGGCACGATCCTCAGGTTGGCACGCGTGCGTGTACTTTCCTTTGGTCAGGTCACGGCCTAGCGAATGTTTTTTACTAGTCAGAGTGCTTCCATTTATGAAAAGCAAAATCTTGGAAAAAAAAAATGAAAAATGTGATGGTTTCTTGCTAATAAGAGGGAAATAGAGGGTATAATTAGGGGTAAGAAGCCATGCAGAACACATCGACATCCACTCTGCTGCACATAGACACAGTAACTTGGCACAGGACTTGGATGTCTTGGGATAAATTTTCAGATCGCCGTCCTAGCGGGAGCTGGTGGTTTAGCCTCTGTCATTTCCATGCCATGATTAATGACACCATCAATGACTGCTGCTCGTCCCTTTTTAGTGAAATATCGCCTTGTGCCGCAAGTTCTATTTTATGTATGTTGTCAGACTGCAGTATTATTTTATCCGTCCTTTGTCGCTCATTTAGGAATGGATGTGAACGATTAGGGCTGCTACTATTTAAACCATGATGCAGTGTGTGATTTGGGTTTCCTATGTTTGCACATTGCTGCTTTTTGTGTTTTGGTTTTTGTGTTTTTCTGCACAGCATGAATAGAAGGCTTATTTTCGTGTGCCGTTGCTCACATGAGCCTCATGCACAGCAGAGTTACAGAGGAGGAAGTGTGGAGGGAATTAAAAAAAAAATGACAGGACGTCCGTATGAGCAGCACATGGCCACAATGTGAAACCGAGGGGGGTGGGAGAGAGATGAGTTAAAGGAAAAAGAGAGTAGCAGACTACTTGCTTAAGATTGGCTGAAGGAAAATAGGAAAGTTTGAAATAGAAAGAAGGCTTCTCTGCAAGAAGAAAAACAGGGAAGACAGAAGGCTCCTTATTGGAGAAGGAGATCGAGAAAAGGAGAAACGTACATGGAGAAATAAGAGTTATTCTAAAAGAAAGATCGAGGGTTATTCTGCAAATTAGATCTAGACAGAGCAAGGTTAAAAAAGAAAGTGTGCGAGAGACTGCTCGGCAAAAAGGACTCACGAAAGACTGAAGTAGAAGAAGCAAATTAGAAAAGCCAGAGTCTTAACTAAGGAGAACCGAGAGAGAGCGAGGGGAGGAAAAAAGGAGAGAGCGATTCGGAGAAGAAAAGGTGGACAAAGAAAAGTTTGAGAGAGAGGGGGGAAAAAAGAAATGCTGACAAGTCGCTGGTCTTTGAAAATTACTTGAAAGTATTCGAGAGAAAGAGGTTATTCTAGTTCATTTTCGAGAAGGAAGTGACAAAGGGAAGAAGGAGAAGGAGAGCGAGGGACGAAGGGAGAGGGAGGGAGGAGGGGAAAGCGAGTGACTAACTGGACTGTTGAATAGAGGAAGTGTGAATAAAGGAAGGAGAAGAAGAAAAAAGGGAGGGAGGGAGAGAGAGAGAGGAGGGGACAGACAGAGAGAGAGAGAGAGAGAGAGAGAAAGAGTGAGTGGACGTGGTGAAGAGAGGAAGTGAGTGAATAGTAAAGTGAAAAGTCGCCGCTCCATGTGGATCAGTAATGCAGGAATGGAGAGATACAGAATCACAGGTAGGACATTCGGAGTGCACACAGATAGCTGTCTCAGCCCTGTCTGTCTCACCCCCTCCTCCTGTTGGTGTGTAGCGAGCTGTTACAGTCCCATAAGGACACACTGTACGCCACTTAAGTTGGTGCAGACTGATGGAGTGTCATGGAGGAACGTAGAACTGGCATTAGTGTGATCACCGTGCAAACTTTATTCTGCTGTTTGAATGCCATGGGACTTTTTTTTTTTCTTTAAAGAAATTTCAGATGAGTGTGGAGGTCTGTGTGGGTGTCGAGTTTGCGTTTCTGGTTTTTTACTGAATTTGCGGAAGAACAGGCGTGTGACAGACGACGGGAATTCTTAAAGAATGTGAGGTGGGGGGGGCGGGCTTTGGTCTGGGCTTTTCCAGAAGGTAGATGGATGGATGGACAGACTGACAGACAGACAGCTCATGGGTTTGCATTCATGTTGGGCTGCTTTGACTAGTCGCAGTACTAAGAACAACGTGTGTGATGTAGAGCTGTCAGATGAATAGATGTTTAATTGCTTAAATCCCTTGATTTTTATCACTTTAATTGTGATGAATGATATATTTGCCAGCTTTTGTGTGGTTTTTTCCAGTATAGTAGCTGTGTGCGGTCATACAAGTACACGAGATAAACTTAAACAGCATGCATTTACTACTGTTTAATGATCCAACAGCATTATTTTCTACATGTCATATCTTGTTTGCTGCAACACAACATTTCATCGCAACGACTCTGGTGGACGGCTGCCAAGGCTTTGTGATGAGCAGAAAAATACCTTTAGTAATGCAAGAGATTCATTTTATTTGGCACTATTACAGAAACAGCATGTGCAATCTGCGATCGTGTTAGTGTGTTATCAAAGCAGTGTAAACAATACTGTGCAAAAGTCTTAGGCCGCCATTGGATGTGTTGTTTTAGCAATGCTGTAGTGATCATATAAGCGTCGGCCACGATTGGACCCAAAAATTCCAAACTTACATTCGTCAGTCATTGGATTCGTAATCCTCTTTTCCACTGATCTTCATCTTCGTAGCCTTTTCACCCTGTTCAGCTTCTGAAAAACTGGTTTCTTGGCTGCAACCCTTTCCAACATCATTCCCGATTCCTTTTCAGACTCTAGAAGGGTCAACTTGGTATCCCAATGAAGCTGCTGTTGCTTAAGTGTAAGGATGTCACACTAAAATGTGCCACTAGCCTACAGAAGCTGTTTTTCTGTGGTGTTTGTTCAGTTCTTTTTAGTACTGCATACAAATTTCCTGTATTGTCTGGTCGTGTTCTAATAATGAGACTGAGAAATAGTATATGGTCATTATAACATTGCTAAAACAATGATGTATTCAATCTAATGGTGGCCTAAGACTTTTGTACAGTACTGCATATTATATGTAGAATGTAGTGCCAAATGAATGCTCCTTCAAGGGCTAATGCATAGAAAACATGATTTCCGTTACATATTATCACATTATTGTGTTACTAACACACTAACACGTCAACTTTGACAACCCTACTGTAAAGTAGTTTTGGAAATATTGATAGCTGTGGACATCAGCTGATAATGATGCAGTAGGCCAGATGTAGAGTAGGTGTGACACTACGGACTGTTTGCCGAGTAGTGTTCTGTGTTCACGTGCATGTGCATCCTTTCCTGAATTAAATGCAGCTGGGTTGGAAAGGAAAATGTGCTTTAAGTAGGAAAATATATAAATCACTTCCAAAATAAAAAGCTGGAAAAAAATGGATCAGTGACATCAGTGTGTCCGTAACAGCCAGGACCATTCAAGATCTCAGACCTGAAGCAGAAGCGTAAATGAATAAACTAGGAGGGAAATATAATTATACAGTGGAGTTGCGTAATAAAACTTTATAGCATCCATAAAAACATCAGAGTCGATCACAAGAATGTTTAATTGTGATGCACCGATACTTTCACTTCCACTGCTGAAGCTGCACCTCCCCGCCCTGCATAGGTCGCGGTCGCTCGTTTGCTGGTCACGGAATCACCAATTTTGTATAAAAGGGGCACCTGCTGTGCAATTCTGAGCGCTTTTGTACATCAGCTGTGTTCTGGTTTTGACCCTTTTGGCTTTGGGTATTCTGGTTACTGATTTGAGCAGTCGTTTGGTTGGTCTCTGCTCGTGCCTTATCCTGACATTGTTTGACCCTGCCAGTGTTTTGGATCCCGATTCACGACTGTAAACCTGCTCTTGGCTCCCAGTCCCGAGTCTGCTGGTACAGATACTGATCTTATTAAACAAATCCATACTCCTATTCCAGAACGTGGTAAACATCAAAAGCAACTTCTGTTTTTCTTCACAGAATGGAAAGCTCGTAAATAATTACAAATGATCACATGATTTCAGGCGGACTTTGTTAACTGTTTCTCTACGCTATGGTGCGTCACAATAAAAGCCCCATGCAGGAACTTTTCCCTCTATTGTTACTGCATCAGGTTTGCCTGTGGAAAAGCCTCATACTTTTGCATTACAGTTTCTTGTAGCTCAAAAGTTCTAGTTGAATTAACTTAGAAATGAATAATAAGGGTGTCTAACGAGACAAGAAGCACAATTGAATTTGGAGTACTAGATTGTTAATGACGTATTAATAATAAGGTTTTTTTTATATATTCTTTTCATTTCTCAGTACTGTTTTGCTTAGTTAGAGCCTCGTGGTAGACAGACTTATGTATGGAAGTAATGGCTTTTAATATTAACAATCTGACATTGGTACTCCGTATCAGACCTTCAAAACTGATCTGTGGATCTCTAATATTCAACTGCGGGACTCGTACATGGATCAAATTGAAATTTTCGGTATTGTTAGGCTATTCATTTTGTCAATGTTCACACTTAAACCTGTGGTGTCTATGATGGAAGTTAGAAGGTCGATAGATTAGATAGTTAGGCATGTCGATGGATAGAGATAGTGGTCCTGTGTGAGATTCTGGAGCTACGTGTTAGTGGAGGAATGTCTCTGGAAGGGTGGTGTACGGTTTCAGAGAGTCTAGGCCAAGGTGCATCGAAGCTGCTCTGGTGACTTGTGGTCTCCCCACATTTTTGCTCCGTCACTTCATGCTGGGTTTAAAATTTTCACCCATCTGTACATAAATAGCTACAGATCTCTTGATCTTCAGCTTCACACATCCTGTTTGTGTGTGTGTGTATATATAGCTATATGTATGTGACCGTGTACTGCATGCAGGAGTGCAGCCGTCGACTCACCAGCCTGCATATTACTTAATAATAATAATAATTATTATTATTATGATGTCAGTGTGCCGCCTTTCAGTGTTCACAATAGAGTTGAAACAGTGACACAGGAACACACGCCTCTCAGGATGTACATGTGTGAGGAATGTCTCTTTTGTGCTTTTTAATGCTTTTGTATCTCTGATGGTTATTTATTCCTGTCGGACGGGTGTTTAAGAAGATACAAGTTTGCCTGTTGTGTGATGAGTAACTTCCTCGTGAACTATAATAGGGGCTTTGTGTGTCCGCATGAAGGCGGTGCGCGTAAGCACTTTGTGTATATGTGTGTGACCGTGTATGTTATGTAGGCGTGTTTGTGCCTTGGATACACGGACAGGTATACGGACATGAACACAAATACACAATATGGCTAGAATAATGACACCCAGAAACACAAATCGAGCATCAAAACATTGGCAGTGGGATGGATCGTACTAAAGAGCTCTGATTTCCAACATGGCGCTGTCAAAGCGTGCCACGTTTCCCTCAAGTTGATTCATTCCGGTGCCATGGAAACACATACATTACACTTCATTAACTTGCCGTCTGGGTTTGGACGGGCACCTGCCTGAAAGAATGGTGCCAGCTGTAACATTTAGGGAAGGGAGAATAATGACAGGTTTATCTGGTTCTGTTTTCGGTGGGTTGTTTTACACGTCCTCATGCTCCGTTCACTGCAGGGATAAAACCCCTGATTCTGATTCTGATTTGCCAGAATGACTTTCATGTGGCACAGAAATTCGATACGTATCTGATTTCGTGGCAGTGAGTGCGTATACGTGCACTTAATGATCCAGTTATTCAAGCGGCTATGTAAACGGGATAATCCGATTTCCCAGATCAGATTAAGGAGCTCTATTTCGGCTCTGTTATTGGATTATCAGTTTTCTCAGTCTGCGCATGGACTCAAGTCAAGTCAAGTCAGGTTTATTTATATAGCGCTTTTTACAATGGAGCATTGTCTCAAAGCAATTTTACAATTTTAGATTATCTCCTAATATCTACGTCCAATCCCAAATTGAGCAAGCCTAGCATGACAGTGGAAAGGAAAAACTCCCTAAGTGTTATGAGGAAGAAACCTTGGGAGGACCAAGACTCAAGGACTCGACCTGCTTGGGTGGACGGGTGTTAAATATCCCGGAAATGGCTAGTTGCCAGATCTGGATGTTCTGAGTGATGTTGGGCTTATTTTCTGTAAAGTTACTTACAAATATTGGTCATTGCAGGTTTTTGGGGCTTGTTTCTGAAGTGTACTTGCTTATTTGGGCTTGCTCAAAGATCACGTCTTTCTCAGTTCAGTTCAAAAGGACTTTATTGGCATGAATCTATAAAATTAAATGGTGCAAATAAATAATGTTAGACAGAAAGAGGAAAAAGATGCTACACTAGATAAAACATAGATAATATTGCTCAAATTACAGCGTTCATAATCTCTCTCTAATTCCTACAAAGTGGTTTCGTTCAATCTATAAAGTTAAACTAAATATACATTTTTTAACTGACCCAGTGGTCATTCTCGCATTGTAGTGGGTCACGTGTTGGCTTTTTTTTCTTGCATCGCTGCTAGTTTCTCTCGCAGGATCTGGCAACCCTGCACCCGCGAGATGGCTACCGAACCTTTTGGGGAGACTCCAAAAAGCAGTATATGCTTGAGGAAATTAATAATTTGAATAAAATAGTGCATTTGAAGTTGACATCACATGCTTTTGTGAGATTATAGGCTGGTTGCAAAGCAGAAATCCGATTCTTGCCTGAGCCACGACAACTCAGAGCCTCTCCGTTATCTGATTACTCGTGTATGTAAAACTCGTCGATCAGATTACTGACACAATCTGATGTTCATAACTGAGTGCAGTTACGCATGTAGACGCTCCCGGTGCGATCGGAACGCGCAGTCAGGTCGGCATTTAAGGCTTGTAAGACATCCAGGAGTTCTGCTCACGGCAGCTTGATGCAGCGGTTCATGAGAACATGACGAATGGGAGCTGGGCAGCCTCAAATTAGTGGGCTGCTTCCCAAATCTCGAAGAAAGTCTCTTGCGTAGACGGTTAAACATCTAACATCTAACATAAACCAGACGGTTTTCTCCACAGACGTAGCCGTCGTGACTCCACTGAAACCGACAAAAGTCTTCGCCCTCTTCTGCTGCGTCTGCAGATTCACCACACGTGAATGCGAACAGCGGCTTTAGGTTAGAAATCGGCGCTGTATGCTCGGTTCTGTCTGTCTGCTTCTGAAGGGGCATGTCGGGTGGCTGGATTTTCGTTTGAGCTCGTGGTCCGTTCAGGAACTTGACATGTTCAGGCTGGTGTCGGATACAGGACAGGCTGAAAAGACAATGTTAACACCCTGTCAAAAATCAGATTTGAGCAGTAAATCAGATTTGCTCCAATTTTACCTGCAGGGTGAGGGTGGAATCCGTTCCAGCCACCCTCCTTCTCTTGGCTGCACGTGCGTTTTAGTAAATAATGGACAGAACCTTGCTCATATGCTTCATTCGTCTTATTCAGCTTTGCAAATTCAGCTTTGCAGCCCTGCTCGGAAACTGCTCTGTGTAAACCTGACTTGACTTGACTTGTGTCGTCCAACCTTGTGGCACCAGATTGGGGAGTGCCTCCGTACACAAAGCTACCTTAAGAAACTGTTTGCCGAGTTTGTAAGGAGATGGAAGAGCTTAACCTCGAGCACATCCAAGAGCTTTTGGGCTGAGTTGGAACAGCAACTGTGAGCCAGGTCTTATCGCGAAGCATCAGCATCTGACCTCACTGATGATCCTGTGACTGAGTGAATCACCGCAGTCATGTTCTGAGATGTAGTGGGAAGCCTCGCTAAAAGAACGGAGGCTTTTTACGAATTAATGCCTGCGCTTTGCCATGGGATGTTCGCCGACCACACGGGGATTTGATGTGTGGGTGTCCACATACTTTTGGCTGTGGAATGTGTGTATATAATTAGACGGGTAGACAGGACGGTAATAGAGTGTGAAATTTCATATACATGCGCGTGCGTGTGTGTGTGTGTGTGTGTGTGTTTATACGTCCATTCTTTTTTCTCAGCTGTCTCTAAGTAAGTGTGTGTGTGTTTGTGTGTGTGTGTGTGTTCGCTCGCTCGCTCGCGAGGTCAGATTGAGCAGCTGCAGTGGGAGCGGTTGGCTCTCTGGTGAAGCTCAAATCTCAAACGCAGCTCCACAGCTGTTATACACACTCCACACGACACACACACTGTCTGAAAATGCACTATAAAATCTGAAATCAGCAACAGCGAGGCTCTAGTCATCAATACCGAAGTGTCCTAACACACACGGCGAGTATGAAAGAGTGAAACTGTGTGTACTGCTGTAGTCCAGGAGTTGCCTGAACACGGAGAAGTTTCCAAACTTCTATCCAGGAAGTCATGGGCAGAGTTACTTCCCATTTCTGCTTCTCTATTGCTGTTTACTTCCGTTACTGTGGCAATGACCCGAGCTGGAGTTTCAAAGGTGTTAGGACCCTTAGGCTCCGACCTCTGTTTTTCTTGGCCCTCTCTTTTTTTTGCAGTGTGAACATCCTGTCATGTCAACACCTCATCCGTGCTGCACAATTGTTTCATTATTTCTACCTCTGACTCACACGCGCTGGCTCTGTCCCAAACGCTGTGCTTTAACTCTAATATTCAATCCAGTCCTTCGAGAGACGCATTAAGTGGAATTCGGCTTTGCGGTCTTCATTCCTGAGCGTCCCGTACGATATCGGTAATGTTTAAGTCTGTTATGAGAGAGGCTCGACGTCGTGCTGTCCTTAAAGTGACTCCGTTAGTTTTCAGTGTGTCTGAGGACCTTTTTCCTTCTGGAATATATATTAGAGAGTTTCACACCATAGGCTTAACCTGCTTGTGTAAAATTGGCCTGAATTTTATGTACAAGAGTGTACCAGGTTTGGGTAAAACAAATTGGTTTTAAGGCGTGTCGTCGAGTTTATTATTACGCGCTCTTGTCCACTACCATGCAGTCGCGTTTTTTGGACACCAGAGGGTGCAATCGTAAGCCGCAGACACAGTTCTCAGTGAGACTCCTGATTGCTTTTAAATGCAGGGGACTAAAGGTTTTTGGTTTACTTTTTATACTAGAAGAGTACACTTTGAAATAATAAAGGAATTTGCAACTGAACACAACCAAACTAACAAATAATCTACAAATAAACTGAAATGTCAGAGAGCACAGAGGTTAGGAGAAGCTTTGTAAACACAACGTAAGCAGCTTTAAACAGTAAACCTAACCAGTGTTCTGCATGTCCACCAGTATTATTGTAATGATATAACAAATCAGAAGTGTGGCTGAACCACAGATCGGTAGGAGTGGGTAAAAAGATGGCACGTCATTTTGGATTCAGTCATCAAGTACTAAGGAGGATCTACTTGGCCAGGTGAGATGTTACAGCATGGGTGACCTTTGATCCAGCTCTGGTTCTGGTTGTGTTTCGTTTTTGTCGTTCTCTTTGGAGCACTTCCTTTTGAGGTGGCCTAACAGATTGGTTGCGTCTGTGCTGTGGAGACTCAGCAGTTAAGGTTGAGGGTCCAACTGGCATGCAGCCACTTTTGGGCAAGCCGAACAAGGCCCTTAAACCTGAATTGCTTGGAAATGCCTTGTTAAAAAAGCTAATATCTGTGAAAATTAAACCAGTTTCACCAGTCGCGCCGCGTCACTGCGTTGCCAAGCACGTGAATTCTAAGAACCCACCCGCTCTTGGCTGTTACTGGGCTATTCCTGGGTCTGTCAGGGAGCGAATACAGTAGCATCTGGTTATTGAAACTCCTCGGGATGCCATGTCAGCGTTTTGTTTGTTGCGTTATGGTTCCTGTGATCTCTCTGTTAAGGCAGATTGTGGAGACGTTTTAAATGTTTACCAGCGTACACAAGAGTTGGCAGCAGATATTGTGGGCTGTGGCTTCCTCCAAACATAAATTCATCCAGCTGTTGGAAATATCAGACTATATTACCTTATTTCTTTGCTCAGTTCTCCAGCTTTATGAATCTTACCATGTACAGTTTACATACAGCATACGGACAGAGGTGCGCGTTCAGTTCTTTTTATTTTTGCGCCTGTTCTCTTAGAACATCTAATACTCGTCGTCAGAAAGTCTACACTTGCAGCCGCTGTTCCTCTTTGCGGATGCCTATTCTCCGTGTTTGATATATGCAGCCGTGACCTTTGAGACTCTTCCCCATGGCAATTAGATCATTTTTTGCGACTGCACCTGCAGTTCAGGCACCCGGGGTCTTTTGTGACTGCACTTTTTTTGTGGCTCATCTTACTTAGAAATCTCCCGTATCAAAGTGCAACGTTTCAAAGCTCTTTTGTAGCGAATGCATGCTGTTAATCAGTAACTGACCTAAAAGTATGTAATCATGGCGTGTTCACTTCAAAGTCGGGCTGTTTTATAATGTGATTGTTTTTTTTTTTTCATTTTGTCCGCAGCCTTGAAGAGGTCGTTCGAGGTTGAGAACGCAGATTCGGCTTCTCAGTCTTCCTCTCCTCACATGCGCCGCTCTCCCTCCGTCCAGCGCAGTGCCGTCTCTCCGTCCGCCGGCCGCCAGCAGGACGTCGGCTCCAACGGCGCCGGTGTCTCCAAATTCAAGCCGCGAACTCCTGAACCCGCCTCGCACCGCTCCGAACTCGTCGCCGAGCAGAATAATGGCAAAACCGCCAACAGTCTGCCCAGGTACAGAGCTGTTTGGTTTGTGGTCTGATTCTTGGTCTGGAGTTGTTTGGGTTCCTCTGGGTATTGTGGGTTCCTTCCACGTCACAAACACATGCATTGGGTCGGTCGGCGTTTCCAAAGTGTCCCGGTGTGACTGGGAGCCCTGTGCCATGACTCAGGCTCCAGCTTTCCGTGATCCTGAATCAGATTATGCGGAAAGTCACTGTTCGTTCCGGTACGATGTGTTCTTGGTAGAAGTGATGTCACATGTCAGATCTGCACGCCTCATGTTTGGTTGTGCAAACCGCGTCCTCAAGTGATCAGGCGCTCGCAGCAGACAGAGTTGCTCTGCTCAGTGACTCCACATGTACTGGAACGGATAAGCAGTTTAAAGGCCGGTGCCATTTTTGGCGAAGACTCCCGGACCAATCGGCGTCCTGCGCCTCACGAAGCAGCTCCTGTATTTTCAGTCTGCCTCTAATACTTAAAGACATTCACGACACATGGGATCTTAAGCAGAATGCATTAGAAGCGTCAGGTTCTTAAAAATGACTTTTCAAATATCATCCCATACTTAGTAAAGTGATTTTTATTCAAACTCTGCTGCACTTCATCCAGTTAAACAGGACTGATTGCACTCAGTGTTCTGTAAGCACCGACGATATCCTCTATGCTCAGGAAAGCACATAATAAAATCGATCCGATACGGTACGATATTGTCGCATTGCCCACCCCTACTCGGAGTGAAAATAGGGGTGCTCCCCTCTGTTTTTCCCTCTAATCCTTGAAAGCAGTTTTCTTACTAATATTATTAATTATAAACGATCAGTTTTCAAATAAAAGCATTAATTGGTGTACAATTGGACATACCTATTGAATCCAGTGATGGTGTTCATGCTCTTGACACTGAAACTGTCTGTGCTCCTTTCTTTTTTCCAAAACCGGATATCCAGTATGGGCGTTTGCATTTTTCTGTGAGCAACACAAACACGACGTTGTGTTCGGCCTGTCCGCTTTGAACCAGACCTCGAAATGAAAGTGTATAGTTTAGAGGCACAAATCTGGCGTCTGAATATTTTGCGTCACTTTTCCGGCCTTTAGTCTAAAGTAAAAACACTGTATTGTGATCGGTGTATTATTTATCTTTGTATTATTTGGGTGGCACAAGTGTTTAGCGCTGTTCCCAGTCCTTTGTGGTATTCAGTGCTGGTCCCAATACAATGTGAGGATCGAGGTGGCTCCTCTGTGGCGACGCCTAACGAGAGCAACCAACTGAAGAAGAAGAAGAAGAAGACCATGTCTTGTATTTTTGTTTTTCTTCTTCTAAATGTTCGGATTATTGCTGCTGCGTCTGAGGCGCACTTTCCCTCTGAAATATGAAGGCTTTAAGATGAAGCAGCTGTTGTTTGTTTTTAGTTCTGCCACACCCTTTTCTTTCTATTTTTATAGGAAACAGTGTCAGGAACTGCATGAGTGCATGTGTTTGTAATTACCGACATGACTGATGGTTTAGACATGCACTTCTCATTTACTCTGCATCCATCCTGTCCGTTCGTTACAAGGGTCGTGCCGAAATCAATTCTCATCCGAAACGAATCAGAACTGAAGCCCGAAGGATCGTTTGCTTAATCTGGGATTTTGGTTTTTGAAAGACGCTTAATGAAAGGATTCATAACCGACATGAACACTGATTTGCTCGGCACTGACCGGCACAGGAGAGCAAAGGAAACGAAGAGTGTCTTCAGTGACGTTCTCATTTATATTCATTTTTGTTCCTGCTCAAGCCAGTTCAGGGTCGCTCGCAGAAACCCTACGAAGGCAGACACTTTACACGTGCCAGTTAACCTAGCGCATAGCTTTGGAATTTGGGAGGAAACAGGAGTACCTCTTTTCCTTCCATCTGCTATTTAAACCTCTTGTTTGAAGCAGTGAAACAATGTCTTTAATGGAGAGCGCAAGGATGACAAAACAGAGCCTCTGATTCATTGTTCATGCACCAGGTTTAAGAACATTTTTGGTCACTGATATTTCGGTTTATCCCCATCATCTAGACTGGCTCTGATGTAGCTGCGGAGCCCGACGTTTAATATGGACGTTGTGTAGATTTTACTCACTACTTCTTATTTTTTCAGTAATTAATTGACCCGTCTCTTCCCTCAGTTCTGGCATCTCCCGCTTCAGCCTGAGGAAGCCTGAGAGCAAGCCGCCAGAGACGCAGAAACACTCCGTCACATTCAGTAAGACCCTGGAAACCAGCGCCCCGGCCGTCCGCACGTCGCCCACCGCCAGCGCCAAACTCCCAGAGACTACCCTGAGGAGGAACGAGCCACCCGAGATCAGCGTCAGCAAGGCGCATGAGGTCAGAGGGCAGGAAAATCATCATCATCCTCCTCCGCCTGCGATCACGACGAGGTGCCCGTCGCCCAGTCCCGCTGGACGGAGGTCGCCCACTAACGATGGACACAGTGAGTGTTACGTGTTCATATATGCTGTAGGGTGGGCAATTGGACGATATCTTATCATATCGTGATCAAGTTTGTTATTGTGATGGACGATACGCTTTTCTGGTTTAATTGGATGGAAGTGCAGCACAGTTTGAATATAAATCTCTCTACTAAATATGGGATAATATTTGAATATCGTGTATCGTGCAATTGTCTTTAAATATTGGGATATATTTTTACCATATCGCCCACCCCTAATATGCTGCAAATGTAAATCTGAGAAAATGGGCCAAATGCAGTGGCGTGTGTTATGAAACTGAAGTTTGTCAGTTTCGGTTCTTTATTGTGGAGACAAAGGCGAACTCGAGAAGCCACTCAGAAAGGATTATTACAAAAAGCAGGGCAAAACAAGGAATTCTCCGAAGATCGAACGAAGCCAAAACAGGAACTACATGTGAGCTACAGCTGGGCGCTGACCTGACGAGGTGAACATGGAACAGAAAGCTACATACTGTAACGTGAAGCAAGTGAGAAGGATCAAAAGTTGCAAGATGTTTGCTTCACATGTCACTGGTCATTATTTCTGGAAACATAAAAGTATATATTTATATAATGTGCTTATATGAATATAAAGTTATTTATATCTGTAGATACAGTGGTGCTTCTATATTTCTGCATAAATGACCTTAAACATCATCAGATTTTCACACAAGTCCTAAAATATTATACTTGGTCATTTATTTATAGAGGAAAATGATCCAATATTACATATTATTAAGTGGCAAAAGTATGTGAATCTCTAGGATTAGCAGTTCATTTGAAGGTGAAATCAGTCAGGTGTTTCAATCAATGGGATGCCAATCAGGTGTGAGGGGCACCCTGTTTTATTTAAAGAACAGGGATCTATCAAAGTCTGCACTGCACAACACATGTTTGTGGAAGTGTATCATGGTACGAACAAAGGAGATTTCTGAGGAGCTCAAAGAGTTGTTGATGTTCATCAGGCTGGAAAAGGTTACAAAACCATCTCTAAAGAGTTTGGACTCCACCAATCCACAGTCAGACAGATTGTGTACAAATGGAGGAAATTCAAGACCATTGTTACCCTCCCCAGGAACAAGAACAAGGCGTGTAATAGTTGGCGAGGTCACAAAGGACCCCAGGGTCCACCATCAGAAGGGTTGCAAGGAGAAAGCCACTGCTTTCCAAAAACAACATTGATGCTCGTCTGCAGTTTGCTAAAGATCACGTGGACGAGCCAGAAGGCCATTGGAAGAATGTTTTGTGAACGGATGAGACCAAAATAGAACTTTTTGGTTTAAAAGAAAAGCGTTATGTTTGGAGAAAGGAAAACACTGCATTCCAGCATAAGAACCTTATTCCATCTGTGAAACATGGTGGTGGTAGTATCATGGTTTGGGCCTGTTTTGCTGCATCTGGGCAGGACGGCTTGCTATCATTGATGGAACAATGAATTCTGAATGATATCAGAGAATTCTAAAGGAAAATGTCAGGACATCTGTCCATGAACTGAATCTCAAGAGAAGGTGGGTCATGCAGCAAGACAACGCCCCTAAGCACACAAGCCGTTTTACCAAAGAATGGATAAAGGAGAATAAAGTTCATGTTTTGGAATGGCCAAGTCAGAGTCCTGACCTTAATCCAATGGAAATGTTGTGGAAGGACCTGAAGTGAGCAGCTAATGTGAGGAAACCCCCAACATCCCAGAGCTGAAAGCTGTTCTGTACAGAGGAATGGGCTAAAATTCCTCCAAAGCCGGTGTGCAGGACTGATCAACAGCTACAGGAAACGTTTAGTTGCAGTTATTGCTGCACAGGGGGGTCACACACCAGATACTGTAAGCAAAGGGTCACACATACTTTTGCCACTCACTAATATGTAATATTGGATCATTTTCCTCCATAAATAAATGGCCAAGTATAATATTTTAGTCTCATTTGTGTAACTGGGTTCTCTTTATCTACTTTTAGGACTTGTGTGAAAATCTGATGGTGTTTTATGCAGAAATATAGAAAATTCTAAAGGGTTCACAAACTTTCAAGCACCACTGTATAGTTGAAGTCACCCCGTTAATCACATTTCTGCCTTGTCCTCTCATGGCTCTCTAAGGGTGCCATAACACTTGATCTGTACCATGCTCGGGCATGTTTGACCCTCGAATCGTGGTTTGACCCTCGACTGTGATTGGTCCGTATCGAGCCCAGTGTGCAGGGAGGTCAGCTGCCTCGGTAAAATCTTCTTACAGGAGCTGGAAATCGCTGCGTTACATAAAGGCGTATGTGTGGCCAAAACGACGCCAAAAAATCCACAAAGTACAACCATAAAGTCCATTGTGCTGTGCAAGCGCCACCCTGCCCCCCAAACAGTAGTACAGTCACGACATGCGCGTGTTTAAAGACCGCGTATTTTAAATCTCCAGCAGCACTGCTGTGTCTGATGAGAATACACAATCAGTTTGTGGCGTGACCTGTTTTGGAGTCCAGTAAATGTGCAACGATTGATAGATTCGTTTAAAAACTGAATGAGCCACTGATTTGAATTGTGGCTATTGGTTACCCACTCTGTACTCCGGTCAGTTTAGTTATCAGCAGTGCGCGCTAATAAAGATCTCTCTCATAGTTCTTAAAACGCGCGTGACTTGATTTAAGCGAGCGAGCGCTATTAAAAAAATCTCCTCCCTAGCAATCAGAGCATGTGAGTTTATTAACCTCGGGCCGGTTTTGCTCGCCTGCTCATTTGGATGTGAAATGCGAACCTGATGAGTCATTAACATACTGAGCTGACCTTTTTTGTGCTCATAACTGGAACCAGATGCTGCGTCTAAAATAGCGCGCAGAGAGCGATTTGCTTTATTCCGAAGCGAACGCGAGTTCAGGTTCGATTTAAGGATCTGATTTTTTTCAGAGAGCATAAATAAGAGTACTCGCTCAATCGTAGACGTGTTTAATCACCAGCTAATCGGCACTCTGTAGTCATTGAGTTGGGCATCATGGATTTGGCAGTCTTAACGCACGGCTGGTTCATCGTACGCACGTTTACCGACAGCCCAGTGTTTATAAGGGTTAGAAAATGTTTGGTAGGCAGTTGTTTGTAAATGTTAACGTGCACCGTGCGCCCACTAACCGAGCCATTGTCAGGACAGTCAGTATTAAATCTGTTATCAGCCTTAAGCCCGATCCAGACGGGACCAAAGCTCCATGTCCTCGAGTAACCTCCTCTTTTACAAGAGAGTGCGATTACGTGCACTTAATAACCCAGTCATAATAATATTTCTGCAGTTATCTGATTATTCAAGTGGTCACCTAAACAGCATGTAGAAATCTGATTAAGAAATCCGATAAAGAGAGAAAGTTCTTACTCGGATTTCAAGTCCGAGCTGTCATGAATGCGGCTAGTGAAATAAAACACTGTTGCCAGGTGCACTGCAAATGCAGTCCAGTTAACCAAAAAACTCTTACATTTACATCATTTATCAGACACCCTTATCTTACAAAATGACTTATGACTTACATTTGGTACAATTCTACAGTCCATCAATTGTGGGTTAAGGGCCTTGCTCAAGGAGAGGTGGGATTTGAACTCTGGACCTTCTGGTTCAGAGTCCAGTACCTTACCTAGGCTACCACAGTCCCACACTCTTAAGTCAGCCAAGTGTCCACCAGATTTAACACACTGAGAAGAACTCCCTGGGAAGTCCTGTCATCAAGAACCTAAAATACTACCGTGTTATTACATAAGAAAATGGTCTGTGACCAAATAAAGCGATTTACTGACAGGCATATATTCATGTGCTGAAATCAGCAGACGGACAGGTATGACCTTGGTTTTGATTTATAATCTAATGATATATGCAAAACAGGTGGTGGTAAAAGCAAAGCTGAGGCCTGGCAGCCTCCATCATGTACCCGCTGCCACTGGTTTACTCTTGGTTTTGTGGGGTGGAAAATAACTACCAAACTGCACAGCAGTAAGTGACCCATACTTTAGTCGATGGAAAGCAGTATGTAATCAGCCACGCATGGATTAATATGGGTGCTAATTGGAAGCAGCGTGTCTCCTGTGCCCGACGTGAAATGCAGGTCAAACTCTGAGCGAACACTTGGACATGACGACTGTCAAGATCTCGCAGCCTTTTTAAAGCAGTATCTGTGCACTGCGGCTCCTCAGAGCGATGATCCTGCTCTCCCCCCTGTATTTAAGGGGACTTGTTTTGTCTTTAGAGGTGCTTTGTCTATGGTTTAGTCCGATGTAGATGGTAATTTCTCACTGCTGTTTATTTGAAGAGCCGTGTGTAAGGTATTTATAGCGCCGACGTGTGTGTGTGTAATCTCCCGTTAGCAGGGAGGAGCTGCTTCCTTTCTGGATGATTTCATTTTTGGCTTAAAAGGTGTTATTATATATTAAATCTAATCTAAACAAAGTATGTGTAATGTGTGTCATTTAGCGGAGAGAGAACAGGTGTATGAACCAGCAATTAAGCTGTAAAAGAGCGGTTCCACTCGAGTTCTCTTCTTCTCTCACTTTTCTGTCTTTTCTCTTTATCTCTCACCCTGTTTTTAGGTCAGTTTTAAGTGGCAGTAAGAACAGAACAAGCATTTATAGCAATAATGGCAATGCTACTATTAATAATAAGAGCAATAATAATAGTAATAACTAGATGGCGAAAGTTCGTGGACGAACTTTGAGGTTGGCTTAAAAACTAGGGATGCACCGATATCGATTTTCCTGGGCTGATACGATAACCGATTTTTTCCATTTTTGTGGACGATACCGATATTAAAATGGATAATTTAATCTTTCTGTATTTACAAGAACTTCCCATTCTAATACAATCTAAACCTGGATCTGTAATTCATTTCACAGAGTAATAAAACATAAATCAAACATAACGGCTGCTGTAAACATAATGAAACTGGTTTCGTTCCATTTTATTTTCTAACCTTCATTTAAAAAGGTAAGAAACCCTTTTTAGACTTTAATTGGTACAGGCAACAACAAGAACAACTAAGTGTATGAGAAGCCCCAAGAAAGAATGACTGCATTCCTGACTACACACTCGGCAAGATCAGATATTTTGCTTGGTGAATAACAGCCAAAAGAAAACCAAAGAAATGCTCATATATAAATGTAGGTCTATAATAAATATGGGTTGTAATATCGACAAAAATTAATATCGGACATGATAATAATGGAAAAAAATCCATGTCGTGCATCACTAGTAATAACAATGATCAAAACAGTTATTGTTATTGACCTGTGTCATAACTAGAATAACAGCAAAATCTGTTCACTTTAGAAATAATAGGGTATTTTATAAAGTTACAAAAAAAAGTTACAAAGTGCACTAGTGCTAAGGATTCGGGGCAGAATTTGGTAGGTTGAGTCTCATTTCCCTTAGGATGGAGGCACAGTGGTTAGCACCACCTGGACTGGGCTGGTTTGCATGGTCTTCCCATGTCTGTTCAGGTTTCCTCCAGGTTCCTGGTTTTTAGGTCTGTCTTAGGTCTCTAAAGTGTCCCAGTGTGTGTGTGGGTGCGCATGTGCCCTGCGATGGACTGGCGCCCTATCTAGGCTTGGTTTCTGCTTTGTGCCCTGTGCTGCTGGTTAAAACGTGGTGACATGGGTGGGTGTGAGAATGGGCAACATTTTGTTTTGTTCAACACATGTACACAAACAAAATAATTGCGAACAGTCACATCGCAGGCGCACAGACACACGTTATCTGAG
This sequence comes from Ancistrus triradiatus, assembly GCA_025084515.1. Lineage (NCBI taxonomy): Eukaryota > Metazoa > Chordata > Actinopteri > Siluriformes > Loricariidae > Ancistrus > Ancistrus triradiatus. The sequence goes on along the minus strand of JAJAGP010000042.1, from coordinate 659,221 downwards.
CAAAGGAATGCTCTTGGGATTTTAGGGGCCTCTACACACACACACACACACACACACACACACACACACACACACAGTAACACACGTACTTGAATAAGTCTGTGAAATTCCTGCAGATGGCGGGGTTGAATTATAGAGGGAAAGCGGAGAGAAACCAAGAATGACGTAATCCCTGTGTGTGTGTGTGTGTGTGTGTGTGTGTGTCCTGTGGCCTTTTCCCCCTCTCGTCTCTCATTACAGGAAAAAAAGGTTCAGCATGCATGTTATCACTCAGTAGTGATCTAAAGATGTGAACCGGTATTTAGCTCCCTGATAATAGAGAAAACTGACCAATGATAACCTATTTTTTAATCGCCATTGCTCCCTGAACAAGCCTCTGAGTGATACCACTGTCTTTTTAAAAACTGAAAACTCCTGGCACTTTTGAGGAGGCTTTAACTGCCCCCTTCTGTACACGAGCTCACCAGCACCCGAGATCATCCGGGTTACTGTTGTTCATTTAGAAGCTGCTTTTAGGATCCAGTCAGTTTGATAGCAGGGTCAGGGCCGTGCTGGGATTTAAACCCTGAATTTGGTCAGCCGTCCTGTATCTTGACGTCCGAGTCTCTGTCTAATGTCAGTCTCGTGTAACAGGGCAGACAGGAATGCCACCCACCCCAGACATGCTCTGACTTCCAACCACATACGGCTCTGGTATGTTCAGGGCTTGCGTATTCTCACAGTCTTTTCTTACTCGGGTTATATTTCTTAGTTTATCAAAGCTAAACTACTGAAGCCTTAGTATACCGCCCCACCCTGGCGAAAACAGGGTCTACAAGTACTTCACGCTCTAAATTGACATATAAAGTCACCGTTTTGGGCTGTGCTAAAAAAAAAATCAATACAGCAATATATCGGGAGATTTATTTTTGTCCTATACCACATCGATTTTGAGCTCAAAAGATCTTTTTTTTGGGGATCTGTGCTTGATCCTTGTGGGATTTTGACCAAAACAGACAGACGTTTCATTAGGGGTGGGCGATATGACGATATTTTCTCGTATCATGATGTTATTGCAATATGTGTGTATCCTTTTTTGAGCGTATCGAGTATATCTGCACGTTCCATTATAAAGATAAGAATCCATTCCTGATGCATTTTGTCTGCGATCACATGTATGGTGATGAATATTGTGTATTTAAATATTGTGATCTGATATTTTTACCATAATCGCCCACCCCTACATTTTGTGAAGACCGCAGGGAGCTGTGTTGACTTGCTTTTGCATCTCTCCATACCGTGTTTTTAAAAAACCAGCATTGCCACGTGGTCAGCTGAGACTAACTTTAGGTGTATGCTGTGTTTCTGGCATCACAGTCTGTTGTTGCACCATGGAAAATGCCTCCAAGCCCTTCTTGCTGCCTCGCTATATGTTTATAATATAATTATACTGTACATTTAGACATACAGGCTACCTGTGTTTCCACGCTTATATAAATCCCAATCCGTCAAAGAATGCCAGCGTTAGAGTCCGATCTAAAACAGGTTAGCGACCAGGCTTCCAAAGCTCTGGAAGTCATTTTCCACTGTCAATCCTTAAGTCGTTCTCAGAGCTGCAGCTTTAATTGACCAGCAAGTCTCTGTACCCCCGGTCATGGTTTAGCCCACTTCCTGTCGGAGTCAGATGTTTGGACAGGAAATGACCTCACAGACACACACCAGGAAGCCTAATTTCCTTCCAGCTGTCCGAGAGTTTTTCCTCTGACGTTAAACCCCGTGTAAAGCCAGCTAGACGTTTAGGCTGACCTATAAAGTGGAACTTGTTCAGCAAAGCAGTGCTTCGGTTTATCAGGGTAAAATAAAAGAGCGTTCAGATTGAGTTATGAAGTGCTTTAACAATCCTGCAGGATCTCAGCAGCACTAGTGTCTCTTTGATACTCTAATTAGGGCTTGGAGCTAGGGCTGGGCGATGTGACGATATTTTATCGTATCGTGATAAATTATTGTGCTTTTCTGAGCATATTGAGGATATCGACAGTGCTTAAAGAAACACCGGCCAACTGCATGTTTCATTATGAAGTGTGTAATTGGTGCTGTTTTGAATAAAGTATGGGATCATTTTTGAATAGTAGGTAAAGATCTGTCGCTAATTGAATTATTGTGACGATATATTTTAATCGGGGCTGTTGTAATTTCCCGCTGACCAATCAGAGCTCGGTTGTCAGGCAGAACACGCTGACTTTATTAAAGAGTGATATTAAAGAGAGCTGGTGGAATATAGTTGCAAGGCTGGAGAATGATGGTGATAAAGCTCACAGGGACTGGAAGGAACCGTTTGATTATTTATCGAAACGCATTCTAGTCAAGTCAAGTCAAGTCAGATTTATTTATATAGTGCTTTTTACAATGGAGCATTGTCTCAAAGCAACTTTACAAGTTTAGATTATCTCCTAATAACTACGTCCAATTCCAAATTGAGCAAGCCTAGGGCGACAGTGGCAAGGAAAACTCCCAAGTTCTAGGAAGAAACCTTGGAGGACCAAGACTCAAAAAGGGACCCCCCAACCTCCTTGGGCGGCGTAGATAATAAATCTAAGAGCGAACTAAAGTCATGGAGTCAAAGTTTGAATAGAATGTGAAGTATGCACATCGACATTAAGTGGCCCGGGTATGATGATAAATCTAAGAGCGAAACTAAAGTCTGTTCATGAACACAAAAAAGCACAAGCCAGGGCTTATCTTCGCTCGTGTCTTTGTTTTTTAAGTGGACGATGTGAAAAGACACGGAGGAATCTCGGTGACACGTTAAGAGAAATGAAGGACAGCGAAAGCAGACCGAGCGTTTAGAGAAAAAGGTGTGAAGATCCCGCTCTGTTAGAAATCGCATCTGTTTTTAGTTTTTTTGCATAAAAATCGGTGTGAAAAGGTCTCGTCACTCCCATGACTTTTTCCGAGCGATGAAACTGTGGTAGCCTAGTGGTTAAGGTACCGGACTATGGACCAAAAGGTCCAGGGTTCAAATCCCACCTCTGCCAAGCTGCCACTGTTGGGTCCTTGAGCAAGACCCTTAACCTACGATTGCTTGGACTGTAAGGTTGTAAGTTAAATGCAGTAAATGTAAATGAAACCGCTGTGCTGCACTGGAGTATGATGGGATTCAATGAATTACTCCTTTTATAGGCCAGAAAATGATCAGCAACATTCAGGAGGTTTAATATCAGAGCGTTGCTTTGTGCAGTGTCATTATAATTTTGTAACAGTGGGTGGCTCTCTCATACAGTTAAAGCGTCTCACACTGTGTGTGTGTGTGTGTGTGTGTGTGTGGGTTATTTCTGTAGCTCAGATTCAAAGAATACAGCAACTCCACAGGATGTGGTCCAACGACAGACACGCACACGCCGAACGATCATTTAATAATATATTAGAACAATAAGCTCTGGCTGCGTGCTGTGACCAGGTTCACTTTTGCGTATGCTTCTTGCGTTTGTCCGTGAGATTACTTCTCCGTATCAGGTTTCAGGAAGCGTGTTTATTTTGTGCAGCAGGAGAAAGATCAGAGGTCACGCGAGTTTCCCACCATAATGGGAGACTCCTCTGTTATCGCTCTCCCTCGTCCTTCGTCTTCTCATCTCTGTCCAGCGGGTCATAAAACAAATCTGGTTAGCATCCAGCTTCATTTCTCTCTCATCATGCATAAATGAGTCACACAGGGCTGAGTGTGTGTGTGTGTGTGTGTGTGTGTGTGTGTGTGTGTGTGTGTGTGTGTGTGTGTGAGAGAGAGAGAGAGAGAGAGAGAGACCCTACCAAAGAAGGTTTCAATTAGGAACAAAACAGCGCTGTAATAAGCTCTGTATGTGTTATTGAACTTTCAGAAAGAAAAAGACGTGGAAAAGACCAGGGTGTCGTGTGTTTTTCATTTTCTTGCTCTTCTTGTTTGCGACGCTCTTCCTTTCGAACTTTCTCTCTGCCTCGCATTAAGGATTGTTTTCGTTCAAAAGCAGCGACTTATTAAAGTGACTGGTGTCTCTGTGTGTGTTTGCACACCATTTCAACTAAGCAGCTGGTTGCCTTTAAAGTCAGCCTGAACTTTAAAAAATGTGTAAAAGCTGAACTCAAAAAATGTTCCATTTCAGACCAGATTGTTTCTGACAAAAACAGACCCTGGGAGATGAAACGTTTGACCCCGACGATGACCAGAGTTCCGTATCAAATCTCCACATGTTCGCGTCCCATGTGTAAATTATTATTGTTAGAGGATGACCGCATCCACCAAAACTTCAAAGCTGGCTTGTTAGTCGGCCTGCCTGCTATGCGCTGATAAATCAGAATCTAATCTGCTGATATACGCTATCAGCCCAAACGTAGGACAAATGCAACTCTTAACATTTCTAACTCGAACGATGGCAGCTCCTGTGGCTCAGAGGTCAGAGCCAGATGCTGTAAACAAGCTTCTTGGGTAGTTTGTGGATCATTTGTGACTAAATATTCTATGCAGGGGTTAAATCTAGACTGACCAGGCCATGAGCCCGGATGGACTTTAAAGGGAAGACGATGAAGGAAATGGCTTTTCAGGTCTGGGAGGCGTTTCTACAATATTTTGGGTAATCAAGCGCATTAAATGACTTTTCAAAAGTCTCCAGCCTCCACCGTGGTAGAGATGTACTGGCTTCTCACCATCCGATCTTTCACGTCATATATGACATGGATGTGCCACGCATTGAATCTCACATTTCGAACGTGGTATTGAAATCCGTACGTATCCGATACGCGGCAACACGATGATCGGAAATCGTGCGACTTTTGCGCCATTCCAAATGGGCATCCGTCACAAATGAACGGAAAATGAGAGCTTTCTGGGGAAGTGATGCGCCACGTTTGAGGAAATTTCTAAATGTGAAAAGATGAAATGCGAAGTTTAAAGAAGCCAAGTATGCAAACCAAAGAAGTGGCCGTAGCTGAATAAGGTGCCTTTTAACACAGAAGTGCCTGTTACTCTCGACTCGCGTCGGTTTCAGAGCGTGAAATATCAGTGTGAAAAGGTTTACAAACTTGACACATTCTGCCAAGACCTCATTCTGTCTCTGATGCTCCGATGGATTTTTAACATATCTTCTAGACACCCGAAACCAGCATGAGACCACCTTATCCTCAGTCTTGTTTGCTGAGGCCCTTTTGCCTCATTTTTATCTGCCTATGGTTGGAAGGAGAATAAAACCGTCCTGAAGTCGACATACCTTTTTTTTGCACATTTATTTTTGTTAATGACAAGCTTTGGCATTCTTATTTACCAAACACGCCTCACTTGTTTGAACCTGGCCTCGTACACTTCGCAGGCAGATTAAAGCCAGATTTACTGTCAGTCCTTCCCATCATAGCCGTGTGAGAGAGAGGAAGAAGTGTAGTTCCTCCAGAGCCACAGGTGCTGCGTATTACAGCGTACATCAGTGCAATACGGAGAGAAACAGCAGGAAAGCAGCCGGAGGACTGTTACATAACAGAAAGACGTATAGTAATATGAACTTAAGTTTGTTTTGTTAGTCAATATACGAGCACATGCACAGAGCTTCTCCCGAACCTTCAGGTTGGGCTTCCTGGTCCACAGCGGTGTTTGGTTAGGTGGCATGTTGGCATCAGATCGGCATCCACAACAGGATCCAGAGTTTTGTGCTTAGTGATTTGATGTTTATCATTCATAGTTTGCCCGAAATGAAAAAGTTAGGCACTATTATTGCTATGCAGAGTTTCCTCAACCGGCGTCTGAAGATTTTTGACCCTGCTCGAGTTCTTCTTTTGGTAGTGGATGCAAATATCATGGATTTGACAAAAAAAGAAGTAGGTTAGAGATACCAATGTACAACCATATCTCATACGAGGCACATCCTAAAAAGAGGCTCGTTTGAGTCAGGACTTCTGTATCTTGCAAAACTAACGATCCCAAGCAATTCTGGCTTACATTCAGCCTTTCAGCTGGGCTGTGTTGTGGCCCTCTTTGAGATTTTCAAGAGTTGTTCAATGACCGCCATGAAATGTGGCTGTTTTTTTCCGAAAACCGATGTTCGTGAAATTAGGCACTATTCAAGCATTTCTACATCTGCCCGTGCCAGCTGCTGCACTGGTTATGGTTCTGTTTCCTAGATCAGTTCACTTTATATTGTAGGCATACTTGTGTCTGCAGAAAGAAACCGGAAGTGGTATTTTGTAGAGAAGGAAGTCGGATGCAAGTGATACTCTCTTCTCTGTTACTCTCTCTCATAACGCTGTGCTTTCAGATTTACCTGTAGCTCTAAAAAACAGCTTAATTCGGAGCTACAAACCCCTGTGCGTTGCGTGTTTCGTTAGAGTGGAGCCTGTTTGTGGTTAGTGGGTTTTCTCAGAGCTGCAAAAACATCACAGCGGTTGAACGCTCACATACAGTTTTTTTTTCCCTCAGTCATTTACACACGTAGAACCGCCTAAGTGTTTTAGGCTTTGTTTCTGTCTTTAGACGGTTTCGGTGAAATTTCGTAAATAGATGGCAAAGGTCGTACCAGTATTAAATGCAGGTTGGCAGTAATCGTAGTATGTGTGGATCTGCTCAAAATTATTATTTGTTGATGCAGGATTTTTTTCTGGGACTGAATTTACTTGAACATTAAGTTAATTCGACAAAATATGACTTACTTATAACTATTTTACTCATCTTTAGCAGGGGCGCAAATAATTGTGGAGGGAACTGTACATTGTCAAGTTAGAATCATTTATTGCAACAGTGACAGGTCCAGAGTCTAAAGGTTGATATTTTTTGCTCAAGGCAATAATGTACACCATTGTTTGTGTCTTAACACAAATATTGTGAAAAAAAAAAAAAAAAAATATATATATATATATATATATATATATATAATAACTGTCCAAACATTTTGGGCACCAAACCATTTTTGCTTTGTACGTTTGCGGATTCCTGCCATACTTTGTGTAGATATCTCAGAGATTTTCTCATTTTCTACAAAATGCATCCTTGTTTATTAATTACTAAACATATTTTTGCTGCCATTTTCAAAAAGTTTATGCATTGAGAAAATTCCACTAATTAATAACAGTGATGAAACCAAACTGTTTCTGTTTGAGAGGAAGATGACTCAGAGTTCAGGCAGCTACACACACACACACACACACACACACACACATGAAAGTGAACTCTGTATCTTCAGTAACATGGGTAAATCTCACAAAGCCTAAAATGGTTGTTCTTCATCCTGTTTTTTTTTTCTTCCCTTTCATCCTTCATCCTTTTTTTACTTTACCTTTGTTTTTCATTCACTATTGTAATAATTGTTTGTGTTTATTTATCATCTTTTTTCTGTATTTGTTTCCTCTCTAATTGGATCCCAGCTTACCCAGTTTGTTTGCTTAATAACAACACTTTTATTCTTTATTTTTACCCAATACACCCTCAGTTCTTTCTGTTTCTTCCATCTTTGCGGACCTCACGACTACAGATCTCTCCAGTTCGGTGGGTCCCCCCACGTGGGGTTTGCATGTCCTCTCCGTGTCCGCATTCTAAAGACGTGCGTTAGGTTAATTGGTCACTCTAAATTGGCCCAGTGTGAATGTCTGCTTTCTTTATACGTTCCCCCTAATATTTATGACTCTTATTTTCGTCCCCCCTTATTTAATGTTTCTCCTTTAGTAGTTTTATGTTTGTTTCAGTAACAGTAGTGTAAAAAGTGTGTGTTCTTGATGCCTGTGGACCTGTGTCTAACCTGCATGCTTTAGGCACGTGCCTTCACTGTAGTCTTTTCTGAACATTTGTTGTGGTGCAAGAATTATTTTTACCTCAGCTTTCTCTTTCCTTTCGCAGCTGCTCCTTTTCCTGTCTAGTTTTTTTTTTCTGTGAGCTGTATAGATGCAGTTTTTTGTACGTAAAGGCAGAATCGCTGCAGCTTCTCTCCATTGACTCTAACAGCGAGTAGACGGTCGGGTTTTGATTGGGCAGCCCGGGTCATGTGTCTTTGGGAGGGGTGTGGCCTGGGCTGACTGGCCAAGCCCAGCTGGTGTTGTAATCAGAGTGAGAGAGAGACACACACAGAGAGGAAGAGTGAGGAAGGAGGAGAGAGAAATAGAGAGAGAGAGAGCGTTGTGAGGAACGGTGAGTCATTGATCTGTTCTCCATGTTTTCTCTTTAAACTGTGTTTTACATTTTCCATAAAGAGAGAAACCGTGTGTGTGTGTGGACATGTGAGAGGGAGTGAGAGTGTGTGTGTGAGAGAGAGAGGGAGAAAGAGAGAGGGGTGAGAGAGATATCCCAGGTATCCCAGCTGGGTCGTAGCCAGCGTGAGGGGGTGCAGGGGGAAGTTTGGCAGGAGTGTGTTGAGCATTGTGTTACTGCTTCTCAACACACAAACACACACACACATGCACTTTCTCCTGTATATGTGTGTGTGCCCTGAAACAGATGATGGGCTCTACTGAAGCTGAAGGGTTTAGGGGTGTCCCCCATCCCCCTTTCTCTCGTCTCTTACCCTCCCTCACCCCTGCTCTCTCTCTTTCTCACTTTCAGTTTGATTAAAGGTGGTTCATTGGCAAGATGAACAATAGTACATTTGTATTGCCACATCTCTCCCTCTCGTCCTTCCTCCTCTCTCTTTCCCTGTCTTCCTTTTGTACGCTCTGTCCCTCGTCCTTCGCTAGCAGGCGGAGGCTGTTAAACTCTTCATTGGCTTCGGTGTGATCTGTGACTCGCCAGCGATCCCGGTCTGGTCCGGGCAGTTTGCGGTTCTGTTATGTCCGAAGATCAAGCCTGATATGTGATTTCAGTTCTGCTTTACCCCCCTCGAACTGATGTCGCTACTAAAGGAACTAGTCATTGTCTGCGTTCAGACTGGATGTGGTTTGCTTCGTTTCCACATCGCTCGTTTCACGTGCGCGTCCATAATTCATGAGCCAAGTCGAACGAACCAAGCAGGGGTCCGTTACCTGTGTACGCGTTTCGGAGGTGTCAGCGCAGGCGAGCAATGCCCTACTTGTACTTTGGCGTGTCGCACGAACTGCTCACGCTATAGGCGTTTATACTTCTGATGTTGCTCCAGACTTTTGAGTCATCTGAGTATCTCTGTGATCTCTCACTGATGTATCACTTGTATCGTACACGTCCCTGTAGAGGCGGGCCTGCTCTGCAAGAGCTCGTGCAGCGAGCGGGAAGTTACGGAAACTGCGAGGTGCACAGCTGCACCAGTTTCAACGCGTCTAGTATAAACTCATGAGCGCAATTTAGCAACTTAACAGCAATTCAGGCTCCTCCACGAGCGTGTATTACATGAACTGTAACCAGAGATAATCTGGATGATTTGAGTGATCATCATGATCAGCTTTACTAATCAGAAGGCTGCGAGTTCAAGTTCCACCTCGGGCAAGCTGATCTTGATGAATCAACTTTCTGCTGAGCTCGGTTGCAAGTCGAACTGGATCGGGTTGTGTGCTCAGGTCTGTAAATTAGAGATTCAGTGCCATCTGTGGAGCATCGGCTGATATTCAGAATTAGTAGGGTAATGCTGAGAAACTTTGCTTTCCTGCATTACAACTTGCAGCTCAAACTCAGACTATTGCGTGACTAAAAAAAGACATGCAGTGAGGGTGGGGTTGTTTATTAGAAGATGAAAACTTTGTTTCCGGCATTATAACTCGCTGCTCTTATCCGGAACTGGGATCAACAAAAAGATGCTGCTACCACGTGCACTACTTTAACTCTATAATTACTTTTTGTTGCAGTTGTTAAGTGCGATAAAACTTTATTTAGTTTTGGTCTATCAAAAAAGACAGTGTGCAAACAGACCGTGCATTTATAGCTTGAATAGGTTCTTTTAAGCTCAGCAATTTGGTGTCTCATTATTATTATTAGCTTTATCAGTTGCAAAAAGACCTATCAGCATTATCACACTCACGTCACATCAGTTATCAGTTATCAAATATCAATTGAGGAATTGAAATGCTTCTTCTTAAGTCGTTACCAGGTCTGTTTCTCATCACGGTCTGGAAGTCTGATTCTTTTAATACCAACATACACATTTACGCAGACTTGTACACATTTATATCCAGTGATTAAACTGAGGGGGTGAGTGTAAAGAGGATCGAGAATCCATGACTCGGCACATGTGTATTTGCATTTCTGAGTTTCTCTGTACTTCACCGGAGAGCTCTGCTGATGTACGTGTAGCAAGAAAGATCAGGAAATGTGCAGCTCTATGCAAATTAGGTGAGATGATCGGAAAATACAATACGTGTTTCTTAACTGAAGAATAAAACAAGGGACTGGTGCTGGGGGACTGGTGCAGAGGTTGACCAGAAGGTCCAGGGTTTAAATCCCCCCAGCTGCTTGGAATGCCGTTGGAACTCTGTGAAATTTGAAGTATCGAACACGTATTGGCGTATTAACCGTATAATCATTTGATTAGATTTCTTGTTGCCGTCTTGAGGCCTGAAAGCCGGAGCCTTTTCATGCGGTGTTACTTAGCCAATGGCACGAGTTCAAGAATCTGACTCGAACAGCTTTGCTTCACCACTTGGTGTTAGTTAGCTGACAAATGTGCCCAGGCTGATAGGATTTGGGAATGTCAGGCTCGGACTTGAAAACAGGAACCGTGTTTTAGTGACGGTTCCAACTCGTCCCACTTTCGCTCCATTCCAGAAGGCGTCCTCCTCCCCCACCATCTGCCCTAGTGGTACTTGAGGGTCAGAGGTTAGGTGTGGTGGGGGTATGGAATAGAAGGGGGTGATGGATGAAGTGATTTAGTGGCATTCCTGCTCTTCAGGCAGATTTGAGTTCCAGTACGTCAGTTCCGTGCCGAGGACAATGTCTTAACAAACTGGTACAGATGTTATCGGGATTGCACACCGAATTGTTAGTATCCCGACAGGCCTGCTCCAAACACGTCCATCTTGAACAAACTGCACATTTTTGTCTGTACTAACAGGAAAGGACTGGCAACCACACGCAAGTCGGGTCCGCTTAAAATGTGGTTCAGTGGCATTCCTCCTCCTCGGATAGCTTTCAGTTTCTGGAGGAGGATTTGGATTTTTTGCATAGATAAACCCTGGATCTGTATCTGCTCTTAAATGGCATTGTTGCTGCCGTGTAGCCCCTGGCGCCTGGCACTCACATGATGACTCGGGCTCCATCCTGCTGCACTTCCTGTCTCATGTTTCCTGAAATGTTCTGTCCCATTCAGGTCTCTATAGTCCCACCGAGAGAAAGTGCACAGTGTAAAATGTTACGACCACTTCCTTTTCCGTGTGTGTGTGTGTGAGAGGCTAGTGTAGAGGGTGTGGTGTTCCCCCTGCTGAGCTGGCCTGCCTCTTTATGCATGACTCACACTTTTACTCGGGAATTTTAGACGTTATTTAAATGTAAACACAAGTCCGAGCTGGAACCCCGGTAATCTGACTGTCAGGACTCGGTGTAATTGCCATCTCGGCTTGTGTGTGTGAACCGATAAGTTGGCACCGGTTTTAAGCATTTGTACGGTGAAGAGACGTCAGAGGAAGCTTAGACAGGTCCGAAGTGTAGAAACTCTCAGTTCAGAGAACATAACGGGGCAGACTAATGCACAATCGTGCGAGGTTATCCACAAACCACACCCATTGTTTGTGCGATTCATCACATGGTGTGTAACGGCTCTTTGATGGCTGCAGGTGTGAATGTTAATGTTTAAACACTGTCTTTGGGAGTTAGGGTTGTAAAGAAAAAAAGCACAGGAGCACCGAAAGAGCTTACACTTTTGTTTAACACAAAGTCCAAAGGCTACTTGGAGTACGAAAAACTTGTCTGCAGACTGCGTTTGCTTTCTCTTTCTTTGATTTCTTCTCTTAATATGTCTGAGATTTCTCCGTGTCTTTTCACATCGTCAGCTAAAAAGACAGACAGAGTGAAGATGAGTCCAGGAAGCTTTTTGTAGTTTTTGTTTTTTGTGAGCATGAACAGATTAGAATGCACTTAAATAAATAATCAAACGCTTCCATCCAGTCACCATCATTCTCTAGTCTTTTGGTTCTATTCTTTAATATCGATGTTTTATAACCAGCCTGTTGCTCGTCCTATAAGCTCTCTGAGTTGTTCTGCCCGGCGACCGAGCTCTGATTGGTCAGCCTGATTTTAACACAGAAATTAGAACAGGCTCCGACTAAACATTTTTCGCAGTCCGTCTGTTCTTTTTCAAACTTGACATGCATCTGTAAAAATTGGACTCAACTCATCACTGATGTCTTATGAAAAATTTACTGGACATTATCCCCAGGCGTTTGTAAGGAATTTTTCCGATTAGCTTTGGTCCTGTTCGGTCTCAGCCATCTGCTCGCACACTGCTCATTGTTTCACATTAAGTCTCCCACCACGACTTTCAAATCCCCAAACTAGATGATCTGTGGCTGTGAGAACCACAGAACGTGCACTATCTGTTCATCACGTGACGTGCAGGGATGTATGTAAAATGATAAAACAAGCAGATTTTTAAAAGAATGAGCATTCCCTGTGTGTTTTCTCTCTCAAATCCACTTTAGGTTTACAGAGGAAGTAAACAAGCCACCAAGACAAACCAGGGTTGTTTTGCTTTCTCTCCTTCTTAGTGTCATGCGGGAAACATTTTTGTAGGTCAAATTACCGGGGAGCGGCGACGCTCCAGCGACTACGTGTTGACGGTTCTTAAAGGTCAACAAGATTAAATGATGACCTTGAACTGCGTTCAGTAAACGATCTGTGTGCAGCCGTGTGTCCTTGGTCTGTGACTTTCAAGTAGCAGGGCAGATTGTTTCGGCTTTCTGGGGTTTTCAAAGGAAACTGGGGTGAAAAATGAGACCCGTGGAACTCTCTTTGGGCTGGACGTTTCCTGAGAACGAGTATTTCAGATTTCACACTGAGGATGCCAGATCTGTATTTGTCACTATAATAATAGTAATAACTTGCTCAGATTAAAAGCTCATTTGGCTTACATTGTGTGTACACTGCTTTTTATACACAAATATCTAGTCTCTAAATCAGTCGGTGCGTTTCCATCCATTTAATCTAATCGGATGATCCATTATGGGACACCTCCGGGTATACAGGACTCGGGTAATAGTCGGATTCCGACAACCAGCCAATAATCTCACAGATATATGTAACATAAACTTCACACTTTAATAGTTAAATCATGAAATTCTTCATTTCCTTGAGCATGTGCTGCATTCCAGTCTCCACAGAAAATGTGGTATCCGTTTAATTCCAGGGTTGCCAGATCCCGCAAGAGAAATAAGCCTCAGGTCAATTGAAAAAGATGGGTGATTAATTAAGCGGACCTGACTGAGAAAAGTCATTGAAATCTGCCTAATGATGTATCTGTCAGAAATGTTAGGTGATCCGATTGGCACGTCTGTCAGCGCTTCCTCTTGTGTGCGAAAGGTGCCGCGGTTGACTCTTGGTTTCCTGTTTGTCTGTTCTAAACTAAAACTTGTGGTAGAAAATGTTGAAAGTATTCTGCTTGTTTTTTATATTCGGTCACGGACTTTATTATCAGTGCAATTAATTAAGCACTGTATATACTAGCCCTAACCCCAGATCCTGCCCATTTTATACTTCTATATCATGATGTTGTAACCATGTCATGATACTATGAGGATTATCCCCAGTGCTGGTCCTTCTGTTTGTAGACTACACAGGACCACTGATGACTGAGCTGTGCTTATTGAACATACAACTATAAGGAGTCCTAATCAGCTCAGTATTTTCAACATGACTTATTTTTGGTCCGCGTCTCGGCCTGTTATTGAAGTTCGGCCAGCCCTCGTGGTTCCAAACAACCGCAGACTGAAAATATTTATGAAAAGCGACACTTGATTTTGCCGCACCCCAAGCACTGCAACCCTCCTCCTGCATGAACCTCCAGCACGTTCCTGGAGTGTGAAAAAGCAAAAGCGTTTACCTTTAGCAGCATTAGCTTAAGGCCTGTTCAAGCCTTCACACCAAATGCTTTACGTTTTTTGTCTAAACACCCTGCAAGCTCTGTCCGCATTCTCTCTCTTTAATTCCCTCTCTCGTAACGCGTCGGAGATTTCGCCGTGTCTTTTCCACATCATCGACTTAAAAAAACAAAGACACGAGCGAAGATGAGTGCAGGAAGCTCTAGTTAGCGTTTTAGTGAGCATGAACAGATTAGAATGCACTTGGATAAATAATCAAACGTTTCCGTACAGTCCCTGTGAGCTTTACCACCATCACTCTCCAGCCATTCAGTTCTATTCCAGATCTTTTCTTTAATGTCCATGTTTTTAGAGTCTTGATGAGCTGTTCTGCCCGACGACCGAGCTTTGATTGGTCGGCCTGATTTTGACGCAGAAATTAGAACAGGCTCCGATTAACCATTTAACGCGGCGTCGCGGTCTGTCAGTTTCGGGCGAGGTGTGAAGGACGACGTTCTTTTTTAAAACTTGTAGGTTTTTTGGTGTGAAAAGCCTTTAATCAGCTAGAAAGTGTGTAAATAAGCTCAGGTTAGTAGTTACTGAAAGGCTGCTACTGAAAGGGAAGAGCTAAGCTAACCCAGATTGGACCTAAGAGAGAGAAGATCGAGATGCATCGTCGCCCCCTACCTTTTAGAGCTTTATAAGTGTGCCAAATGACAATGTAACACAGCCCATTAGTGCCCAACTGAACTTCGTAATGTGTGCACAGGGGGCGAGAGCGGGAATCCCAGGCGAGTCACCGAGGTATTGGGTTACATGGTTGGATTGATTTTTTTATTATTTTTGTCTTGGCAATAAAGATTTTGAGAAAAGTTACAAGCCGAGAGCCGGTCATGGTAATGTGGATTCTTTGGGAACTGGTTAGCTGACCCTGAGTCAGTTTTAACCCTGTCATACTGTATCTGACTCATAATATCCGCTTGGCAGTGTGGGAACTTGTGTTAGAAGACGTCCACAGAAGCTTAAGCCTGTGCCTTTTGTGTACAGCAGTGATTTATAAGGATGTGTGTGTTTACAGGGAACTCTATATGCGTTTAGGTTTGTGTGTGGACAATCCCTGTGTGGGGGTTGTGTGTGTGTGTGTGTTTGAGATGGAGAAAGGTTTGGGATGCCTGAAGCATTTCAAGCATCCTGGATTTGAAGCGTCTGTTGACATCCGAGATTGTGTATGTGAGTGCTGAGGGATTTTGTCAGAGAGAGTTTGCAGGAATTCAAGCATGTGCTAAGTGTTTGAGTGTTTGTGTGTGTGTGCTTGTGTGTGATTTCAGCGTGTGTTGAGGATTTGGTGTGTAGTCTGTTGGGGGTAGGTACTATTTTTTACAAATGAATCTCTGAAATTGTTAGGACATCGTCACTACTAATTACGTCTGCAGTCGATGCATGACTAACCCTAGGAGTTTGGATTATGGAGCTTTTATCAGTGGAAGAAAGATGTTTTAGACGTCATCATCCAGCTCATCATACCTGCAGATAAACGCGTCTCTTCATTTCTCTTGGCTGCTTTGCCGTCTGTCTCCTGCAGTAACATGTGCTCTTTAGATCCTGCTGATCTGCTTGCACTCTGGCATTGGCTGTCAAATGTGTTGCTAAATTGTGCAACCTGATTATGTGATTTGTGCGAAACAGTGGCTGGAAATCCTTCTTTCCCATGTGTTGGCCGGATAAATCTCTCACAAACAGTGAAGGTGTTGAGTTGGCGAGTCTAGGGGGCAGAGAGTGTTGAATTAATGTTTTTTCGCTTTGTCACAAAGCAGTTTTTGCTTTTCGAAATCAGGAAATGTCTGCTGTGCAACATGAGGGCTAGGTAACGTGACGCCGATGAGGATTATTATTAGAACGATGCAAATTACTGCGAATAAAAATGTAAAGCATGAAGTGACTGTTTTTTTTTTTTTTCTCAATTTGAGTTAATCTCGCCAGCATCGAATGTTATAAAAGTGGCATTGAAACTGTTTTGGTTTTCGCCAGTATCTAGCTGTAAGTAATATTTAATTAGTCGTTTAAATGATACATATCTATGGTCTTTATTTTATCTTGTATGAGTTTGGTTTGTTTATTTTGCTTATTTAAAAAAAAAAAAAAAGTTTTCTGTATATATTTTCCCTTTTTTTAAAGTAAAAAAATGACGATTTTAGATTACTGAAATTGAAAACTAAAGTAATTCAGTTGCAAATGAGTGATTGTAACGTTATTGTAGATGTAACCCCAACACATTTACATTTACAGCATTTAGCAGACGCCCTTATCCAGAGCGACTTACAATTGATACAGTCTTACAATCCAAGCAATTGTGGGTTAAGGGCCTTGCTCAAGGACCCAACTGTGGCAGCTTGGCAGAGGTGGGATTTGAACCCTGGACCTTCTGGTCCAGAGTCCAGTACCTTATCCACTAGGCTACCACAGTCCCAACACGTAATAATCCAATAATAGTCGGATTTATCTGATTGAAACAGCATACTCCGATCTGGAAATCAGATTAAGAAACCCCATAAAGAGAGCTGAATTTTACTCCAGTGATCAGAGTACTCGTAGCACGGTTAGGACCTGGCTTTATTTGGCCTTTTTTCCATGGACTGTGACAGGTTTATCCTCACAAAATCTGGCAACCCCGGAATGAAACGAGCCATGGGATTTAAGGCAGCGAAATGGCTATGAAATGCAGCATATACTCGAGAAAAAGAATTTGATTGTTTAATATTAAATTTTGAAGATTATGTCACATGTTTCTGTGAGATTATTGGCTGGATGCAAAGTAGAAATCCGATTACTGCCCGAGTCATGTATTCTTGTTGATCGGATTTTCTGCAGTTATCGGAGTATAAGTCAATGTAAACGCTCACTCTGTGTGTGTGTGTGTGTGTGTGTGTGTGTGTGTGTGTGTGTGTGTGTGTGTTTGTTTGTGTATACACAGGTCTGGTATTCTTGTCTCTGTATGGAAACCGATGAGCTCTGAATCAGTTTCTGAATGTATTTGTGTGTGTCTGTATGCCTGCAAACTGATTAAAAGGCAATGGAAGTGTGTGTGTGTGTGTGTGTGTGTGAGCAGATGGCCCCAGCAGGTGCTGTACCACATGCCTCAGTGACAGTTGCTCTCAGTGTTTCAGTCTTAATCAGGCCGATTTCCTGCGCGTTCCTCTTGGCTTATCACAACCTGAAACAGGTTCTCGATCCTCAGTGGTCCTTTTGTAAGGAAAACTTTACATTTCCTCATTCACACAGTTTATCTTCATGGAGGAGGAACGTTTAATGGAAACTCGGACGTGGTCCATTAAGCTGAGCTTTCCAACATAAACACACCCGGCATCACAACGCTCAAAACAGCAACGCTTATGCTGAACAGTAGCCTAGTCCCTCTCCATCAGGTATTACTTTATAAAACATATCCATCTGATTTCTGAGAAGTTGCTGTATAATGTGTAGCACACCACGTTTGCCCTAAACTATGACTAGAAATCTTTTATTCCCTTATGTTAGGGGAATAAAATGTTGCTGAAAAATGTTAAAACTATAGAAAGTATATGGGTTAAACCTATTTTTTTAGCATAGAAAAGCATACCTTGCAAAAGGCATGATCCAAGGGGCTTCGTGACTCACAGGCTCAGCATTAAAGGAAGTTTTCTCGGATTTTTGGTGTCTTTCCAGTCGCAGTGGAGCCAAAATGTCAGATGTTCCTCCTTCAAAAGTGTGGGAATGACAGTCCAAAATGAGGTTAAAAGATATGCTGAGGGTCTCAGTGGTTGCTCAGAACAATATACGCTTCATATCATGACTAGTTCACGTTTTCACTGTTGTGGCCACGCAGTATCGTGTTACTTGGAGCTTTTTAGCCCGAAGAGTGAGAGATTTTAGCCGAAACCAAACCACCGACAGCTGAAGTGAGTAACGTTGACAGTGTGATGTTCTGGGCAGAGTTCTGCAGGGAGACCTTGCGTCCAGGCATTCATGCGAATGTTATTTTGACGCGTACCACCTGCCTAAACATGGCTGCAGACAAAGTTCATCGGTATTCCCTAACGGCAGCGGCCTCTTTCGGAGGTCGCACTGAAACACTGCAAACATTGTTCTGGAAGGGTTTGAGGAACGTGACAAGGAGTTCAACGTGTTGACTTGGCCTCCAAATTCCTCCATGTGTGGGATGTCCTGGACAAACAAGCCTGATGCATGACTTACAGGACAGAATATTAAGCAGGTGGTTTGAATGTTTTGGCTGATTGGCTGTCAGTAGCATCTGTTAATCAGTCGACAATTGAGTATTTCTCTGACACAAATAGAGGAAAATGCGTCTGTTTTTAAAGGACATTCCAGGCTGTGGTGTTGGTTTCAGGTTATAATGTAGGAGGAATGAGGGGTAACAGGAGAGCACTGACCTGGGATTCAGCTCTGCTATTGTCATTTATTGAGTTTTTAATCAAACTAGTTGTTGGGCCAAACGTACACACAGCCAGATGAGATGAAGTGTTTCTATCAACAACAAGCCCTTGTTTCTAGTAACACTGAATGTTTGTTTGTACATGCACTTAATAATCCGAGAACTGCAGAAAATCAGATTTGGTCAGTAATCCGAGCAAGGAGTTTACATGCGCTTGAGTAATCAGATAACGTTTTCGTTTCCCACACAATAATCGCATTTCTGCTTTGCAACCAGTCAATAATCTCACGGAAATTGTGACATAAACTTCCGTTTTTCATATTAAATAATCAAATTTTTTATTTTCTTGAGTATATACTGCGTTCAGAGTCTTAGTTTTAATGGGGGCTGCATTTAAAGTCAGGGTTGCCACATTTAAACCTGGTCTGTGTAAATGTGCCCAAAGCCAGCAAGATCTCTAAGAAGAATCAGAACTGACTTCCTTTCCGATAGCCGCTTCGCGCACATGCGCAGACTGCCAAATTCGATTGAAATTGGGTAACTGGTATAGATGCCATAAAATCCAGCTCTATTTATGGGATTTCTTAATTTGAATTAGATCGGAGGATGCTCTATATCCACAACAGACATGAGTTTAAATCCAGATTAAACCCTGTGTGGGCAGGACATGCCAGCTCCACACAGGAGTCCGGGGCCAGGCTCGCCGAATGTCTGGGGCTAGTAGAAATAGAGCGGTGCCTCGGTTCTCGTTAATTCATTCCAGGAGGCTTGTCGAGTACCGAAAATGGCGAGAACAGAGCAGATTTTTCCCATAAGGAAATGTCTGTTCCAAACTGATGATTCATTTTTTCAGTCACAACTTCTAAGGACCTGCCTACTCTGGTCTGTTACTGGTTTGATCGTGTGTTTGTCGGGATAAGCACCTTCGGGATAACATGGCGACTATTTATTAAAATCCCTTGGATGCCATGTCAGCGTTTTCAGCTCAAGATGTGTTGACTATGACGGCTCTCAAGATCCTGGACGCTTTTAATCATTCATATCGCCCAACCCCTGGCACCGGCCAAACATGCAAGCCCAGTCAGCATTATGTTAATGATATCTGTTCAGGGACTAATTAAGGAGAATCTAAAGCTGGTCACCGTCCTGCCGACTGCTGCATGGATGGAGTACGGAAACAGAAAAGGACAGTTATTCTGACATACTGTGTGTGTGGGTGGAGGTTTTCAGAGAGAGAATATGTGTGTGTGAGAGAAGTAGAGAGATAGATGGGGACTCTGTGTGTTGGTGTAATGCGTGTCACTCGTTGAAAGGAAGTGGCTTGCTGAGTGAAGAAAATAAACACTAATTCCTGAATGCTGTGATACTGAAGACAACCTGCAGAGCTGTTACACACACACACACACACACACACACATGCACAATATGGAGCTTCCCTCTTGTTCCCTCTCCTCATTTTAGATTTAACGTTTGCGTGAGGGACGGAGGAATATTTTCTGTGATTCCAACGCCAAACGAGCGTTGCAGAGGCCGAGCTTGTGTGAACGTTGTGATCATTCTTTTCATTCTTTGTTGCTTTTACTTTTGTTTGTGTTGTGGTTAATATAGACATTTATAGGTAATGGTTACAGTGCCTGAGCGGACTGACTTTAATCCCCATGGTTACCAAACATAACATTTCAGAGTAAGGACCATTCAGCCCCAGGATCAAAGGCTCTTCACAAGAAATCCTGCAGCGCTTTGCTGCGCTCGTGTTTGATCCGATGAAAAAGTTACAGTTACGCAGTATTGCGAATCGCACAACATGTAAGAGCAGGCCGTCTGCATGCAGCACGAAATTCCCTGCGTGTCTAAATCGGCGCCTCCTCCTTCCTTGTTGCAGTCCGTGTAATTCATGACATGATCCGAGATGTGCGCAGAATCTCGGTTCAGGTTGTAATTAATCCAGTGTGTTTGTACTCGTCTGTCTGGTTGGCTTCTGATTTGCATTTTTTTTCACCCTCTCTCCCTGTAGGTCTGTCTTCTCTCCGGGCTCTGTCCCAAACTCTTGTCTAGATAGTGTTTCTCAACGGAGGCTGGCTGTTTTAACTCGTATTTGATATGTGTCTATATATGTATGTGTGATGTATGAAATGCGACTTGAGGTATAACTGTGGCTAGCTCAGAGGTACGTGAGAGAAAGTCGAGGTTGGAACTTTGCATTTACAGCATTTAGCAGACGCCCTTATCCAGAGCCACTTACAATTGGTACAGTCTTACAACCCAAGCAATTGTGGGTTAAGGGTCTTGCTCAAGGACCCAACAGTGGCAGCTTGGCAGAGGTGGGATTTGAACCCAGTATCTTAACTGCTAGGCCAAATGGTGTGCAGACAGGGCAGCTAAATATACAGAAGTCAAGTATCCAACTCAAACACCTTAAAATGATTTGAATGGTTAAAAAACGTAGAGATAAAAAGCTGGATTTTTCTCCGGTAATTGGATTTCTCAGTGCATGTTTTTTCTCAGTCCTCGGTTGCCAGGTCCATTTATTCCTGGAGTTTTTCGCCTCTTTCAGGCTTATTTATATAGACCTGGTGCAGGATTCTTCTGCTGGATCTGGCAACCCTGGAATTAAACGCAGAACCTGCTATCGAACACTTTGTGGAGAACTCGAGAAGATGAAGAACTGGATTATTTAATATTAAAGTCTGAAGTTTACGTCACGTCTTTCTGCGAGACTATCGGCTGGTTGCGAAGCAAAATTCCGCGTTATCCGATGAATCATTTGTGTGTAAACTTGTTGATCAGATTAGAGAAAATCTGCAGTTATTGGTTTATTAAGTGCATGTAAACACACTCACTGAAAAGAGGAACCGAAGATAAGATTACTTTTTATTATGTGTCATTCGCAAACACAAATTAAAGCGCCGATTACAAAACAGACAAACGTTTTTGGACTCATCGTGTTCAGAGTGTGTTTCGTCCAAGGATTTTTCTTTCGGAGCGTCACTGATCTGATCTGCACTATGTATGTGTTAAGATTAAATGTGGCCTGGAAGCCCAGGCGTGTTTACATCCAACAAATGGTCCATGGCTAGTATTTATCAACGATCATACGAGTTCTGTTGTTAACCGTTGGTGTTCTTTGTCATCAGGGTCAGAGGTCAGTACCGGTTTCCACAGCAACATGGCAGATAAAGTGGAGGACCTTGGCTATGTGGGCATTGATGCCATCCTGGAGCAGATGAGGAGGAAAGCGATGAAGCAGGGCTTCGAGCTCAACATCATGGTAGTGGGTGAGTCGTAGATCAAACACTGGTCTTACACACTTTACTGCTTCAGCAGGTGTGTATATGTTACCAAGTCTGTTTATAAGAGTGTGAGCACACACACACACACACACACTCACACACACACGAGCACTTGTGAAAGATTTATGTTCATCACAAGGACTGAAAATGTGCAGGCTGCGCTCTACATGCTATGTTTCAAATATAAACAGATGCATACATCAGCAGTGTGGGAAGTACGACGGTTGCCAGGTTAGATCCTCACCTCTGGTTAGTGTCTTTATGGAGATTGGCATGTTCTCCATGTGTTTCTGTGTCTGGTTTTGCGTAAATGTAAGGTTTTGTTGATTTTCTACAAGAAAAGCCTGGAGGGAACCAACTGGAATTCGACATTTAAAATGAACCTTTAACAAGATAAATAATGAGACCTTACAAAAACAAAAACAAAAGCGTATCTACAGGGCGTGTCATGTTTAGATATGTTTAAATGAAAAGACAATGTTCTAAATGATTGCACTGAACCTGAAAAGGTTTATTTTTGTTTCTTCTTAACATCCCTTCATTTATAAAATCAGCAGAAGCATTTGCGGGGCGCCCAAATGTTTATGATGCTCCGGTTTTTCTCGACTTTCTTGGATATCCTGTATTAAAAAAGAACTGAAAGTATCCTGATGCGCTTTTGTTTTCACTCGAACCCTGTTATCTGAATGCATCTTGTTCCTTGATATGGTTTGAATGACAGATATTCACACAGCCCACTTTCAGTCCTTAAAAAAACTCCATTCATTTTCATATGCAAAGATGTTGGATATTATAATATCAGTTTCTTTTAATGATATCGGTGTAATACAGTGTGGTTGGTCCACCTGTCTGTGTGGTGTCTGCGGAATGGGCGTGGCTTTGCCCCTCTTACAGATGCTTCCTCTAATGTAAAAACTATAGTATAAATGAACAACTGCTATCTCAAATTAAATTCTGAATACAAATGAAAGTGGGGGCTGCAGGTAGAGGTAAATGTACGTCTGTTATTATCCTGCTGGCTTGGTTTTACACGTCTTCATGTTTTTGTGTGTGTGTGTGTGTGCAGGTCAGAGCGGCCTGGGTAAATCGACGTTGATTAACACTCTGTTCAAGTCGAAGGTGAGCCGCAGGTCCATGATGCCCAGCGACGAGCAGAGAATCCCCAAAACCATCGAGATCAAATCCGTCAGTCACGGTGAGACAGATGCGCACATAGGTAACATTCATTTGGAGTTTCCCTTTTCTGTTGCTGCGAGAGCTTCAGAGAAGCTTTCCATTCGATTTTGGAACACGACTGTGAGCTCAGGCACGGGTGTTTGCCGTTTGGCTCGGAGTTCGTCTCGAAGGTGTCGGATCAAGTTCGCGTCAGGCCTCTGTGAGAGGCAGCCAAGTTCTCCAGCAAAGTTGGCAAACCATTTCTCAGAAGGGAAACCCATAAGTGTCGTGTGCAGAGTCAGCGTTATGTCCAGCGCATTCTGCTGCTCCTGGCTGCTGAGATTTCGTGCCTGTATGCGTCATATTGTGAACCTGTGGCATAACAGAGGTCATTTATTAGAGTGGGTGTCCGCATACTTTGGTGACATGTGTGTATGTGTGTGTTGTAGATATCGAGGAGAAAGGGGTGAGGATGAAGCTGACCGTGATCGACACACCAGGATTTGGAGATCAGATCAACAATGAGAACTGGTAAGAACAGAGATTTTTCTTGCTCATATATGGGTATTTTTTGTGAATGGACAGTACAAGCTTCAAAACATTTACTTAAAATCGGAGTTAAAATCAGGCTGACCAATCAGAGCTCGGTCATCGGGCAGAACAGCTCAGAGAGCTTATAGGACGAGCAACAGGCCTCTAAAACATGGATATTAAAGGAAAGATCTGGTGGAATAGAAATGAAAGGCTGGAGAATGATGGTGATAAAGCATTTGATTATTTATCTAAGTGCATTCTGGTCTGTTCCTGTCCAAAAAAACACAAACACTAACGTTCCTGCACTCATCTTCACTCGTGTCTTTGTTTTTTGTGAAAATCTCTGTGACACATTAAAAGAAGGGAAAAGAAAGAAAGCAAACGCGGACAGGGACAGTGTTTAGACAAAGAAATCGCATCCGTTTTCTTCACAAGAATTAAATCCTACTCTGTGAATAGGCCTTTAGGATTACACTTTAGAAGTACCGCTATCACTAAATAAAATTTACTTCCAGAAGCTTTCTGTGCCTGTGTGTGAGAGAGATTTGGCTGTAATAATGCCCAGTTGTCACTGTGTGTGTGTGTGTGTGTGTGTTCGTTCTAGCTGGATGCCCATTATGAAGTTCATTAATGAGCAGTACGAGACGTTTCTGCAGGAGGAGATCAACATCAGTCGAAAGAAGAAAATTCCAGATACACGCGTACACTGCTGCATCTACTTCATTCCTCCTACGGGACACTGGTACACATTTACCATTCTATCATTATACAGTGGTGCTGGAAAGTTTGTGAACCCTTTAGAATTTTCTATATTTCTGCATAAATATGACCTAAAACATCAGCAGATTTTCACACAAGTCCTAAAAGTAGATAAAGAGAACCCAGGTAAACAAATGAGACAAAAATATTACATATTAGTGAGTGGCAAAAGTATGTGACCCTCTAGGATTAGCAGATCATTTGAAGGTGGTGTTTCAATCAATGGGATACCAATCAGGTGTGAGTGGGCAGCCTGTTTTATTTAAAGAACAGGGATCTATCAAAGTCTGCTCTTCACAACAAATATTTGTGGACTGTGGGACTGTGGTAGCCTAGCAGGTAAGGTACTGGACTATGGACCAGAAGGTCCAGGGTCCCACCTCTGCCAAGCTGCCACTGTTGGGTCCTTAAGCAAGGCCCTTAACCCACAATTGCTTGGATTGTAAGATTGTATCAATTGTTAGTCCCTCAGGATAAGGGCGTCTGCTAAATGCTGTAAATGTAAATGTAAATGTAAATGTATCATGGCACGAACAACGGAGATGCTGATGCTCATCAGGCTGGAAAAGGTTACAAAACCATCTCTAAAGAGTCTGGACTCCACCAATCCACAGTCAGGCAGATTGTGTATAAGTGGAGGAAATTCAAGACCATTGTTACCCTCCCCAGGAGTGGTCGACCAACAAAGATCACTCCAAAAGCAAGGTGTGTAATAGTTGGTGAGGTCACAAAGGACCCCAGGGTAACTTCTAAACAACTGAAGGCCTCTCTCACATTGACTAATGTTAATGTTCATGAGTCCACCATCAGAAGAACACTGAACAACAATGGTGTGCATGTCAGGGTTACAAGGAGAAAGCCACTGCTCTCCAAAAAGAACATTGCTGCTCGTCTGCAGTTTGCTAAAGATCACGTGGACGAGCCGGAAGACTATTGGAGGAATGTTTTGTGTATGGATGAGACTAAATAGAACTTTTTGGTTTAACAGAAAAATGTTATGTTGGGAGAAAGGAAAACACTGCATTCCAGCATAAGAACCTTATCCCATCTGTGAAACATGGTGGTGGTAGTATCATGGTTTGGGCCTGTTTTGCTTACTTTTGACCAAGTATAATATTTTTGTCTCATTTGTTTAACTGGGTTCTCTTTATCTACTTTTAGGACTTGTGTGAAAATCTGATGATGTTTTAGGTCATATTTATGTAGAAATATAGAAAATTCTACAGGGTTCACAAACTTTCAAGCACCACTGTACTACCGGTGTTTGTCTGGTGCTTGATTTTATGGACCTGTGAGCAGTCAGGCTGGTAAAACGTAATAATGTCAGTGAAAAAGAGGAGTTATGACCAGTTTGAACATGTCGTGAAAGCTTACAGACACCAGGGTACGAGTAAGTGTGTGTGTGTGTGTGTGTGTGTGTGTGTGTGTGTGTGTGTGTGTGTGTGTGTGTGTGTGTGTGTGTGTTGCAGTTTGCGGCCGATTGATATTGAGTTTATGAGGCACCTGAGTAAGGTGGTGAACATCGTACCCGTCATCGCTAAAGCAGACACACTAACGCTGGAGGAAAGAGACTTCTTCAAAAAGAAGGTGCAGTTCTCTCACACACACACACACACACACACACACACTTTGTTTTGGGTAAATCCTGCAGCAGGAAGTAGTGTTTGACGTGAACTTCCTCTGCTCTCCCACTCCACCTGACACATGGGATTGTGGGATTGCTCTGATTGGCTGTAAGCTGAACACAGATGTGAGCTATTCAGATACATTTATAGCATGTGTGTGTGTGTGTGTGTGTGTGTGTGTGTGTGTGTGTGTGTGTGTGTGTGTAGATCAGGGAGAATCTGCGAGCCAATGAGATTGACATTTACCCGCAGACAGAGTTTGATGAGGATGCAGAGGACAGAATGATCAACGAGAAAATCAGGGTAAGTGGAATTATACTCGGGGTAGTAAAGGGGTGGCAGGGAATATACTCAGGGTAGTAAAGGGTGGCAGGGAATATACTCAAGGGTAGTAAAGGGTGGCAGGGAGGGAATAGTAAAGGGTTGGCAGGGTTATACTCCAGGGTAGTAAAGGCCTTGGCAGGGAATAGTAAAGGGTTGGAGGGTATATGTACTCAGGGTAGTAAGGGTGGCCGGGAATATAGTAAAGGGTGGCAGAGGTTATATACCTCAGGGTAGTAAAGGGTGGGCAGGGTATATACTCAGGGTAGTAAAGGGTGGCAGGGAATAGTAAAGGGTGGCAGGGTGGCAGGGTATATACTCAGGGTAGTAAAGGGTGGCAGGGAAAATACTCAGGGTAGTAAAGGGTGGCAGGGTATATACTCAGGGTAGTAAAGGGTGGCCGGGAATAGTAAAGGGTGGCAGGGTATATACTCAGGGTAGTAAAGGGTGGCAGGGTATATACTCAGGGTAGTAAAGGGTGGCAGGGAATAGTAAAGGGTGGCAGGGTATATACTCAGGGTAGTAAAGGGTGGCAGGGAAAATACTCAGGGTAGTAAAGGGTGGCAGGGAATAGTAAAGGGTGGTAGGGTATATACTCAGGGTAGTAAAGGGTGGCAAGAGTGTTTGAATATGGTGTTTGAAGTTTTACTTGGGGAGGCAGAATGATGTATAGGAGGTTTACAACTGTGTGTGTGTGTGTGTGTGTGTGTGTGTGTGTGTGTGTGTGTGTGTGTGTGTGTGTGTGTGTAGGAGATGATCCCCTTTGCTGTAGTTGGCAGTGATCAGGAGTACCAGGTGAACGGGAAGAGACTTCTGGGTAGGAAAACACGATGGGGCACAGTAGAAGGTAAAAGACACACACACACACACACACACTCTCTCTCTCTCTCTCTCTCTCACACACACACACACACACACACACACACTAAGTCAGTTTGAGAACCAGAAAACCCTCATTTCCTGTGGAAAAATGAATTCATCCCTGATTAGAATACAGTTACTGTGTCAGTATGAAAGACACATGGAGGCAGATGATGATGATGATGATGATGATGATGATGATGATGATGATGATCCAGGTGATGTGGATATAGAGGACTTTCCCAACTCACATTTAACCATGAAGCAAAAGCTATAACATTTAAATGCTTTTATGTATGTCCTTTGAGTTTTAAAAATATTTACTGCTGTCTAGGATATATTGTAGCCCTACACTTTTCTTCACGTCACCCATTATGTGTTTTTACTGGTAAAAATGTGGCTCACATGATCAGTAACTCTGGGTTCACTGAGTAACAGAAGGATCATGTGACAGTCCTGAGGAAACCCCAACCCGAATGTGCGTTTTAAAATGGCTCTTCCTGTACCACAGTACTTATTGCGGGTTTGGTGCTGCCACCTAGAGGAACTCGAGCGAATTACACGATCATTTGAGATGACTGTGCGAAAATGCGACAGCAAAAAGTATAAAATGTGTGTCGTGTGTTACAGTGGAGAACGTGGAGCACTGTGAGTTTGCGTACCTGCGGGATCTGCTCATCAGGTCAGAGAATCTTTTGTATATTGTTATTAGTTCATACGGATTAACGCGCATGCGGAGTTAACCCTCCCGTATGACCCATCTTTATAAAGCAGTCTTAAAACATTTGTTATTCTGTTAAATACCCAGAGTGAGTTCCTTATGTTCTGGGCTGGCCTTGATCTGTTCTAGGTGGGTTCTGGATGGGGTTATTTGCTTTTTATGCTTTATTGACATCGATACCACTTTTTCAGATCTGGCTAATATAGGCCAAATATGGGAACTGAATGTTTACTGTATTGTGTGGAAAAAAGCCAATTAAACTTAGGGAAGAAAACAAATATCTGTTAGTGTCACCTGTCGTATTAGAGCTTTTAAGCGACCATATGATTGTAACGTCCATTTCTCAGGACACACATGCAGAACCTGAAGGACATCACCAGCAGTATTCACTATGAGGTTTACCGCGTACGCCGACTCAACGAGAACAACACACACTCCAACGGAGAGTCGAACGGAGTGCTCACACACGAGATGTAGATCCATCCATCCATCCATCCGGTGATCCATCCCTCTCTGTGTTAGTCCTACAGACATTGCAGGTCTGGTTTGGACTGTAGGAGTGATCCTGACTTTAAGTCACTCCTCCTGTAGGTTTATTCTAATGCTCCGAGCAGTGCGTGAGATGTTCAGTAAACAGTGTGTGCGTGTGTGTGTGTGTGTGTGTTTCCTACTTTAACGCCGTGCTTGCTGCCAAAATCCTTAATTTCATAAAGATGAGTGGTACAGTCGGCTCCAAAGGTTTACGTGCGCTACCGAGGACGCTGTGCGGACGAAAAGCGGGTCCTGCAGGCGGATACAAACTTCTGGATCCTGCTTTAAATGTTGGGCTCTGTGTACATCTGTACCTTACTAAAGCCACGATACACCGAGTGCGTTTACATGCACTTCATAATCCATAAACCATGGTCGGATTTCTGCGGTTATTTTGATTATTCAAGCGGTCATGTACAGAGCATACTAGAAATCAGATTAAAAAATCCAACCAAGAGAGCTGGAGTTACCCGATTTCCATCAGATTTGTTGGTCTGAGTAGGTTCACAGAGCGGGAAGTGGGGGTTGACAGATCCGCTTATTCTAAGAGATTTTGCTTCTTTTGGGCTTATTTAGGCTACATAGACCAGGTGGGGATTCTCTCGTGGGATCTGGCAACCCTGGCACTCAAGACAGCACCCGCTTAACGGCTATCGAACTCTTTGTGGACGCTGAAACGCAGTATAGACTGAAGAAAATGAGGAATTTGATTAAAAATATTACAAATGGAAGTTTACGTGCCATATTTATGTGAGATTATCGACTAAAGTAAAGTAGAAATAAGATTATTGCCTGGGTGGTGTAAACCCGGAGTTTTAACGTTATCTGATTACTCAAGTGCACGTGAAGTCGTTGATTGGATTACTGACAGATTTTCTGCATTTGTCGGATCATTAAGTGCATGTAAACGCAGCAATACTCCTATAAATCGGCACGCTGTGTAAAAATCCATTTTGAGAAACTCTAATGTGTCCAGATTCGAACCCTGTACTCTATAGAGTGCATCATTTAGGGTGTTGGCCATGTTATACCTCTCAAATTCGGGGATCAGTGCACAGCATCGAGTCTCCGGCATGGAGGCACAACGTGAACCGTTCAAAGTTGACACAAAACTCTGGAGAGTTTAAGGTTGCACCAGTCCCCCTTTTCTAGAGCGCGACCAACGGCTGATCGTCTTACGATGAACAATCCGAGCCACTGAGGGTTTAGGGCCAAGCAGTGGCTGTTTTGGTGGTGCTGAGTCTTAAACCCTTGATCTTCAAGTCAGTAACTCGGTAACACAAGACCGATTTTTATTCCTATGATCATTCTTAAGACCTCGGACGTTAAAGCGAACGTAGGTCGATCGGGTGGACGTTAAATGGCGCCCAAAATTAGTATCGGGAGACGTTTCTGTTTTTAATGTTATCCGGCAGCGTTTGGGAGAGAGCGTGCAAACCGTTTTCAAAACATTTTAATTTATTTTAGCCAAGTTTAGATGTGGGATTGAGGCACGGTGTTGTTTGTATGTTAAAAACAGACATTGAGTAAAAGTTATACGTAAAAATTACATATTAAACACATTTCAGACATGTCAGCCACATGCAGTTTTAACCCAGGCTGGAATTGTATGAGATCATGATGTTTGTGAGAGTTTCATTCTGTTCAAAACAAAAAGTGTGAAAGAGAAAATGTTTACCTTTAATATAAAACAGCTCATTGGGATCATCACATTCATTCATTTCTAGTGCCGGTAGCGTTTTAGATGTTAGTCCTCGCCGCCCTTTCGTTTCTCACACTTCTGCTCTTCGCTTTATACGTCGTCGCTTTGATATTTTTGAACATTATACGAACGTTTTTAAACTCGCTGGGAGGCTGAAGTTCACCTTAAAGAACGCTGTACCTTGTATTCATTGAGTAATTGCAGTAAGACCATGGGGAAGCGATTCCTTGGAAAGCTGGCTGTGTGAATGTTTAAGGCGAGAGTGTACATTCTGATGTTTCTCAGTTTCCTGAAGTCCGTCCTGAGCATTTACGACCTGTTTCGTTGTTTTTTATTCGGTCTCGTGTGTTTAAGCTGATATTACAGAGCATCTTATGGGTTCAGTGTTAGTTAATGTTAAACTGTGTTTGAACACGAGTTTGTTCTGTGCTGATGTAAACCAAATAAATGTCAAGTTTTGTCTCACATCCCTGACTCGTGATTATATTTTCTTTCAAGTCAGTTCGTAATTATTTCATGTGAATTCATATCATATATGTATATCAAGAATTAGACCACTATTGTCCTTTTTGTCAGTACGTACTGTATAGAAGCACTCTGTAGTTCTGCAATTACCGTAAATATCCAAAATATCCCGTGAGCACTGACGAAGGATTAGAGGAGCTAATGTCTCTGACTCTTCATATGCATGCAATAGAGTGGGCACCAGTGAGCAATGAAGTGCAATAATACCAATCGCCACAAGAGGGCACCAGCAATAGCGCTAAATGTGGTCCTAAAGTGATCCACCACCCAAACAAGACCTGATCTGTGCTGGTCCTGGGGGGTTCTGACCATTACAGAACAGAGTAAATGCTGCTAGAAGTGTTTAGAGAAACATGGACTACAGTCTGTAATTTAAGAACTACAAAGTGCTTCTATATAGCAAGCGGAGCTGCTTAAATAGAAACAAGAAGGTGGTTTTAATGTAAGGCTGATCAGTGTATTGTATTAAAAGCCTTACAGTATAGGGCGTCATGAGTCTGTTGCCCTCTTGTGGCGATTGGCGGAACAGCGCGTTATTATAGTCTCATAAATATCTCCAATTTGTTTCCCTCTACCCACCACTCTCTTTTTTTCGCGCTATTACCTGCCACAGTGTGAGAGACAGAAAACAGTTCTCTCTCTCTCACACACACACACACCCTTCTCAGCGATCAGCTGTTAGAGAAGCAGGTCGAAAATCCCACCTTATTTACATTTATATGATCAGATTTACCGCCTGATGCTCGCTATGCAAATTTGCCCTTTCCTAACAAACCCCGGTCACGCTGTGCGCCGTTTTTTACCGCCGCTGGTGCGGTGTAGCTCCTCTGCCCTGCAGGAGGCTTCCAGTTCGGGTCTAACGAAACCTCATGAATTCGGTAATTGCTGTTGTGTTTACACGGGTCTTATCGAGGTGTACTTGAGGTTTATACCTTATAGAAAATGAGGTGGTGTGTTAAAGGTGTGTGTGAGAGAGAGATACCTGTGTGACATTCAAGCTGAAGACATTGAAATGCCCTCTGAAGGTGTGTGAGGGATTCGGGTGCTGCAGGTTTATTGAGGGAACTCGGCAGCTGCCCCTAGACTTCTGTTATCAGTGAGGTTTCCTTTAAGTAGATAAATAAACGTTTGCAACTCCTCAATTCTGTCTTTGTCCATATTATCCATCGTTTTCTCTGTCTCTGTCCCTCTTATCCGTCTCTGTCTGTCCCTGCCCCTACTGTCTGTCCTTCCCTCTGTCTCTGTCTCTGTTGTCCATCCTTTTCTCCATTTTTGTCACTGTTATCTGTCCCTTTGTCTCCGTCCCTGTTATTTGTCCTTGCCTCTGCTTCGTTATTTGTCTATATTATTACTTGTCTGCGTCTGTCCCTGTCCCTGCTATTCGTCCTTCCCCCTGTCTTTATCCCAGGTATCCATCGTTCCCTCTGTCTCTGTCTTTATTATCCAAACTTGTCTCTTTCTGTTGCTGTTATGTCCCTGCCTCTGACTTTGTCCCTGTTGTCTATCGCTGTCTCTGTCTGTCCTTGTTGTTTGTCATTGCCTCTGTATTGTCTATATTATTGTTTGTCCTTGTCTCTGTCCCTTTTATCCATCTCTGTCTCTGTCCCTTTTTTCCCATCACTGTCTCTGTCCCTCTTATCTGTCCTTTTCTCTGTCCCTCTTATCTATCACGGTCTCTTTCCCTTTTTTTCATCGTTGTCTCTGTCCCTTTTTTCCATCATTGTTTCAGTCCCTCTTGTCCATCTCTCTTTCTGTCCCTCTTATCCATCTTTCGCTCTGTCCTTCTTATCCATCGCTGTCTCTGTCCCTCTTATCCATTGCTGTCTCTGTCCCTTTTTTCCATCTTTCTCTCTGTCCCTCTTATCCATCTCTGTCTCAATTTCTCTTATTCATCACTGTCTGTCCCTTTTTTCCATCACTGTTTCTGTCCCTATTAACCATCACTGTCTCTGTCCCTCTTATCCATCGCTGTCTCTGTCCCTCTTATCCATCACTGTCTCTGTTCCTGTTATCCATCGCTGTCTCTGTCTTTCTTATCCATCACTGTCTCTGTCCCTCTTATCCATCACTGTCTCTGTCCCTCTTATCCATCGCTGTCTCTGTCCCTCTTATCCATCGCTGTCTCTGTCCCTCTTATCTATCGCTGTCTCTGTCCCTCTTATCCATCACTGTCTCTGTCCTTCTTATACATCGCTGTCTCTGTCCCTCTTATACATCACTGTTTCTGTCCCTCTTATCCATCGCTGTCTCTGTCCCTCTTATACATCACTGTCTCTGTCCCTCTTATCCATCGCTGTCTCTGTCCCTCTTATCCATCACTGTCTCTGTCCCTCTTATCCATCGCTGTCTCTGTCCCTCTTATCCGAACTTGCCTCTGTCTCTGTACCTATTATGTGTCCCAGCCTCTGTCTTTGTCCATATTATTCATCATTTTCTTATCCATCTCTGCCTGTCCCTGCCCCTACTGTCCATCCTTCCCTCTGTCTATGTCCCTGTTATCCATACTTTTCTCTATTACTGTCACTGTTATCTGTCTCTGCCTTTGTCTCCGTCCCTGTTATTTGTCCTTGCCTCGGCTTCTTTATCTGTCTATATTATTATTTGTTCCCATCCTTCTCTTTGTCTCTGTCCCTCTTATCCGAACTTTTTTTTGTCCCTGTTATGGTCCCTGCCTCTGTCTCAGTCCGTTATCCATCTCTATATCTGTCCCTGTTATCCATCGCTACCTCTGTCTTTGTCCGTAACATTATTTGTCCTTGGCTCTGTCTCTTTTCCTTTCCCCGTTATCTGTCTTGGTCCATATTATTATTTGTACCTGCCACTGTCTGTCCTTGTTATATATTTCTGTCTATGTTTGTTATTATATTTGTCCCTCTCTCTGTCCATATTATTAGTCCATATGTTAGTCTCTGTCTCTTTTATCTGTACTTGCCTCTTTCTGTCCCTGTTATTGTCCCTGTCCCTGTTATCCATTCTGTCTTTGCAGCAGCTCTGAGTTATTTAAGTAGCAGATTTGGATGTTTTATTACGTTAGTGTAGAGGAAGTAAGGATCTGCTGGACGTTGAATTAATTGGCTGGTGTGTTAGGGAGACGTCCCATCAGTCCTGCTGCTGCACTACACATCCGTCTCACACACACACACACACTCTTCCCCCACCCTACCTATACACATCAGTCATCTGCCATTCTGCATTTGCTCACCACGCACACGTGCCGCTCCAAAATCCTCACCGATATGCAAAAATAAATAAATAAATAAAGCGGGCGAGGTGTGTGCGGTGTTGCCTGGGCACCAGCAAGGTTATTTTCAACCCCTGATGGAAATCAATGTCATGTGCCACCTCAAGAAAATGAGAAAAAGAGGGAGGGGGAGAGTGAGAGGGTGAGGATAGGATGGAGGGGGTGGACGAGGGGGAAACGGGAGGAGGTGACGAGGCGAGGGGACAAACGATAAAGCGAGAAGAAAGAAACGACTGCAAATCTGTAAAGCAATTCTGCATTTCATTATAGATCCGACTCGGTCACTTATTCCTAAAGAACAGAGATCAGCCGGTCCTACACCAATCAGAGAGAGGAGAGAGGATGAGAGAGGAGGAGAGAGAGCTAAATGAGGGAAATGAAGGGTGAGAGGAGTGTTCGCTCCTGCCTTTTCTTCTCCTTATTTGTCCCGTCTCTTCTCTCATCCCTCATTTACTCCCCTCTCCTCCCCTCTAATCCTCTCCGACAAATAAGGAAGAGAAGGCGAGGGGCACAAACAGACACGGGT
The DNA here is from genome assembly GCA_025084515.1 of Ancistrus triradiatus. Lineage (NCBI taxonomy): Eukaryota > Metazoa > Chordata > Actinopteri > Siluriformes > Loricariidae > Ancistrus > Ancistrus triradiatus. The sequence goes on along the minus strand of JAJAGP010000042.1, from coordinate 625,117 downwards.
CGAGAAAAGAGATGAGACAATATGCGGACAGATTGAAGGAATGGAAAGGTCTAGATCTCTGGGTCTAGAGGAGCTTCAAGTCAGGGAGGTAATAACAGGTTTGAGATAAGGGCAGGAGTGGAGAGCAGGCAGGAGAAAAGAGGATAAGGTCAGCAAAAAATAAAAGCGTGTGGAGCAGGGGAAATGGAGAAAAGAGGAAAAGATTAAATGAGAGAAAGTAAAAGCAAAAACAAAGAAAGCTAAGAAAGAAGAGGAGCAACATGGACGAAAAGGAAATAAAAGTAAACAGGAGAGGAAAAGCGAAGTAGAAATACAGAAAGGATAGGTGAAAGAGCACAGGACGAGAGACAGGAGAAGAAAAACAAAGAAAAAAGATAGCAGAGGAGGTAGTAAAGACAAAACTAAAGGTAAAACATCATAAGAGAAAGAATATAAAGAACAAATAAATAGAAAATAATGTAAGAAAACAGATGGAAAATAAGATGAGGAAAAAGGAGAAGAGAAAAGATGTGAAGGAGCACAGGATGAGCAAGAGAATAAGAAAAAACTAAATTAAAAAGGGCGGAAAAGGATGAGAAAGAGATGAGGAAAGGACTGGAGAGCAGAGAGAAAGCAGAGGGAGTAATAAAGAGAAAATTAAAAGTAAATGAATGAAGCCTGAGACGAGGAGGGGGTAATGCAGTGTAAGTGAAAGAATAGAGCTAAGGAGAGGAAATAAATAAAAGTGGAGACAACAAGAAAAAGACAAGAGAGAGGATGGAAATAAAACGAAGAATAAATAGATTGAAAACAATAAGGCAAGAAAGAAAACAGATGGAATAGAAGAACAGTGGAAGGGTCAAGAAAAACAAAGAGAGAAGAGAAAATGAACGAATGTAAAGGAGAAGAGAGGAAAAGAAGAGCGGGGAATGAAAATGAGAGCTAATCGGAAAGGACAGAATGGAGAGAAATGAGAGGAGGAGAGAAGGAAACAGAATTAACAAATGAAAAAAGAAAAATGAAGAGAGAGAGAGAGAGAGAGCTTGCGAATGCTGTGCTGTGTAAATGCTCTGATCATTAAACTGTAATTATCATTAATGGCTCTTTATTAATCATTTATTAATGATTACTCCTGATTCCATGTACCGGCTCCCACAGGAACAGCGTGTCAGATTAAATGGAGACTTATGAGTGATTTTATACCTTTGTTTGTGGAACTGAATGTAATTATGAACATTTCTCTGCTAATTGATGATGTATTAATCAACAATAAACCCACGGGAGCTGAACGCTGGCTCGGTGCTGTCAGAGAGTCAAAACAGGGATGTATTATTAACTAAAACAGACGAGTTATCATCAAATCATAATCAACAATACATAAATAGTACCATCACTTTACACAATAACCTTTATATTACAAGGAAATGATTATATAATACACTGATGAGCCATTCGATTAAAACAACACTCACTGACCGTTGTATCACCTCCACTCTCAATATAGAAGCAGTTTGTAGTCCATCTGTTTCTCTACATACTTTTAGCCCCCTTTACTCTGTTATTTAATGTCCGGACCCCCACAGATCAGGCACTATTTGGGTGGTGGATCTTTTTCAGTACTGCACTGGCACGTACCTAAGGAACTAATTTGTGTAGACTACATAAAACATTAAGCGCTATTGCAGATGCCCTCTTGTGGCGATCGGTATTATAGCACATCAGTGCTGCTGGAGTTACTAAGCACTGTGCCCACTCTACCTTATTGCTCCACCTTGTAGATGTAAACCCAGAGATAGCAGGTCATCTGTTGTCATTCTCTAACCCTTCATTGGTGGATCGTTCTCAGCACTGCACTGACCCGCTGGTGGTGTGTTAGTTGTGCTGGTATGAGTGGATCAGACAGCAGTGCTGCTGGAGTTTTAAACACCTCAGTGTCCCTTCCAGGCTGAAAATAGGCCAGCAGCCAAAAATATGCAGCTGAAAGCATCCTGTGAACACTGAAGAAAGATTTGAACATATTTTGATTCGTCCTAATTTACAGCTAATAAATCTGTCATTTATTCATTCCTTCATTCATTCACTTTCTTGTCTAATCTTTGGTCCGGGTCGTGGGAAAGCCGGTGCCTATCAGGAACAAGCCTGGAGAGGGCACCAATCCATCGTAGGGCACACACACTCACAAAGTAAGAGCAAGTTTAGATAGACTGATTAACCTAACAAACGTCTTTGGATTGTGGGGGGAAGCCAGAGTACCTGGAGTAAACCCACACAGACACGGGGAAACATGCTCTTGTCATTGCTGCAAAATAATTTAGCTATTTTTAATGTTTCAGTGATTTATAGAATAAAACACTCATACAGTATCTACAAGCAGTAAAAGCAGAGATCATTTTGCAGTGGTCTCCTCGTTTTCTCCAGAGCTGTGAAGGTCTAAAGGTTGATCCGATTTCCTTGTATGGATAAGACCATTCGGAAATGATAAAACCCTCAGTGATCTAAGTGCACAGATCTCAGTGAAGATTTTGAATGATAATCCAGTCTTGGTTGGATTTAAGCCATGGACTACAGTACATTGCTAATCCTCCTCTCCTCCTGTGTCTGGGGAGGTTGTTGTTTTTCAGCTCTAGCTCTGTCTCCCTTGGGGTAGGTAGAAAGAAGGACATAGGATCCAATTTGTTGGGATTGTTTAGGCTCTGTTGGGTTTGTTTCTGCTACTTCTTTCTTTCCTGTTATGGTGTGCATTTTCTAAGGTGTGGAATGCTTTCAAAATGTCCAGTGCATCACCTGATACAGAGAGAGATGCTGAGAGAGCGACAGACAGGTGGAGATAGTTGTGATTGATGAGGTTTTAACTCAATCAACGCTTCCACCTCTGTACCTTCTTATTATATATAATCCCCACCTCTCTCTCTCTCTCTCTCTCTCTCTCTCTCTCTCTCTCTCTCTCTCTGTATCTGGAGTGTGGGATGTGATGGATGAGTGTGAACGTTGCAGATTCTTCATTATGCATTAGATTGTCCTGATATTACTGCACAATACCTTATCACATGAGCGCAGCCAGCCTTCGTGTGTGTGTGTGTGTGTGTGTGTGTGAGTGAGAAAAGTAATGGATTTTTGCATTACCCTACATTCACACCAGCAGCGATTCTCATCTTTCCTCAAGTACACTGCTGGATGTTTGGCTTATTTAACGCTCAATATGATATTATTTATTTTAAAAAAAACTAAAATCATTTCACATTACTCCGTGTCTCGAATCACGTAACTCGCGCTTTAACACGCGTGATTCACTGGGGACGTTGTTAGAGCATTGTTTCTATTTTGCTTACTGATGCATTTAAATAATGAGATAATATTTCTTTATCGAAATGTACTGGAACAATAAAGTGCATCCCGGCATTAATGCCTCCTACATTTGCCTGCGTTTTACATAAATGCATCAGAGATACCATCAACACATCATCCGAAGCCTTAATCTACCTTGCTGGCTGCACACAACCAAGAGGGAATGAGTCCGGTTAAAGAAACACTCATTTCAGAACAGGCAATGGAGTATCGCCTTTTAAACACATTAAACCTTTAAGTTGGTTTAGTAGGAAGTCACCACACTCAAATATCCTTTCTGACATATTTTCTGTTTTGTCGGTCACATTCTATTTTTATTTTCTTTTTTCCCCTTTCTCATCCCTTCTTTCACCTCTGCTCCATTTCCACGCTTCCCTATTTTAACCTGTTTCCTCTCACTTCTTCTGTTCCCTTTCTTTTTTCAGTTAGTATCTCAAATTTGAGTCAAACTGATTTCTATGGCACTTTTTGAACAACGAAGCATCGTCTCAGAGTAGCTTTACAAAAATCTAGGCCCACAACCTTAAATGTGCAAGCTTGGGGCGACAGAGGCAAGGAAAAACTCCCTAAAGGTTATACGCAACAAACCCTGGGAGAACCAAGACTCAAAAGCAGACCCGAGCTGCTTGGGCAGCCTAAAGTTTCCAAATTAATAAGATTTTGGTAATAGTTTACATAGAGTTAAATATAAAAATTAAAACAAGGGTATTAAAATGGAGCTGGTCTCCCTTTTGCTGGTACAACAGTTCACTTTTCTGAAAAAGCTTTAGACTAGGGAGTGGAACAAAACTGCCAAGTTCTCCCTGAAACCTGCCAAATCACTTTGTGGATTTTTTTTGGGAGGTGAAAACCTAGGAAAGTGTTGTATTACTAGTGCTACTGTTTGTCCTGATGCAATATCCTTCAGAGATTCCCAATAAAGTGGTGTCTACATACTTTTGGCCCTATTATGTATCAGTAAATAACAGAGCACACTTGTTAGGTCTTTATATTGTCAGACGTTAGGTTTGAATCAATTATCTAATTATGAAGATCCTGTTTTAGCCGTTCTATGATTGGATGAAGTTGCTCATTAATTATTCATGAATGAAACCCGATCATCCCGGGAAATAAAACAAAGCATCCTTGAATGAAAATAAGGTTCGGAGGAAATTCCTCTCCTCTCCTCTGGTAGTCAGGTATCACCATGGCAACCAGTTCACAGACCGCATCAATCTTGTAGGTGTGTGTGTGTGTGTGTTGGGGTCAGAGGGGGTGCAATATCAGCCAGGAGAGCAGAGGTTATGGATGAAGGGAGGTGGAAGTGAAATGAGATGAAGCCGACTGAACCCTCAGGGCCGGCTCTGTCTTAAATCACACACCCCGCGAGCTACACGTCGTATTCAGAGCCGGCAACCTCCAACAGTGGGGAGAGTTATTTATATTCCGAGATACACACCTGCACAATTGTGTTTCTGGGTGGCTCACAGTCAGATTCCTGCCTCCCAGGTTTCCATTTTCCCGTTCAGAGCTTTTAAAGGAGTCAAAAAATCAGGACAAATTGATTAAACGCCTTTACAACAAAATCAGGTGATAGAAATGTGGCAGAAATCAGACCACAGTTTGAGTTAATTTCGATGAACCAGCTCCAAGACTGAAAAATCAGGTTTATTTCTGAGTATGTTAAGGTCAGAGATCGGATTTAAACATCGCAGGGAAATCCATGTGAGACGGAAACCAAACGCTTTCCAATCTAGTGAAGCACGTAAATGTTTGTCTTAGGTGTAATGTGGGGGCACCCGTGGTCTGCGTCGAACATCATGCAGACCCTCCAGGTGAAGCAGAAACATCCAGCGGAAAAAAAATGGAACAAACACAATGTACAACACAAATGTTTGGCGCCAGCAAAAAAGTTTTGATGTCAGAAATCCAGCCCAACACCAGAGGTGGCAGAAGCAGCTACCCAAGTTCTTGGCTTAGGTAAAAGTACTACTAATCTTATAAAGAATACTCAAGTAAAAGTTGAAGAATGACCTGCATGTTTTACTCAAGTCAGACTATGAAAGTACAATCTACTAAAGGTACTTAAAGCACAAAAAGGTAAAATGATTTCCTGAAAAAGCCTTTCTGACTCACATTTTGACACAGGACGTCATTTATTGAGGGTAACAGCTACAGGTCCAGACCCTGAGGGTCTGCAAAAGTCATACAAATGGCATTATCATCTTACCTAACCCCAGCAACAACATAATCTAAACATTTTCAAAAACGAATAATATACAAAATACTTTGCAATTTTTAGAAATGCTGCTAAGTCGTTCATACAGTAAATACATATGGCATGGTGATATTCGGTAATGCAGTAAATCCCGATATTTAACTCAAACAATCGTTACCATCGACTCTCTGAAACACTCCCAAGGCATTTTAGCCCAACAAACTGTGGCGTCACCGATTTTTTAGAGCAGATCTTCTTTTAAACACTCCTTTTTTAGAAATACTGTATAATATATAGAGGTGATAACAACAGCATAATATATCTATCTGTGTAGGTTTATAAAGACTCTGCAAGAGCTCCTTCAGAATCGTGGAGGCATAACCAGCACAGTTACGTCGTATGCACCCTCCCGCCAGTTGCAGCACTTCAAGTATAAATCTAGGATTCCGACTGGTGCCTGAATAAAAAAGAAGAAAAACATAGATCGATCAAATGAAAAAGATGAAAGCTAAAGTCATGGGTCTGTTTTAAAAATATAGAGTAAAACGTACAGATTCTCCTTTCGAAATGTAGAAAATATGAACTGTGCTCTAGGATTCGCCTCTCCGCTTTGTATTTTGCCTCTTCTGAGATGACGTTTGTCATGTTTTTTTGTTTCCAAGGTGTTTCTGTCTCACCAGAGGCTCCCAGCTGTCAGTGCTCCTCCAGGTTGGGGCTGCAAAACCCACAGCTTTGACCAGGGGTGCCTTCATGTTACATTAGTTTCCTTAGATTCCTAAGACAAACCAATTGCCGAAATGCTTCTTAAATGAAACTCTTCATGCAGTATATTCAGTGCAGCCTTCTACAGGCATTTTGTGGCTTGGTGTTTCTTTTATTTTGTCCTAAACATGGCTTTTACAAAAGTTTGTTCACTGCAGAGGTTGTGGTAACTTCGTTTCATTTCAGAAATCAATGACACATGACCAGAAGAGCAAAAACGTCCGCATTATACCTTGCTCTGCAGCTACAAACTCGCAATTATGTGCTGTGCGTTAAGTAATTTAATAACATAAATTAAGTGCTTTTTAATGGATTTATTTAGGTTCCCACGTTATTAGGCTCTGAGCTGTAAAAATGCAGCGGGACGCAATTAGAGCAGCGCTAGCCACACCGAGAGGTAAGAGCCAGTTGCTATGCTACAGCTAGGACGTTAATTAAAAGGAATGTGTGTGTGTGTGTGTGTGTGTGTGTGTGTGTGTGTGTGTGTGTGTGTGTGTGTGTGTGTGTGTGTGTGTGTGTGTGTGTGTGTGGTAAGTGAGTGGGTATAACCTGTTTCGGCTCCTCATTGTGTCGCTGATTGCTGTTTATGAGGAGCAATTAACAGTTAGTATTTCGCAGACGCTAAATATATCACAGCTGGGAATGTCACCTGCTTTTTCACCTACTTATTTTTATTCTCGGGTCACTTGAGCTGTAAAAACACCAACAAAGAAAAAGGGACGTGTACAAAATCCTCCACTGTGCTCACAGGCTCATAAATAGACGCTCAGGGCCACTTCATTAGGTACACCTCCTTGTTTCAACACTCATTGTTTGGTTTATCGGCTCCGCTTCCCATCTTGAAGCACTTGTAGTTCTGTAAACAGACCGTGGTACATCTATGTCTATATTTATATTTACTTAACCCCTTAGTACGCTTAACACTAATTTTAATCTTAACCCTGATACACCTAAGCCCAACCTTAAGCTACATAGACTAAGCTTAAACTCAACTCTAATCTTTAACCGAACTGTAATCTTAACCTCGTTGGAGTTATTTTGGACAGATGCTATTATCGTGGGGATATTTGGTATCCACAAGGACACTAAAACACACACACACACACGTTTAATGAACCTGTTCCCAGTGTGTATGAGGGGGCAGTCCGTGTCAGAGAAGGAAAGAAGCTAATTAGTTGAAAGTGAAAGCAAATGAGAAGGAGAGACAGGGGGAACAAAGCCACAGAGTACACACTCAGTCCATGTAGCCAACATATGCTAACATGCTAATGTGTGAAGCCAGCATGTTAACCAGCTGGATGGACATATGTCTGCGCTCAGCACGCCTGTAACACGCATGGGCTTAATGTTGGGTCGATGCAGGTCCAAGAATCTAGAGCTAAAAGTGTAAATGTAAACTTAAGTAAACCGTATTTGTACTCTAACTCAAGTAAATGGTTAGTGGACTTCGTCCAACACTGATTAGCAGACTGAGCACATTCTTATGATTTACCAAAAAATTGTATTTTTAAAATAAATAAATAACATCTAAAAATAATTTCAGGAACATGATGGTAAGTTGACATCAACCTTGTCAGTCACTGACTTAAAAGTGAAATATAACAGTATTTTAAAGTAAAATATGATGGATATCCTATATAAAATATTGAAGGCATAGCTGGGATATGGAGTGACACAACAACACAGAAAATCATAAGATCTTATATGTCATTGTAAAGAGTAGAGACCAGGGACACCTATCAAATAATGTGTTCCTTACAGTTAGTTATACTAATGATCTATACATGTAATGGTCCTTGGGGGACGGAAATGGTACCCATTTGGTGGAATGGCTCAAATATCTGGAATTCATTTCTACAATTGTCTCAGCAGTGCAAGAGATTTTAGGACTGTAAAACCGTCTTAGAGAGTCGTTCCACTGAATTATTTTCGCTCCTGAATTGTAAATGTAGGAGTCTGTATAATAAACAGAACATTATTTTGATGCGATAGAATGGGAGTGATGGCATTAATGAATAAACTGTCGTTGATATTCCGAACGATCTTGCCGCCGTAACGAGACTTGATTATCGCGGCTTAAATTAGCGTTGCTTCCTTTTGTTTGATGTCAGTGCTGAGTGTGTTTAGCTAATGACGACGTTGTTTGTTTATTAGCATTGCTTTTAGCTCTAATTAGCATCGCGTTAGATGTTTGACGGAGCTTAATTTGTTTGGTTTTAGCAGTGAGTGAGTGAATCATTTCTCAGCTCATCAGCTCTTTGTATTTAAAGCATGAATGAATAAATTATTTCCCCCAGAAGCTTTCGTTAATTTCTAACTAACCTAAATCTCTACGACACGTATGGCTTTCCACTTTGGATGAATATGGATTGTATGAAATGGAAATAATAGATTTTTTCGTCTGCCTGGGTGCTTTTATAATGAATGAATAAATGACTAAATGAGTATACGAACGAGAGAATTTCGAGGTCTATGGCTTTTATTTGCATGACTGAATGAATGAATTAATTATAGAGCTTTATAGAGAGCAATTCAGGCATTCAATTATGTATGAGGATTGTGTATCTGAACTAAGTTATTCTAATGAAAGAATGAGTGCATGAATGAATGAATGGAGATTTTATACAGCGACCTATGCAGTACTCCAGACGCCCAGGTGTGTGTGTGAATTGTTTTTGTATGTATTTGAATCTTATGACTGTCTGCATGAAAGAATGAATGGATGAATGAATAAACAAATGAATGAATGAATACCCAAAATAGTACATATTACAGCATTTCATGGGATTTATGTCAGTTGGGTTTCCAAATTAACTTATAACAGTGTGTAAAGTGTATGAATGAATGAATAAAGAAATGAATGGATGAATATCCATTGTTATACATATTCCAGGATTTCATGTCATGCATGTCAGTAAGGTTTTCCAATTCAAGTGTAACACTGCATGAGTGAATGAATGAATGAATGAATGAGTAACCAAAATTGTACATACTACAGGATTTCATTTATGTCAGTAGGGTTGTTCAATTAAAGTATAACACTGTATGAGTGAATGAATGAATGAATGAATTAATAAATTAACGAATGAATAACCAAAATTGCATATGCTACAGGATTTCATGTCATTTATGTCAGTAGCATTCACCAATTAAGGTATAATACTGTATGTATGAATGAATGAATGAATGAATGAATGAACAAAACTGTACATACTCCAGGATTTCATTTATGTCAGTAGGGTTTTCCAATTAAATTATAACACTGTATGAGTGTTTATAGACTGAATGAATGAATGAATGAATGAATGAATGAATGAATGACCAAAATTGCACAGGATACTACAGGATTTCATGTCATTTATGTCAGTGTGGTTTTCCACTTAAGGTACAACAGTGTATGAATGAGTAAATATATGATCAACTGAACATATGAATGAATGAATAATCAAGTGAATGCATGAACAAATGAATGGGTAAGTGACTTAAAATGTATATATGCATGTGAATCTGAATGTGCTCGAATGTTGGGAATGAAGGACTGCGGTTCTAATGAAAGAATGACAGCCTGGATGAATCGGTCTAGCTATGAATGAGTGAATGAATTAATTACCATAGCTATATATATACTTGAATGCCAGGTGTGTATTAGGGGGTTTGTGTTTGTACGTAGGTGAATCGTGTGTTTGCAATGAAAGTATAACTGCCTGTATGCGTGAGTGTATGAATGAATGAATGGCTGAATTATGTTTTAGACCACTCTGTGTTATAATGTGTTTCTAATAAACATGGGAATGAAGGAATGAATGGGATATAGTCCAACATATCCCCCAGTGTTATTGTATATGATGTTCTGACCAGCGAATGAATGAATGGACGGATGAGTGAGATGATGGATGGATGAATAAGTGATTTATTTGAGCTTTATTCTCTGTCTGGTAGTGTCTGACCTTTTTCTAATGCATTTTTCCTGCTGCTGTCCTTGACCTTTCTTTCTGTTCCTTCCTGCATCTTGGCGCGCGCGCACACACACACACACACACACTGACAGGATGATTTATTTACTGCACTGCTGAACTTCCCCCTCCAACACCTCTCTCTCTCTCAGTTTCTTAGTCTCTCTCTCTCTTTTATTATTTTTCTCTCCCAATTCAATTCTCTATTTCTTGTGGTGTGTGCGTGCTTGCCTGCGTGCATATGTGTGCGTGTGTGTGTGTGTGTGTGTGCGTGTGTGTGTGTGTGTGTGTGTGTTTTCCTGCCTGTCTGTCTGTCTCCACCTTCCTCTCTTCAACCTAATTTTTATTCTGTCTTCCCTTCATCTTCAGAAATGCTTCTGTCATCACTTCTCTCTTTCTCTCCTCTCTAATTACGTCTCTCTTGCCTCGACACGTTGTTTATCTCATTTTTTGGTCCATTTCAGGCTGATTTGCATAGAAATGACGTTCCACGCGCAGCACGGTTCGCCCTTTTTCCTCGCGTACAGCAGCCGTCCGTCGCGCTATCACAGCTTTCGGTACAGCTGCTTACAGCTTCCCTTTCAACGCCATTACACTCCTTATAAGAGCGCCGTTTAGCCGCGTGAGGATCGGTTACCAGATTAGAGAATCTGAACAATACTTTATTGTGAGTGTTGTTTATTCTCCGGTAGTTTATCAGAACAATGCAGGGACTCGGATGTCTCTTTTTAAAACAACTGTTACAACTGTTTTGAGTACTGATATAGCATTACATTCGAAACGTGCATTCTATGTAGCCTAAAGCTGTATTTTTCTTTTTACTCATTTCATAAACACGTGTATGACATTCTGTAGTACCTCATTCTCTCAGTGGTGATTCCAATCTGGAACGGTTGGAACAAGGGATAATCTTCTTCCGCTGCAACAGCGACCAGTGTCGGCTATTAGAGGTCTAAGAGATCTAAACGATGTCTCGATATTTTCATGTTATTCTGTCAATACTTTGGCAGTGTATACCTTAGATTCAAAGGATTTTACATTGTCTGAACCCATCTCTCACAATTGGCACCGTGTCTTTTGTGAGCTAATTGGTTTGATTTGATATATGTTGCCATGTGTTTTTTTCTGTGTTATTTGCAGAATAAGTTTTGCTGAGTGTGTTTTTGTGCTGTTACCTCAGCTAAATTACGCCTGTCTTGCCCTAAACTTTATATTCTGCACGGTGGTTTGTTCGCAGACTGTGAAATACGTTCTTGTAGAGTTGTTTGTAACAGGAATAGATTTCCTACAGTTTGCAGATCGCCGTCTAATGAGCCACGTCCGTCTTTGCTCTAAAGTGAGGATTAAATCTAACGATGAAGTCTGTGAGGCTGGTGGTGTCTGTATTTGGTCTCCTGCCACAGTTTGTTCACTCATTTTTAGCTTCCCTAACTATCCAACCTAGTAATGCATCAAACGTGCACACTCACCCACAACCAAAAGGTTTTTCTGTCATTTTATTGGCTGATATGTTGCAAAAATCAGGGATACTCAAATTGAGACACACAAAATCTCCAGACAGACAGCTTACCAGATAAACAGATGAAAATAGATATTGGTGTTACCTTTGTGTAGGAGAGAGAAAACAATCCAAACTGACCAACAACAGCACACACACACACACACACAGTGATTTATAACACCAATGTCTCTGTATTTCTGCTGGACAGACAGTTCCATTAAACCAGACTGGAGAAAACGCAGCTCATGTCCATCACCTCCGTCACACACCAGAAGCACTGTGAGTGTGTGTGTGTGTGTGTGTGTGTGTGTGTGTGTGTGTGTGTGTGTGCCTCACCTTCACACATCTCACCCTGTGCACACATCATCTAAAATGGGTCAAAATTAAGCGAGATATTTTAATTTAGAAGCGTAACTAAGCTTGATATACTCTGTGTGTGTGTGTGTGTGAGAGTGAGAGAGAGAGATGTGAGCGGATGGATTTCTAATGTGCCGCGTCGCCTTCGCAATTAGGTTGAATTAGTTCATGTTTGCACGTTTTATTAAAAATAAATGCTCTTTTTCTGTGCTCAGTCATTTGCGTTTGTGTAGAAGAATACCACACACACACACACACACACACACACACACACACACACACACTTACCTGTTCACTCTTTACTCTTATAGGTTGTAAGCTCAGACACAGAGCACAGGGTTGCGCTGATAACCGTTGGCACAATACATTGCGATACTGAAAGCAAAAACAGTGGAACTAGCTACAGTCTTGTGCAAAAGTTTTGAGACGATGCTCTACTGTGAAAAGCGCTATTGACTTTTGTTTTAGAATGTCTCAGAATGTCATTTTGTTGTTTATATGCAGAAAGATGCCGTGTGTAAGCTCGTTCCGTTCACCTCTTTTGTTCGAAAAATAAACAAAACATATTTTCCCCAAGATCTCAAGACCTTTGCATAAGGCTGTAGTTTTTTTTTTAATCTCAAATAGAGTGTTACGTTCATAACATGCCTAAGGATTGTTGTTTAACTGCAGTTTTATTCCTGATTACTTTGGGGTTTTCAGAATTAAAACTCAGTAGGTGCAGAGTGTTTCTGTATTTCTGGATGTATTCTAATAAAGAGACTTGTGTCTGGTCATTACACCACTAAAGCAATGATATACCTCATCTAATAGCGGGCTTTTGCACAGTACTGGAGGTGAATCGGTATCAGACCTGTTTCCATGACCCCGGTAGTTGGTTTGTTTGTGCGGCGTCCGGCCCGCGCTCTGTACCTTCTAAACCACTCCCACTCACCGAAGGAAACAAGAAAAGCACCAGACATTTCCTGTCATTCGCACATACGTGTTCCAACCTTATTCCTACACCTCTCTCACACACACACACACACACACACACACACGCCTCCTTATCGGCTGGAACTGACATTTCCACAGTCGCCGTGGTAACCGCTGCAGTGATCTTGGACCCCGAGTGACACGCGGAGCTGCTAAACACTCCTCTAATGAGCAGCCAGGCTTCGCTATCATGATTATTATTATTGTACAGGATGACATCCAACCACACCGACTCTGATACACACTCGAACGAGTTGCACTCGCATGCCTGTCTGCTGTGCGTGTGTGTGTGCGTGTGTGTGTGTGTGTGTGTGTGTTAGTCATTACCCAATATTCTCAGTAACTAAACAATACAGGACATCCTGGTCCTCCCAAACAAAAGTGCATTTTCATTGGGGCTGTCTTATGATTAACATTTTTTTGCTTTCATTGCCCACATTTCTCGCTCGCTCCTGTACTGTGGGGGTGCTCCTGGGCTGGTCACGTGGCATCCTCAGGCCCAGCCCCCATCCGGAGAAGCACCGAAAAGGAATGCTGCCCATGGAGAAAAGGAGGCGATCCACTGAATACACACTTAAACCAGAAACTGTACCTCATTCTTTCTATACTCGTCGTCGTTTCTATATTTGTAGTTCTACAATTACAGACTGTAGTCCGTTTGTTGCCCTGCTTTCTCTGTTGGCCCCTTTCACCCTAATCTACAATGGTCAGAACCCCCACAGATTAAGTGCATAACTTGGAACCCTTTCGATATGACACACTGATGGATGATGATCAGTTTGTTTCATGTGCAGGTATTCTGCAAAACAGGTTGTTGGCCGAAATAGCTGTCGACCAGACATTACCATAGAAACCTGGTCTTTTTATGCTACTGTAATGTAAATACTAAGGGTATTCTCAAAAGAACACTGCATGCAAACGGTACGTAAATGTCAGAGTTACCGCTGAAAACACGACTGATTCATGGGTGATTGAAACGATTGATAATTTTGTCCTACAAAAGCCAAAAATGCATCGATAGACAGTATTACAAACAACATGAAGATCAGCCAGATGAACCAGAGTGAGCAAATGTGAACCAGTTTATATAGTTATAGGTTAGAGAGAATATACAGGTAGTGCAGGGAGTACTACTTACAACAGGACAGGTGCATAGACTTAGAAACACCATTTACAGCTTGGTACAAATAAGTAGAGGAAAATCATCCACACATACACAAAAAAGTCTCTAAACACACCAACCGAATTGGTACATGAATCAGGGTTGCCAGATACCACAAGAGAAACAAGCAACCAGGTCTATGGAAACATGTCCAAAAGAAGTGAATTGGCAAAAAAAGTAGCCCTAAGCAGGAGACCTACAATGTGTGAGAGAGACCACTTGAGTAGTTAAAAAGAACTAATAATAATGTATATTTGAGAGAGAAAGAAAGAGAGAGAAAAAGAGACAGGATCAGGGACTACAACTACACTTATAAGTTTATAAGCAACGACCCAAAAATCTGCAACCGGCAGCCAATATTTGTAAGAGACTTTTTATATATATATATATATATATATATATATATATATATATATATATATATATATAAATATAAGTCCAAAGTTGCTTAGAGTAAGCTGACCTGGCAACCGTCACACAAATTATGGATTTTCTTTCTTAAGCCCCTGCAACGGACGTTGATTGGAAAGTCATCCACACAAACACGAGGAACTTGCACAAAAAAGTCTCTAAACACATCAACTGAGTTAGAACAGGCTCTAGTCCAAACGTGAGCTAATGAGCAACGAGCCCATGATGCAAAGCAACTACACTTTAGAAACAAGTCCCAAAAATCTGCAACCCACCATCAATATTACACGACTTAAAGAACACAGAAATATAAGCCCAAAGTCGCTGAGAGTAAGCTGACCTGGCAACCGTAACACAAATCCTGGATTTTCGTTCTTAAACTCCCGCATCTGCTAGTAGATCCGCAGGGTTGATTGGCTGTTACTTACACAAAAAAGTTTCTAAACACTTCAACAGAGTTAGAACAGTCTCTAGTCCAATGAGCACACGACTGGTATATGAATCAGGGTTGCCAGATCCCACAAGAGAAGCAAGCAAACAGGTCTATGGAAACAAGCCCCAAAGAAGTGAATTGGCTAAAAAAACAGGTGACCTACTACAATGTGAGAAACTACACTTTAGAAACAAGCCCCAAAAAACTGCAACATGCAGCCAACATTTATAAGTGACACAGAAATATAATCTAATAAATCTAAATAAATATTAGAGACACAGAAATATAATCCCAAAGTCGCTTAGAGTAAGCGAACATGGCAAGTTCCACACAAATGATGGATTTTTGTTCGTAAACTCTCGCCTCTGCCCGTGGATCTGCAGCGACGTCCGGAGTTAAAAGACATTTTTATTTCCTATAACAGTATAATTTGTTATAATTGTTAAGAGCAAACGGACGTTGATTGTATGGACGTTAATCGGCGCGTACCTGTTTGTGTTGTGTTAACGTCTGCTTATATAGGAAACCAACAAATGTTAATAGACCAGAGGTTCACAATCAGAATTAATTAAAAACAGGACTGGAATTAGAACTGGATCTGGGCGTTCGTTCCATCACTCTGCCCTCCTGTTAATTATGGTTCCAGTGAGTGCAACAAGGTGAATGAAGCAGCACTGAAAACAATCCTCGCGCACACACACCAGTGCACTAATTTAGTAATGACACACTAACAAAACTGTAATTGAGCTTTATTACAGCCACATTATAGCTGTGTGTCTCGCCTTTCATTACACCAACAATGGCTTTCATGCCAGTAACAAACCACACACACTTATAAACAAATAGACACAAATACACACTGTGGCCTTGAGTGTCTCGTGTCAGAGTGAGTGTTCCATAGCTGTAATGGATCACACACACACACACACACACACGTGCTGAGATGTAATTATGGCTCGTGGAGATAAACCCGTTAGCACCTATAGGCTTTAATTTAATGCGTGGCTAATTAAAGTGCTCCGCAGGGGAGGAACAGTGAGAGATTTCAATTCGCTCGGATATGAGACGACCCTGACGTGGAATTACGGGTAATTAATGCTGAGTGTTACATGTTGTTTTGTATTTACACGTTTTATGGAGCCGCTGACAGGGTTAATTGAGTTAGTGCGTCCTTACGAGCTGAAAGCAGCAGGGTTGGAGGCACAGAGTGTACGGAGTGTATGGATGTACGTTAGAGCTCCGAAACAGGCTGCATAGGTAAAGCAGCATCAGGGTAGCTGTTCCCTCATTTGGGGCAAGGTCGGCAAACAAGGTCGCTCTCAGATAACTGTAATTGGAATTTTGTATACTAGATCAGTCAGGTCATGTGACCCTGGAAACAGCAGTTCCTGACCCCCAAGGCTTGCATTGTGAATGCTGGTGTAACTGTATGGCTCCAAGTCAGGCCCAAGTCACCCAAGAGATACAATGGCCGTCAGTGAACTAGAAAGAGAAGAACTGGTAGGAAACACAGCCAAGAGGGATCACATGAGACATTGGCAACCCCACGAGCGGCAGAAGACAGCAACCCAACGTCTCTGATCACCATAAGACTCTTTGACTATGAACCCCCAGCTCTGCCCTTATTCTAAGGCAAGGATGCACGAGTCAAGATCACGAGGACCGAAGCCCAGTTCAGCCAGACCGCCCAGTCGACACTCCCGGCTAGCGGACAAGGCAATTAATTTATTAATGCAATTAATTTATTAATTTATTAATGCAATTAATAAAAATACTTTAGTGTTTAATGGGCTTATTTTAATGCCCAGCCATGCCCCTGTGACCGATTGGCAAGCAGCCGGGTACAGCCATGCCCCTCTACATTCTGTCTAGAAACCCCCCCTCTTCCACCCATGAGGATGTTTCAACAGGACCCCCGCTGAGATGTTGCAACACTTACTATTGTTTGTTGCCAATATTTACCTTCCTTTAATCTTAATCCTAGCCCTATACACACTCACGCCTGTCATTTACAGCCTTGTGCCAAATTGTGGACACTCAGCGTCACTCTAACCAAACGAGCAATTAAAAACACGATGCGCAGGGCCGACGCGCTAATCTGTGGGGCACAATCAGACAGTCCGGCATAATAGAGTGGAATAATAGAAGACACCTCACCTCATAACTGTAACCTTAACTCGAACCCCTGATTTGCATACACTAGTGGCTTTTCAAAGCGCAATCCTAACCCTCTATACAATGCCACTGTATGGCTCCAAGTCAGGCCCAAGTCACCCAAGAGATACAATGGCCGTCAGGGTGTGTAAAGGCCTGTATCAAATGTCAAAAGTAGTACCTGTGAGTTTGGATGGATGAAAATGTTGGGATCTCACCCCAAACAGGGATCGAGTCTTGCACACTACCACCAAGCCCCAGAGGTTAATGCTGGCTGGTGAGTGCTGAGTGGAAAAGAGGTTTGGCTATGATCAACGTCTGTTTGCCTTAACGAATAGCGAATCTTTCGGTCTTAACTATTAAAACAAATTCTACTAGGAAATAAAATTATTTTTAACTCTGTAACCAGCAGATCAAATTCAAAAGGGTCTAGCACTTGATTCATTTTCAGAAATATTGATTTACATGCCGAAGCAGGAACTATGTATGTTGGAACCTTTGCCATTTTCTCTGCCAAGCAGACTCATGAAATGGAAACGTTTGTATTCTGCTTAAATGTTTATAGTGTTTAAAAGGTGATACTGCAAGAATTCTCACAGTTCCCCGATGAGGTGTCGATCTAAGGATCAAGGAGGTTGAGCTGCAGGTAAGGATCAGTTGGTCCTGTGTTCCACCTCTCCAGAGGCTCCCAAATCTCAGGGCTACTCAAGGTGGGAGTGGGTTTTGTGTGTCGAGTGTCACCCCACGTTACAGGTGCCTTTGACTGCCGGAGCAGCTTGTTTGTTTATGTTTGGAGTTTGGAATCCCAATAAAACTCCAAAAGTAACTTAAGTTGGTTTGTACACCACATAACGGAGCATTACCTTACCGTGTGTGATGTTCACCGATGTTATGCATTGTAATTTATTTGAGAAACACATTCATAAGTTAGTACGACTGCTTCATAACTGCAAACACACATTGATATATTTGACACATAGATGTTACAATCATTGTGTTACATTTAAAATGCATTGTCCAAAACCTATTTATTAATTAACTGTCATACATTTGTCGTGTACTAAGATTTACAGGTTTGAGAGACAGCATGAGAATGCCACGTCTGGTCGTGGAAAATAACTGAAACAGCATGTTCACATAGCCTAAGTGATGAACGCTCCGATAATAAGGAACAGAAGTTGAATTAGAGCGTAATCGCTGCAGAAATAAGCGCCCCCTCTGTAGAGCACTCAAAGATTTTGACCTGACTTATCCCACTTAAATGGCGGATTCATTAGAAAGCCATTTCTCACCTTGATTACGAGCAGATCAGCATCGGTTCCCCTACAAATTTCTTCTGCTTCACGCCGTGTGATAACTGACCTGTGATTGATGGCCTGTTATTAGCTAAGCGCTGATTGTTCTGATATCCTGCACCGGATTTCCTCTTTAATCGCTCACTTCTGCTGCCACGCATTCATAACGTGTCATTAACGAGCAGCCTGTGCTAATGGGTTCAGCCGGGGGAAGAAGCAGCTCGTATCAGAACTGTCTTAGTGCTGGAGTGGCACCGTCTGCTTTTATTAGAGGCCTGCATACATTTTCAAGTGTGATGTCATCGTGCCGGGTGAGCCTGCTCGGAAGAAATGGCAGAAAGAATCCCTTTTGGAAAAGCAGCCCAAAGTTACCCCCAATAAAATGCCGCTGTGCCCGACTAAAATTACCGGTGGTAAAAAGAAAATTGTATCCTGGATTGCTGAGCAGAAATACAGGACAGGCCACGCACATGCACTACAGGCACTACATCTCCCAGAATTCCCCAGCATGTTTACAAAAGCTTGAGTGGTTAACGCTTTCAGTCAGGGCCATTTTCTTAATGGACATCGACAAATATTTCAAAGAAATGAGCCACGCTGCAGATGAAGTAATGATACCTCATAGAGTTATAACAGTTTAGTTAATGCAAGTCAAGTCAAGTCAAGTCAAGTCAGATTTATTTATATAGCGCTTTTTACAATGGAGCATTGTCTCAAAGCAACTTTACAAGTTTAGATTATCTCCTAATAACTACGTCCAATTCCAAATTGAGCAAGCCTAGGGCGACAGTTGCAAGGAAAAACTCCCTAGTTCTAGGAAGAACCTTGGGAGGACCAAGACTCAAAAAGGGACCAACCTCCTTGGGCGGCGTAGATGATAAATCTAAGAGCGAAACTAAAGTCATGGAGTCAAAGTTAAAATAAAATGTGAAGTTTGCACATCGACATTTAGTGGCCCGGGCATGATGGGGCTGGAGCCGATGACGGAAGCAGCTTGAGTGGAGCTCCAGCAGATGAACATCATGTGTTGGGCTGGAACTGCCGGGAACACAGCTCGGAGAGAAAACAGAAAAATGTAATTAGTTATTGATTAAGAGCACAGTGTCTATTAACAATCACTGATGCCATGTCAATCACTGATGCCATGTGTAGCATGAGACCCCGGCAGCATTAGCTATAGCAGCATAGCTAGAAAGAGAAGAACTGGTAGGAAACACAGCCAAGAGGGATCACATGAGACATTGGCAACCCCACGAGCGGCAGAAGACAGCAACCCAACGTCTCTGATCACCATAAGACTCTTTGACTATGAACCCCCAGCTCTGCCCTTATTCTAAGGCAAGGATGCCCGAGTCAAGATCACGAGGACCGAAGCCCAGTTCAGCCAGACCGCCCAGTCGACACTCCCGGCTAGCGGACAAGGCAATTAATTTATTAATGCAATTAATTTATTAATTTATTAATGCAATTAATAAAAATACTTTAGTGTTTAATGGGCTTATTTTAATGCCCAGCCATGCCCCTGTGACCGATTGGCAAGCAGCCGGGTACAGCCATGCCCCTCTACATTCTGTCTAGAAACCCCCCCTCTTCCACCCATGAGGATGTTTCAACAGGACCCCCGCTGAGATGTTGCAACACTTACTATTGTTTGTTGCCAATATTACCTTCCTTTAATCTTAATCCTAGCCCTATACACACTCACACGCCTGTCATTTACAGCCTTGTGCCAAATTGTGGACACTCAGCGTCACTCTAACCAAACGAGCAATTAAAAACACGATGCGCAGGGCCGACGCGCTAATCTGTGGGGCACAATCAGACAGTCCGGCATAATAGAGTGGAATAATAGAAGACACCTCACCTCATAACTGTAACCTTAACTCGAACCCCTGATTTGCATACACTAGTGGCTTTTCAAAGCGCAATCCTAACCCTCTATACACTCCAAAACCTGGGTAATTAACCTGGGTAATTAACGTATGACCTTTGCCACCGTCCAAATATTTGGTGCAGGTATAAAAAGGGGCCCTAATCATCAACTTCATTTTGATCATACCTGTAATGTTTTTACCATAGACACGCCCTTCTGTACTGGATGCATTTAGGATTAAGTCGAAAATGCACTTAACACTAGACATCTAAACATCTGACAAAGCTAAACAGGGAGGTTTAACTTTAAATCCCAGACACACACCCTGATATACCAGCCGCATTTGAAAATGACGCCAAAAGCAATCAAGCACCATCAGTTTCAAAGACACTTTAGAGAGAGCCGACTGTGATTTGCCATCCTCAGAGCCCCTTATGGGACGGCTTTGTCTCATTTGCATATACAGAGGTCAGGATTCGGACTGAGATGGTGTCACAGACAGTACGCAAACAAACTGAGATTCCTCTTCGAGTCTGAAAATGCGTCTGAAGAGGGGTCTGGATCAGACGGAGGGGGATCTAAAGCGCCGGCGATGACCTTTAGGGTTCGGCTGTGTCTCATTTCCATATGCGGGCTGAGAGATGGCTGCGTACCCTTTATTCATCCACGCGAGCAGGTCTGATAGGCGGAGATGGATACGCTGGTCGTGCCAGTGGGGTTTGTGAGTGCGCTGGATGCAGGGACGCACGGATGACTGGAGAGAGATGGGGGGTGAACGGGTGCAGTTAGGAATGGCAAAGGCAGAGGCGTGAAATTGGAACTGCCCCCTATATAGCCCATGCACACGTATCGCACATACAGTCATAATTTCACAAGCCTAAGTAGAGAACTGAGATTATGCTCTCTCACACGCAGGAAATACACAAGGTCAACGACAAATAAGAATTTTATTGATACTGTATTAATATTCATGATATTCATTTAACAATTGGCTTAAATTTGTTTTCACAGGTGGCACAATCACCCTAATAAAAATTATTAAACACTATATTATGTGCAAAACATTTTTAGATATATAACATAATGCAGTTTTAAGATTTTCTTTTTGCTGTGCCACCTGAGTTTGGCACGGTAGTGCAGAGGCTGGCACGGTCACCTCACAGCTCCAGTGCCCCCCTAAAACCCCTCGGTTTGATCACGACCTCGAATTCAACCTGTCTGGAGTTTGCATGTCCTCCCCATGTCCTCGTGGGTTTACTTCAGGTACTCTGGGTCCTACCACAGTCCAAAGATGTCTGTTAGGTTAACTGGTGTTTCCAAAGTGGCCTTAGTGTGTGAGTGTTTGTGCCTTAGAAAATATCGACACCCTGTCCAGGGTTGTTCCCGCATCGTGCTCTGTGTCTCCGGTGAGGCACTGGATTATGTGTATGAGAAAATGAATGAATGAATGAATGAATGAATGTGCCACCTGATTTGGTAAGATTAACCAATCAGACTCAAAAATGTTTTTTCGAGCCGAATCTCAAATCTCAGCTGCCCAAGTCTGAGTTGACTTTCAAATCTTCAGTTCGCAATTTTAGTTTAGCCTTATTATTAATTAATAACCCCTACTGAAACTGTCAGAAAGAGGGGGTTCCTTTCTTCCGCCCTGTCCTGTTGGTTAGCTGTGCCCTCGGTCTGGTTCATTTCCCTCACTTTCACACCCCGGTAAAGTTTGGATGACAATAAATCAGCTTTTAATTGCAACATCCATGTTATGTGAACGGTTTCATGAGCAGAAGTGTTCACGAGTCGCTTCCTGCAAGCCCCAAGCCTCTGGCGTGTGAACTCGAGACGAGTCAGGAGTCTGTTCAATTAGGGATTCAAGTGCGACTCAAATATTGGGTACAAACGCTCTTTCGTGACAAAGAATCCCCGTGAAAACTGTTACAACAATTCAAGAACTACAGCAGTCAAGCTTCTTCCATGTTCTCCTCAAACACCAGATTTAAACATGATTGCGTCTGACGTTCTGGAGAACAGACTGAAGGTAGATCTTTACCTTCGTCATCCCTTACAGGACTGGAAGATGCTCTTCTTGAAGATGGTTCAGAATACTAATGAATCCCATTTGAGGAAGAGGGAGATGTTGGAACAAACTCCTTATTAGGTCCTTCATATGGATATAGTGGTTCGGCTCTAGGGATCCCCGGGTCAATTCCCAGCCAGGATTCTGTCTGTGTTGAGTTTGCATGTTCTCACTGTGTCTGCATGGGTTTCCTTCCACATTACAAAGCTGTGTTGTGTCAATCGGTGTCTATAAGGTTTAACAGCGTGAGTGAGTGTGTGTGTGTAATGGCATCCCATCTAGGGTCCCTGTGCTGCCAGTTAGGCCCCTGATCTCCACAAAAATGAATATTGATACAGTGTTATGGCGTTCTTTATTATTATTTTGTGTAGCTCTATAGCAGAATTCCACCAACTGGTACCTTTGTAGAAAGTGTGAGAACACATTTGTACAGGGAGAACCTACCAAGCTCCAAACAGACAATAACAAGAGTCCCCATTTCAACCCGGGACCTTGCGGCTGTGTCTGCTGCACCCCCTTGCCACCATTTTATATACCCTTTCTTGTCCAATATGTGGTACGTATCATACCCTGTCTCACTGTGCATTATGGGTCAGAATCGTTCTTTTTCTTCCCTGCTCCCTGTTTTCATTTACACACACACACACACCTCGCAGTACAGAAAGTCATGAATCTTTCATGCTGCTGCTCGCTGTAATCCCTGAGGCGTGCTCTCCACACACACACACACACACACACACACACACACACACACACACACACACACACACACACACACACACAGAGTTCATCGCTTTACATCAGGAGAAAGAGAGAGAATAATGGAGTTGGGGGGATGGGTGCAGAGAGAGAGACTGAAAGAGAGAGGGCGATAAATCAGACTGTGTGGATCAGACTGTGTCTGGTTTCTTAAGTGTGTGAGGGTCAAAAAAATCAACACCTGCTACCCTCATACCACGCGCGCTTCCATGATACAACCATACGAGCACTACACGCTACCACAATGCACTCCACTACAATGATATTAGTTCATCCCTGCTGAAAGACCATAATATGCTGTTTGCAATGCAGGTTGGTCAATTACCAACACCTTACGAGTTCAGCGTTCCATATTGGTCCCACTTGGTTTGTGGTGGTTGACCATCATACCAGTGTCCAAAACACTACCATGTTTTGGTCTACATTACCATGACACACTCATACCACCACCACACCATGATGCAGTGGTGGCACTGTGTTTAGCAATCGGACTATTGACCAAAACGTTGAAGTCGCAGCACTATCAAGTTGGCACTGTCGAGCCCATGTGCAAGACCCTTAAGCCTCACTTTGATTGTATTAGTTGTAATTCATTAATTTATTCGTTTTCCCATCCTTTCTTATCAACTTTCACAGCCTAGCCGAAAGCACAGGGCGCAAGGCACAAACAACCCTAGACAGGGTGCACACATTCACACACTTAAGGGGCACTTCAGAAACACCAATTAGCCATTACATTTTTGGAATGTGGGAGGAAACCCATAGACTAAACCCACACCGACACAGGAAGGACATGCAAACTCCACACAGAGATCAGGATTTAACCAAGGACGCTACAGGCGATTTGAATCCTGGATATTCCAGTCCATTTTCTTGTACCTTAAAAGCTAGGTCACCACAGTCCCCTATTTGTCATTTATTTGTGCTCATGGTGTCTGCTTTTGAATGCTGTAAATTAAACCCTGAGGGTTTTAAACGACATTTAAGCAAGGGCTGCCCACATATTTTGGCCACGTAGTGTACGCACTGTATTTAACGCAGTATTTACCATTTTAAATCCGCTCACAACCCATTCTAACATCTTATTGGCTCTTTCGCGGTCACGTGGTACTCCGGAGCACGGCCTCTGTCTCTAAACAAAATGGCTGTGTAGAAGAAGGCGTCATTCTGACGCGTTATTTTCTTCTCCCAATCCTTTTCCGGCAAGCCCCGCCTTCCGTGCGATGATTGGCTTAACAGAGGCCTGTCAGAGCTTCTATCCAATCCTCGTCGAGAAGTCGTACACTTTGCATCCAATCCTAGCCCGGGAAGGCGGGATTTGTCCGAGTACGGGTGAGAGAAAGGGATAAGGTCAGTGTGTAGTCGCTCGTTCTGTACGCTTCCTTTTCGGACACTCCCTATTTACATCTGGAGATTTCGACGTTTTTGTAAGATTTCTGGATATATCTCGCTACGTTTCCAACAATCGCACTTGTTCGCGTTGAAATCCGTTATTTGCACTTTATTAGCGTTGCATCGGCGCAGTTTTATCGGTGGATCGCGGGGAAGCGCGTCGTAATGCCGTTCGTTGCTTTTATTCTGAATATTATGCAGAAAGACGCGCGTCGTCCTGCGCTTTATTTCTCTCTTCTGTAATAAGACTCGCAATATTCCAACATTACTGCTGTTCTTCTTTAATTCTGCAATGTAGGTCCACACACGGATAACGTCAACTAAATACCACTGTAACCGTACTTGAATAGTACTTATTACATTTTGCTCATCGATCGAAATTTCATGCATTTGGTTTTTATGCATGTCAGTATGTCCTGATTTGTCGCCCCTGAATCCATCAGGGAAATGCACTCGTCTGTTTTTGCTGCTGCTGTGATTAGTTCATTAATTAAGTATTATTAAGTTTGCATTAAGACCTCAGTACTCTGAGCATCTCTGTTCGTTGTATTTCGCGTTAAAGCAAAGCTGCTTTTTACGACAACAACAACAAAAAAAGAAATGTCGTTTTAATCCCCTGCGTGCAACCTCAGATCAGATCTGCCAGTCTTTCTACGGGTATTTAACCATTTTCGGGGTTAAGGTTTTTGGCCTTTCTGCACCATTTCTCCAGCCTGCAGCCGTGCATCTGGTGTAAAAAAAAGGTAAGCAGGGATCATGAAAGCCTTTCTAAATGTGTAAGTGAGATTATTCCAGGCTAATCCTCTTTCTCTGATCTCTTGTGCGCTGTTGTGCAATGCTGATTAGTCATTTGCACATTCCTGCTGTGTATATTGCCAATTTTGGAACGAGTTTAGCTTTGATTTTGTGTGCTATGAAGCTAGTGCATATGATATAATACATTAGCGCTCATTAGTATTGCGTTTTTAACTGTGTTGTGTCCTATAACATTACTATTGGGAATGGATAGCGTGTTGGCGCTGATGTTTATGTTATGTGTTGCATTTGGCCTTGATGTAGGTTGTTTATGCCCCTGCAATCGCGTAATAATATTGCAATAAAGTTAATTATTGTGGGTAATATGACAATCTGTTGATATAAACAGACTGTAAAGTCGATTACACTATTATTAAGGGTGCACAAATATATCGGACCAAGTTTCTCGGGTTTAAAGGAGCATCATGTGAATCCTTCCCAGAAATGGAATGATGATAAAAATGATATGAATAGTTTTGCATGATAGTGATGTGATCCAAATCTCTATTAATATGCTATGCTTATATCGTTACATATCGCTAAGATTTGTGCTGCTTTACCAGCTTGTTGGTGCCACGATAAAACCCATCAGGATCTGATCGAATACTACAAAAAACTCTGCAGTATCATTCATGCAAAGTCCTGTATTTTAGGTCAGTGGTTTAGCCGGATTTGCACGGCCACATCGTCATGAGTCAAATGTTTAGCAAGGATCAGGTTCTTTTTTAAATGTGAGGCTGCTGATGTTTAAGAAAAGTGATTTGGTCTTTGTTTGATATCCTGTAGCGTGAAAGGTCTGACCATCCAAAATCCTTTAGTGACTCACAGGGTCATCACAAACCGAGTTTATAGGCACAGCGTGTCTGTGCTTTGCTTCAAGATTGATAATCCAGGACTCGTTCTTTTACTGATGGTTTGGTACTCATTAGGGTCGTCCCGATCCGGTTTGTCCTCCCTGTTCCCGATCTGAGCTCCTAAATAATGAGCGTCAGCAGAAATTCATCCGTTATTTACGTTTCTACTGATTTCTACAGCTTTTCTGTTATCGGTGCTAAAGTGAAATAAACCAGCATCAAACTGGGTTCAGTGAGTGAATCGTCCGCAGTAATGGCGTGTTCGTATCATTTTTCTCTTAATCTAGATTCCAAATAGTACAGTTAAACCAGGATCTCACTTAAATCTGGTGCAACAGCATCTGGACTATAAAAAACAATCTGTATTTGACCCGGTAACGTGGCTGCGTTGCACTAAACGAATAAACCAGGTAAATAATAAACCAGTATTTAAATGATTGACGGGGTCCCAGAAGGGTCCTAGGTCGCGACCGCCGGGGCGTGGAACTCTCTCTGTCTGCGTTCAGGAGGTCAGAGGTTAAAACAGCGTCTGGTGCTTTGCTTAGGTGGTTCAGGGAGGTGCTTCTAGTCTGAGAGAGTTCAAGTGTGCACACAAAACCCCCTCAGAACGGAGCAGGTGGTCAGGCTGGGAGCGTGCCTGTGTGGGTTTAATTAAGGAGAACGTTCTTGTGTGCAAATCGATGGGAGATCGTCGAAGAACGAGGAGACGCAGGCATACAGAGAAAACGAATCGGACAGATCGCAACTGTGTAATGATAGGACGTGTCGTTAGGCAGATCTGGGTCTAGGCCCCGGATTTCAGCCAGAGGTGACAGTGGCAAGAAAAAACCGCCTCAGACCAAGGCTCAGGTGGGGACCCCGGACAGGATTAAGGCCCTGCATGATTTGTCTGACTGAGAACAAATCAAGCTCTAGTGTGGATGAAATGGACGACGTTTAGTGAAAAAGTGAAAACAAACCAGGCTTCGTTAAGCTGGGGCGGCTTATACAGATCAGAGCAGGGGAAGTCTCTCAGAACTGATCCTCAAACCAGGGTCATACTTGAGGTTAAACATGCACTGTGGTTGTTGTTGTGTGTGTTGCGCTTTCACTTCGAGCCCTGAGACTAAACGCGATGAGTGCCGGGGCTGAGGTGTGCCCCATTACAGGGGAAGCAGTGTAGCACAGTGTGACGCTGGCGTCACTAAGCTACTTCAGATGCGTTTTAGTCACTTCTATATTATTGTAGACCTGGTATGTTCATATGTATAGACTTTTGTGCGATTTAAGAAAACCAGTCACTTAACAGACACAGTTCATACACTGTTGTGTACATATGATCTGTGCTATGTCCTTGGAGACCACTAAATGTGTAACGATTAAAAGATTTCCCTTTAAATACTGATAATGGGCCACTAATGTGTATTCGGGGGTGTGGTTTTGGGGGAATCCAACCAATAGAACTGTGGCACATTTGCAAGCAAGGTAGTTTAGCTTAACGTGATCACCTTGTGGATTGTGAAGTCTGGCGAGCTGTTTTGTTAATTTGTTAAGTGAAAAGTTAGGTCTGTGCTTCTTGATTTGCAAATAATTCTTAAGTCCTAAAACTTGACCCGAACACCATACGTTTAAAAACGTACACCGAAAAACACGCTTAAGTCTGGGCACCCTTCTCGATGTTATATTAGTTTTGTTTGTAAGGTTTCGGAGTTTGTTAGTGATTTGTTTGAACTTCATGTAGTGAATGACCAGCACTTGTAATTGGTCCATGGGTGTTTAAGATTTGCATAAAGCCACCATTTTTGTGCTTTCAGACAAAAGTCTGTTGTCATTAAAAAATTATTTGGCTGTTTAATTGCGTTCGGACGTACGTGACCCGAGAGGACCGACCACAAAGCTCGCTAAGTAGCAGGGGTGTGACGATGCATCATGACACAAAAAGGTGATAGATTTGTACGATTCGTTCTGTTTATTATGCCATCTAATGCAGTTGCGTTTTTTGAACACCAGAGGGCGGAGTTGTGCGTCGTTGACCCAGACGCGCATCCTCCGTTCTCATCGATTTTAAAATAGCACGTCGTCATTTAAATTTGGTGAAACTGCATGTTTGGTTGCATTAGCATCATTTAAACTCCTACTTTCTAATACTAAATGAAAGATTACTTTTGTTTACATTTTTATACCAGTACACGTTTGTTATTCTTCATGAGTTTAATATATGGTGACGATGCAATAGAGCATTTTATTTACCACTGTTAACCTGTTGTCAAATTCAAACCTCTGTTTCTGGTATTATTTATTAAATTTTTTTGGTTTAAAACCGTATGCAAGTACATTT
This sequence comes from Ancistrus triradiatus, assembly GCA_025084515.1. Taxonomy (NCBI): domain Eukaryota; kingdom Metazoa; phylum Chordata; class Actinopteri; order Siluriformes; family Loricariidae; genus Ancistrus; species Ancistrus triradiatus. The sequence goes on along the minus strand of JAJAGP010000042.1, from coordinate 596,535 downwards.
GCACTGTTTGCACTTCATGGAAAAATGGTAAGGAAAGCGTGAGCTCCGTATCATGGATCGGCTCACATTGAGAGCAGAGTGCGTCGTTACACCCGTGTTAAACACTCAAAAAATACTAAAATGTTTAAACAAGATGATGTGATGGATGGATTCTTTTATTTCAAATGTATTTTATTTATTTCTTCCAAAATGAGACATTATTTTAAATGAACGTTCTCTGTGTGGCTCCTGATCATTCCTGATCATTCCCTTTTCACTCCTGTGTGTAAGAACAGGCCGTAACTGAGGTTGTTTTCGGACCTTTGGAGAGCTTATGACCATTTCCTGTTCTAAAAACCTTTAAACGCCATCCCGGTTCGCCCTGTAGGGGCAGGTTTGTTATTGTTAGCTCATAGCTTACCGTTTAGCTCAGTGCTGAATCACCAGTACTGATGTAAGAGAGTGAAATCTCTCTCTCTTGCGCATGCGCTCTCTCTCTCTCTCTCTCTCTCTCTCTCTCTCTCTCTCTCTCTCTCTCTCTGTCTCTCTGTCTCTCTCTGTGTTGGCTGACCCCCCCTCGCTTTCCCCAAATGATCCCTGAGCTCCATGAGGAAGCTCTGTTCCACTCTCGCAGAGTCAGATGTATTCGCGTAACCTGGGGAAAGGTTTCAACGTGGTCCAAAATGAACACGAGGTTTTCGTTACCATGAGTAAAACCGGTCATGGAACACGCGCTGGTTTCGTGCGGTGAAAATAAATCTATTTTCTGCATCACTCTGTAGTTAAGGCGAATAAAATGAAGGTTGTGTGTGAGGCCCTGCTGTGGAGTCGAGTCGAGGAAATGCTGCGTTCGGGAACAGATCCGCAGTCGAGATGCAGTGACCCACGGGATGTGAAAAGGACACCACGTAATCAAAGAGTACTGAATCAAATGATCCGGTCTTACCCGGATTAAGTTATTCTGAAGGTTTAACTCCTTTATGAGCTGGATTAAACCTGGCTGAGGGTGAGAGATGGAGCTGACTGAATCTGTAGTTTAGTGATTGAACCCGGGCGGCAAAGATTACCATCGTTCTCGTCCTGCAGATTAGCGTTTGAATCACTCATTTGGTCATGACTGATTATTTTGCTCCTTATTTGCTCACTGGATGAGTGAATCAGTGAATCGTCGAGTGATCTGATCATAATCAGATTAGGAATCCGATAGAGAGTCGGATTTTAGGTCTACTCATCTACACCCTTACTGCGATTTTAATCGGTTTTCTCGGTCTGCGCATGCACGCAACCTTAGACCCTAGCACCTAGCAGAATCAAACACGGGTGCCACATCTACCTGTTCGAAGAGACTTTGCTTCTTTTGGACTCGTTTCTATAGATTTGATGGGTTGTTTCTCTCGTGGGATCTGGCAACCGTGGAATTACACACAGCATAAATTAAACGCAAAATGGGGAAGTGAAGAGTTATTTCATTATTAAACTTTGAAGTTTACATCACGTCCTTCTATGATAATATTGGCTGTTTATGAAGTGGAAATCCAGTCATTATGCCAGTCGTGTAAACCCAGAGGCTTCCCATGATCTGGTAATCGTGTTGGTCAGATTACTGACAAACTCTGATCATTAAGTGCATGTAAACGCACTTACTCTTTGGGTTATGATCGAGACTGGATCCCCTTTCATTCAGCAGGAAAGTTTGAATCTGTGATCAGTGAATCGTTTGGTTACTGCTGCGACTTGTTCAGTGGGTCAGTGTTTGAATATCTGTGTCTGGCAACCCCGGGATTAAATGTGCCAGGAATGGCAGCGAAACAGTTATCGATCACTCCTGAAATGTAGTGAGTACTCGAACATGAATAATTAATATTAAAGTTTGAAGCTTGTCACATGTTACACCTACTATTATTGGCAGGTTGCAAAGCAGAAATTACCTGGGGGTTGCATGCACTTAATAATCCGATAACTGTAGTAAATCAGAACGACGAGTTTACATGCACTTGGGTAATCCGATAATAAAAGCTCAGGGAAAATAATAAACGTCTTATCGAACCTCAATATAAAACATTTATTGTAGTGCTACCTCTGTACGAACCATTAAAGATATAAACTTGCCAGACTTTTAATAATTAAACTGCTGGTAAGGTCGTAAAACCCAAACAAACAAACATGACTCTGGGCATAATCTGATTTCTACTTTGCAACCAGCCAATAATCTCACAGAAATGTGACATAAGATTCAAGATTTAATAGTGTTCGATAGTTTAATGATAATCGCTTAAATCTGGGGTTGCCCCAGACCTGTCACAGGTAATGGGAAAAATAGGCGCACCTGGCAACCGTTAGGAAATTGGGTAACTGATATACATGCTATGAGTAATCAGTTTACTGGGATAAAATCCATTTCTGTTTATCAGATTTCTTAACCTGTTTCTAGATCGGAGTATGCTGTGTACATGGCCAATTGAATAATCAGAATAACTGAAGAAATCTGACTATGATCGGATTATTGGGAGCGTGCCAACACACTCGGATTTCCATGACTGACATTCGTTCTGCATGAATCAAATGCAGGAATGAAAGTGTGAATCAGTGGGTTGTTTGTTTACGACCTAGATTCACTCCTGGCTCGTTTAGAGGGTTGTGTTTGAACCAGTTATACTTTCAATCACAACGTGGGTTTTCCCTTTTTGGGTTCACATTTCAAATGTTTAAATCGGCGTCTGTATGGTCATAATTAAGAATCAGTTTAGTTTGAATCGGTGAATTTCCAGAATCGTTTTTCTCATTAAGAGAATCAGTTGAGTCTATTTTTTCTCATTGAATTAATACTTCTGCTTGTTCAGTCCGAGCTGGAGGTTTCCAGTGTTGGTGTACGTGGGCCTTGATGTAAAATATAAGTAATTCGTTAACCGTTAGCTACTTGATTGACTTTTAAACTTTTGAACAAATCAGGGAGTCTTAATGAATCAGTTAACTCGAATCTCTGAAAAATGTCAACTTAAGGTGATAAACACGGGCAAATTTTAGACTCACTAAGGTTGGAAAGTTATGGTCAATGTATGAACCTTTATACCTTCGTTACGTTATGTTGGTGCTTTTATAATCTGTGAAATGAACAAAATGGGAATAAATTATAACGTAACATGAACTAGGTGTACTGATGCATTAGTATGAAGTTCAAAGAGAGAGGGATTAATTAGAGTTATTCGAGGTTGTGAGGTCTTCCTCTGGGAAATAATTGATCTGCGGATAATGACGTTAGCAGGGTGAGGGTACGTGGAATTAGTGGAGGGGATCAGCCTGCTTTTGATGCAAGACATCTGCCAATATTACGTGAAGTTCCATAATAATTGGCTTACTTTTTGTTCTAGTTAATTCTTGGTTAGTTCTGTTGATCCCACAGAGCTTTCCTTTTTAACACAAGTTAACCTTTTCGCATCCGTGTTTCCTTAAATGCAAAGCGCACCCCAACTCTATCATAAAAAGGTTCCCACAGTTCCTTAAAGTCTTTTTGAGGATTATTTTAAGTCTGATTTTTAACAATTAAGGTCTTGATGGTGTGGGGGTTCGGGAAGTAATTTTTTTTTCTCACCATGAAAAGTATTATACTTGTTGAGAAACACCGAATCTTAGTTTATATTAAATATTAAAGCACTTATTTTGCTTTCTTTTGTCAGTGTATGGTTGCAGGTTGGTCTGGATGCACGTGGTTTCTTTTTGCGTTCTACTTCAGCCTCTGGCTTCTGGCGCACAGAGTGTTGGCGGTAAGGCAGGATGCTAGCAAAAATGAAGAAATGCAGGTTTAGTGAGAAGTGGCTGGAGGGTGGAAAAATACGTCGACTGGCTCACATCTACGAGCGATGCCTTTGCGGTCGGGTGCAGAATATGTTAAGGCGTTGAAACTAGGAAGGATGTGGAAGAAAATCGCTCGTTCGGCGCGTGATATTTGTGATGCACCGATATTATGAATCGTACGTGTTACCAGCGGCGGCTTTCTGGCTCGGCGTTCGATGGTTTTAACCAGCAGCGACGCTGAAAGCTGGAGTGTGTTCTCTGCGTGATAAGTCCTAAAAATCTGATGAGACCGACAGTTTTTAAGCCACGTTACCTCATTCTGAGTCATTCTGAAGTCATTCAGACGAAACTGCATACCTGGCAAGTTTGTCATCGCTCCAGTCATTAAGAGCGCTGGCTGTCAGAAGCGAAGAATGATTGATCTCATTTTAATAGCATGAACAGGAGTACCAAAAATAAACTTCTAGGGTTTTCACTACAGGTTCGCGGAGTCTCGGCGTGAGATTAGTAATACTGTCAAATTTCCGATCAAAGCGAAACTGTACACAAAACAAAACAGTGGCGACCATTAATCACTCCTTATGTGTTGAAAATCCAGTAGTGTCAAACTTGGAGATCAATAGTAGAAAAATCCACCATTGGACTGTTTTTGCTCAACCTAAAGATCAATAATTCATATTAAGTTTGATGTAGCAGAGGTGGGAGTAACTTTCAAGACTTAACCTTCAAGTCCTGCATTACTGTGGTAATATTCAAGTAACTCAAGTCATGTCCCTGCTAGATAAGTCAAGTCATGAGTTCATGATGCTGTAACTCTAAAAGGCGATGGTCACAAAGTACATTCCGTGTGGATTTTGTGGTGATGGAAGGAGTTATTCAACTTTGCTTGATTTCTTTAGCGCTTTTTACTGTGGAGCATCATCTCAGAGCAGCATTACCATTTTAGTTCCTCAGCCTAGGGTGACGGTGGCGAGGAAAAACTCCATAAACGTTATAAGGAAGAAACCTTGGAAGGCTCTATAAAAGGGACCCGAACTCCTTAGATGATATATGTAACAATTAACTAAACTTGTTGGACTTGTCGCTGTGCCACAGGGCTCTCACAAAGGGATTGCTATTCCTGGGAAGGATATGTGATAAACGAACAACCCTAGGTTGCCTTCTGAACCCCAGGGATCTGGTGTCTATGCTGATAGTACTGAACATACTGCAGTGTGCTGTGAGCTTTTTATTAGCACACAAACTCCATCCTGCAAACTAAACAAAGTTTCCTGTTCTTGCAGCTAAGAGAACTGAGTGTTTGAGCAAGAGAAAGGGCAAGAGCAAGAACAAACACGGGACGCTGCTGAAATTAAGGTGAGCTCGCCCTTATTTCACCCCCTTTTTCCGGTCGCCGGTGTCGGGTGGTCAGTCTACACTTTGAGCTGTGAGGTGAACATGCGGTGTGGACCATTTCATGCATCATAGCCAGGGTGTTTGGGAACAGACCTGTACCGCAGTACTAGTTGTCTCCACTAGGGGTGGGAATCGCAGGGCAGCTCATGGTACGATATGAGCACGATACTGAGATTCTGAATGAAAAAGCTCCTATTAGCAGAAATTATATGTTAATTAGTGTCAGTTTCTTATAGTCGCCAGTCTGTCGAAACCCAAGATTCCAACAACACGTTGGAACCCTCTTATTGGTTCCTACCAATGCATTAGAAGCTTCAGATACACGCCCGCCTTTAGTGCAAACATGCGTCTGTTTGAAGGTGAAATATAAAGAAATAAGGATATTCTTTATACCTAAACATTTGGCACTTTTTTTTTTTTTAGAATCAACAAAATGCAAACGTTACCCAACCCTAAATATTGCCATATTGATATTGCCTAAAACGATTAAATAAGTGACTTAGGGGTGGGCGAGATGACGATATTTTATCGTATCGTGATACATTGTGTTATCGTGATGGACGATATCTTTCTCTGAACCAACTGCTTGTTTCGTTATCGTTCGTGTTGAATTGGATGAAGTGCAGCAGATTATGAATATAAATCACTTTAATAAGTATGGAATAATATTTGAATAGGTGTTTAAGGAGCTGTGAATCTGCTACTGAGGCTTTTTGTCTGCGATCACCTTTATCGTGGTAAGTATCCTGAAAGTGTCTCTGGATATCGTGATGATTTATTTTTTACCACATCACCCACCCCTAAAGTGACTTTTGGAATGTCCAATGTCCATGAATATATAATAAAATCCCTCCAGATCCCACAAATATTAAAATTCTAAGTCGAGCTAAAACACACAAATACACAAAAGAGCTACATCCAGTCAATAAAAAGGAGCTGAACCAGCTGTAAAACATTTTCTCTGGTATGACAGTGCCTGTGTTAATATTCTTCCAGCCTCATATTAAAGGCAGCAAACTGTGTACATCCATTGTTTACGTGGTTTTAATTGATATATGGATGTAATACGATTTTATTTGAAATCCACCCCATGTGGGAGCTGCTTTGAACGAAGCTTTACGATTCAATCCTCCTAAACCCGACAGGTCTGATTTATTATTAGAATAAATGTCAGGATTTTGTTCTGCTGCTACAGTGCTGATGAATATTCATCGGGGTTATGCTAATGCTATGCTAATTAGCTGTATGACTTGTGCTTAACACGTGTACCGAGCGCCAGCTTTTAGTGTTGATTACGGGTCGCCGAGGAGGCGGTAAATGTACGAACATGTGTTTGAATTGCAAAGATTTCTGAACCTTTCGCAGCGACGCCTTCTAAATATAGCCAGGGAAGCCGGCGCTAATTAAGCGGCTGCGCCGGTAGCTGCACGCTGACGCGCGGTGTGGCGTTTCATTAGCGTGCGTGCGGTCGGCGGCGCGTGTGACGGGATCAGAGGGCTCGAAATGCTCCGTCTTTCCTCCGACTTTCCGAACAAGGCGTGTAACGACACGCGCGGATTAAATCATTTAGCCGACGTGGCGTCACGATGCTAATCGGAGCTCCGGTGATAAATGGTAAACAGGTTGCGCTGATAAATATCCTGATTCATGTGCGCCGTGTTAAATCCACTCTCCCTCCTCATGATTCATTTGGCAGGAATTCTTAAATGTCATACCTAAAAGACGGGACTTGCACCTTCCTGCAGCGGATTAGCGCGTTAATTATGTCCCCAGCATCGAGAGTCTGAACTCGGAGGCGTCGACGCGCTTAATTAGATGTAAAATGATAAATTAATCCAATCCAGGAGCGCCGATCGTGCCTTACGCCCAGTGACACCATGGAAATGTGTGTATCCTCTGGAGGTGAAATGTAGGAAGCGCTTAATAAGGCTCATGGTTTTAGTTTTGTGTTGATCCATAGTGGGTGACATGGATAATAAGCCACGGAAAGGTCCGCGTTATAAATGCTTTTGTAGTAATATGATTTGGGTAAATTAAATGAAACAGGCGATCCTCGCATTATGATTTTTACAATATTTTGACTTTAAGATGGGGTAATGCACGTAAATACACATTCAGCCAAAACTGATCTGAATTTTTAATTTCAGTCTTGTTTTTTGGTTTCGTTCCATTTTCTTTTCCGGTTTCGGTAGCGGGTTTAAGTTTTATAAGAGATACAAAGATGGGAATTACTTTGATTTACTTGACGTTCAGGTAAGAAACCAAGTGAAATTAGTCCAACGCTCTTTCATAAAAATGGAATAATTAGCTTTGGGTACGCTTTGGTTTACCAAGTCCGATAATTTGAGCCCATATGTGTTTGTAAGTTTAATTATAAATGTTTATAAAGGTGCAGGTGCTCCCCGATATTTACCTTAGGCTTATGTTGTTTTGAATGCATCATGTACAGGGTTGAATAGACGTTACCATAGTTACCTAGTAGTTAAGATGCTTTGCACATAGTGTTCATTTTAAACAATATTAATTAAAACACAATAAGAACGCATTTAGTATGTTACAGTACTGTACAAATCAGTCATTTGAGACGTGCGTTTTATTTTTATATATATATATATATATAAGACAGATTTTTCTTTCCCATTCTAATTCTTAAAAAGGACGTTGAACCTGTGCTTTATTTTATTTACAAAATATGTTTGAAAAGAGTTGATGCCGGTGCTACCTGCATGCCACATTCCATTCATTCCCTGAAATGGAAAGTGAAAAGGAAAGCTTATTACGTTCTTGTTTTTCAGATTAAGTCTGTATCTCTGCTTTTTGTCAGTTTATTGAGCCGAAATACAGCCAGTTTAACCCATTCTAGTCTTGCAGGAATATGATACCAGCCTGTGTGTTGAGAAAGACTTCGGTTTTATGGCTACTCGTGTTCTTCGCTCTGGCCATTGCCTGTACTTTATTGATGGCAGTATTCTGAAAGGACATGAGTCCATCTTTTTGAGATTACTGACACAGCCTGGTGTGGCTCGAGTTTTAGAGATTTAGACACGGTGCTATAAGCTTCTGTAACGTTTTAGCTACGTTAACCTCATGAGGAAGAACGATACAGACAAAACCTGTTTTCAGTGATTGATTTCAATCAGTGAGTGAGAGAGTGAGAGAGAGAGATGGAGGTTACAGGAGTTAATGCAGCAGGCTCCTGCCTTCAGCTCCTGTTCATCTATATGTATGAAAAAGCCAGCTTCAATTACACAGCACAGATGAAAACATGCAGCAGAAGAGCGAGGCTTTGTAAAAATAGACGAGACGGAGCCACACTGCACACCATGCACACGCAAATCTTTCTGTCTTGTTGTGTAATACATCTTAATGTGTAGACTCCTAAATCTGATAGCGAGCACATGGATGTAAAGGAAGCAGAGCAGGGACTTTTGCTTAAGATTAAATATGATGCGCGTTGTTTATGATGTATGTTTGGCAAATCGCAGCAGAGCCTGGACTTGTTCAGCTCACAGAAGAGATGGAATTGTGGGTGCTTCATAGGTGGCATTAACTCACAGTACTGCCATGTTAGGGGCTGAGTGATGTGGTCCAAATCCTCGAAAAATATAAAAACTCGTGTATTGTATATGATTACTTAATCTGGCAGACTTTCTATCCAATACAAAATGTGTGTGTGTGTGTGTGTGTGTGTGTGTGTGTGTGTGTGTGTGTGTGTATATATATATATATAATATATATATATATATATATATATATATATATATATACACACGCGTGCGTGCGTGCGTGCGTTGCGTATAATATATATATATATATATATATATATATATATATATATTATACAGATATACTATACATACTCGTATGTATGCAAGTTCTCCTTAGAAAGATGAAGAGGTCTGTAGTTTTCATCATATGTACACTTCAACTATGAGAGACAAAATGAGGGGAAAAAAATCCAGGAAATCACATTGTAGGATTTTTTAAGAATTTAATTATAAATAATGGTGGAAAATAAGTATTTGGCCACCCACAAACAAACAAGAGTTCTGGCTCTCACAGACCTGTAACTTCTTCTTTAAGAAGCTCTTCTGTCTTCCACTCGTTACTTGTATTAATGGCACCTGTTTAACCTCGTTATCTGTATAAAAGACACCTGTCCACAGCCTCAAACAGTCAGACTCCAAACTCAACCATGGCCAAGACCAAAGAGCTGTCGAAGGACACCAGGAAGAAAACTGTAGACCTGCACCAGGCTGGGAAAAGTGAATCTACAATAGGCAAGCAGGTTGGTGTGAATAAACTGTGGGAGCAATTATAAAAAAATGGAAGACATACAAGACCATTGATAATCCCCCTCGATCTGGGGCTCCACGGTAGATCTCATGAGATGGGGTCAAAATGATCATGAGAACGGTGAGCAAAAATCCCAGAACTACACGAGGGACCTGATGAATGACCTGCAGAGAGCTGGGACCAAAGTAACAAAGGCCACCATCAGTAACACACTACGCCGAGAGGGACTCAGATCCTGCAGTGCCAGGCGTATCCCCCTGCTTAAGCCAGTACATGTCCAGGCTCGTCTGAAGTTTGCCAGAGAGCATATGGATGATCCAGAAGAGGATTGGGAGAATATCATGTGGTCAGATGAAACAAAAATAGAACTTTTTGGTAAAAACTCAACTGGAAGAAGAATGCTGAGTCGCATCCCAAGAACACTATACCTACTGTGAAAGTCTGGCTGACTAAATACTTTTTTTCCCCCACTGTGTATATGTATGTGCGAAAATATACATACATACACACACACACACACACACACACACACACACACACACACACACACACAAGGTATGTAATGATACATTCTGCTTACGATTTGATTCTCGATACGTCTTCAGTTCATGATTAGATTTTCTCACTGTTATTGATTTTATACTTTAAGTCATTCCTTTTTTTTTAAGTGTACACAATGCAGTACAATGCACATTTTCTTCTACTTTTCACACAAATGTGTGTTCTCTGCAAAAAGGAATTACTGGAAAAAGTTTAAAATTATAAACAATATGCTCTATTGTAGCTTTTATCTTAAATAACTCAGAGAAAACCTTCACATTCCTTTTATTTATGAACAATAACTATTCAAAATTAAGTGTACTATTCTTGTGTAAACAAAATGAATGTTTACTGCCCTGCCATTAAAATTACTAGACAAAATGGTTTAAAATTGTAAACAAAATGTGCCATATCTTAAATAACTGAGTGAAAGTGTTCACGTTCCTTTTTTTTCTGAAGGATAACTAATCAAAATATTGTGTACATTTCTGTATAAAATTTTTATTTAAAAAAATCTTTAGTCCTCTGCAAATAATATGAAATGGCGTATGACTGCGCCCTCTGGTGTTCAAAAAACACAGTTGTGCCTGATGGCGTAATAAACAAACAACACCTAGTGCACATCGTCCCATTTTTGGATTGTGGTGCTGCTTGTGTGTTGGGGGGCACCATGACAGAGTGGATGGGCCAGTCACCTCACAACTCCGGAGGCTCGTGACCCTGAATTGGATTAAATGGGCATGGAGTGTGAGTGAGTGAACACATTTATCCTTATTTAACCTCGCTTATTCTAGTCAGGGTGGGTACAAAACCTGTCCCAGGGTCCACTGGGTATCATGGATCCTTATATATTCAAGAGTAGTTATCTATACAAGCTTAGTTTGTTTAAAAATTGCTTTAACTATGTGCCAGGAAGCATTCAGCATGAAAAGCTGTGCCACATCTAGTATGTGGATCAGGATGAGGAAAATATGAAGGTGATAATGACCTGTGTCATGAGGACATTGTTATTTATCAGTACGATTCGATTAAAGTTGAAAACATGGCAACTTGTCGTGCAGCCATTGATTCATTCACGCGCGCACACAGACAAAATGGCTTGTCCTTGTCTCTGTACAAAGTCATGCGAAGGGTGAAGGGTTTTATCTGAATCTGAATGGATTTGTAAAAGAGGAACAGATGGGCGGCATCGCACGCTGGCGCTCCGACGCTACGCCCGACACGTTTTCACACTGCCATCGCACTGCTGACATGAGGAGAGTGAGAAATCATCCTGAAATGTCTAGCAGATGGAAGCCCCTAACACAATGTTAACTGTGCTAGCGACCGATACTTGGTGCACTCCTCTCTCCGGCGTTATTCTCACTCTGCGTGGAATGAAATTGGAAATGAACCATGGTGGAATGGGATTATAATATTAAACAAGGGTTTGATCCTCATCTTCTCTAAGCCTGGACATGTTTGGGTGGGTCCAGGATGGGGCATCACAGACCAGCTTATGTTTGATCGATCTTTATGGAGGACATGCCAAGCTGCACACAGACATCGACCAACTCCAAGGTCCACTGGGCTGTTCTGTACCGGTAGGATCTTCTGCTCCGATTTGCCGGCCTTGTTCAGTATTACTAAATATATAAGGACAGTGATCTAAAGGCTAGGAATGTGCACTAAATGTAGATTTGAATATATTGCTGTAAATAATTCAATACTGTGCTTCAACAGGAAATATAATTTACTGGCTGAACTGAATACTGAGTGCGCTATAAGAGAGAAATGCAAAGATGAAATGCAGAGTGGAGAGGAGGGCTTGAAGAGGGGTAGAGGGACACGGCTTGGGGGGGGATGCTGCGGGCTTATTAATAGGGCAGACAGACGGTGGGGCGGTGGGTAGTTAGGGGGCAATAGACTGTGAGAAAATTTCCCATAAACCTTGGCGACCATGTGCTTCCTGTAATTTATTCAGCCCCGAACAATGAGCTCGGCGGCCGAGTCGGAGCACCGGGTGTGGGGGATGGGTGGGACGGACTAGGTCAGACGGATAGAACGCCGGATTGACCGACAGGTGTATGGGAACGCCAAGCGGCTCGATTGGTAGAGAAATGGGAAAAGAAAGCTGATTGGTTAAGCTGAATGTTAAACTAATTCATTAACTCGTGACCGGAAAGCCACAGGAAAACAAGTGATTGTTCCGAAGGGGAAGGGACCGGGAACAGATCAGATAACAGGAATGGGAAGCCAAGCTCGCTGGTTGGTTAATAGTGGAGAAAGAAAGTGAGCTGATTGGTTGATGGGGAGATTTGAAAGCTAATAAATATAAAGGTTAATAATCGGATTACTGCAGGAAGTCAGATTTAATCCGTAATGTTGAGTACTCAGATAATGGGAAATCTCTGGGTTTATACGACTCGGGTAATAATCTGATTTCTGCTTTGCCACCGGCTCTCACAAAGATGTGACATTTAATATTAAATAATCAAATTCTTCATCTTCTCGAGCGTGTACTGCTTTTGAGCCTCCACAGATGTGTTCGATAGCTTTTTAGCAGGTGCTGCGCTTATTTCTGAGGTTGCCAGATCCTTGAGATTGGAAAAAAAAAAAAAAACACCAGGTCTATGGAAACAATCCCGAAACTTGGGAGACCTTGCACTCTCTTGTATGAAATCTTACTATGGACATTCGTGCTCTGAGCTGAAATCCAGCTCTGAGTTCTAGATCGCACTATGCTATATACATGACCACTTGAATAATCAGAAAACTGCAGAAATCGGACTATGATCGGATTATTAAGTGCATGTAAAATAAAACCTTGTGCAGAATATGTGTGAGCTTACCACGTTACCGAACACGGCTTGGGAAATGGCAAAGTCTAGACGTTTTGTACGGGGGAATGAGTAAATGGTACCGATTGATCAGTGGAGTGAGAGGGAAAGTCCTGCTGATGGGTTACCATGGGAACAGGAAAGCCAAGCCGATTGGTCAACCAAATGGCACGATCACCCAGCTGATTGGTCAGTTAGCCACAAATAAAATGGAGCAGCACCTTTAGACCATGTGGCTGTACAGTTATAGTACATTACAGTGCTTTGCTCTGTTTAAGAAGGTCCTTACATTTACATTTACAGCATTTAGCAGACGCCCTTATCCAGAGCGACTTACAATTGATACAGTCTTACGATCCAAGCAATTGCGAGTTAAGGGCCTTGCTCAAGGACCCAACAGTGGCACCTTGGCAGAGGTTGGATTTGGTCCATAGTCCAGTACCTTAACCGCTAGGCTACCACAGTCCACCGTCCTTGAAGATGCTGGCAGTACGTCCTTAAAGTCCTGGAAATCCATGGAGTGACGACTTTGTCCAGCACATCCAGTTGAGGTCTGGTTGAGTTGGAGGTCAGGGCAACACCTTGAACTCTTTGTTGTTCCTCAAAGCAGCAGTCCTGAAAAGATTATACAGTGTGGTAGGATGCATTTGTAAGGCCCTATGAAATCTGTTGGGATTTTTTTTTTCCTGATATTCCATTTTTGTTTCAGTTTTTTTTAGCAAAATGGCACCTTTTGTATTTAATTTAATTGCTGCTATAACGTTTAGCAACATCGTACATGTTAAAAATGAAAGTGGTAAAAACGTGTTGGGTTCAGGATGCATATTTTATAACTTTAAATAAAAGTGCAAATTGTAACTTGAATAAATGAGGATCTTTTTAGTAAGCCTTTAAGTCATTAGGACACTGTTTTGCCCTGAATTTAACCAATATGAATTGAGGTGCTCGCTTTTAGATTTTCAAACTCTGTGCATCTGAAACCTGTTTTTATTCCTTTATTCTGTGAGTCCATCTATTTGTGGAAATAATAAGCCATTATAAGTACAGACAGCTCTCTGAATCAATTTGGGATTGGTTCAGGGACTTCCAAAAAGGATACCAAAATTCTCGGATGCTTATAACATACGTATAACCCACGCCTGTGTACGTAGTTGGTGTACTGTGTTGTCTGGGCAATAATGACAAGAAAAAGACGTTACTTAGTCTTGGTATCAAAGTAACATCCATATGAATGCAGGACCTGAGCTTTCCCAGCAGAACGGTACCCAGGGCACCACACCGTCAGTGGGTTTAAAGTTATGACACTTGTCTGTTCAATGAAGCGTTCACCGCTCTGTGGTTGTGCAGCAGTCCACTGTTTATCTTTACATTTACACCCTCGTTCTTCTCAAAACAAAAGCCCTGTGAGCGTCGTCGCCCTGAAACCGAAATCTCGTCCTCCTCGGCCGTTCTGTACTTACTACACGTCAATTTAGTTGAGCGTAGCATGTGATTAGAGACGCGGCCCACGCAGAGAATCCCTTGAACGCATGTTAACGTCTCCCTGGCCTGTGTTTTCGTTTGCTGTAGTGACACAGTCCTGCCTCCTCCACTCGTCCACTTCAGCACTAATGGCAGCTGTAGCACTTCCTGTTCCTCCATTTCCCACGATCCTCGGCAGCGCGTCTCTCGTTACTCCTCCAAAGAACGTCGCCCGCACTTCAGAGGTCAGGAGCTGAAGGAACTGCTGGAGAGGAGGGTGTCCGACACGCAGACGAGCACCTCGCAGGTCAGCTGTGTGTGTGTGTGTGTGTGTGTGTGTGTGTGTGTGTGTGTGTGTGTGTGTGTGTGTGTGTGTGTGTGTGTGTGTGTGTACGTCTGGCTATAGCGGTGAGAAACCAATGTCATCATACCGATAGGGACGTCTGTTATTCTTGTCTGAACTTCTTTAATCGCTTGGAATTGCTTTATGCGGAAAACCAAAAGGGTCAAAGGATTGCTTTAGGTTCATGAGGTTATTTTTCAGTGGATGTGTATGTAGTAATGAGTTACAATAATAATTGGAAAGTCGGTACTGGCAGGGATTCCTTTAAATCCACTGCCATGTTCTAAACCACGTTTCTTTTACTAGTTTGTGGTCCCTCATTTCCCGTGTACATTCCTAATCTAGAATATCCTTGCTGTGATTTGGGACGCATCCACTGTGGTCTGAATTGTGCGTTTACTTGCGCTCCGTAGTAAATTAGGTGGTTTGGGACATGGCCACACTGAAGTGATGATGGGGTTCATGTGCGCTCCGGTGGATTGTTATGCTGTGGTTTGGGATGCGCCCGCAGTCGTTGGTGAGTAGGTGTGTGGTTTGGGACACGTCTGCAGTGGACCGATGGTTCAGACGTGCGCTATGTGGTGAATAGGTGTGTGGTCTGGGACACGCCCACAGTTAATGGCGTTTGTGTGCAGTAGGGAGTAAGGTGTGTGTGATTTGGGTTATATTAGGGTTGTCATTTGATTATCAGAGTCGTGAGTGGGATTGCATTTTATCGATTCCGGTTCTTATGCCAAGTTTTGATTTCAAAATGGTAAAAAAAAATGTTAGTTTTTAATGTTTTAAGCTTTTTTTCTTCAAATTTAAACATGGCTTAATGTATTAATAGAGTAACCTGGGAAAACCAAACTTCTGTTACTGCTGATCATGAGTAGTCTCTACTGCTGAAATGATGAAGCTGTGATCCAAAGGGAACAGAATCATTTTTATGTTTAGTTTTAATTGTAATAGGTTTAAATGGGAAGGAAGAAGCGTAGCGTGAAAATGATTCCTTTCTTTTTGGATCATTTCAGCAGTAGAGATTATTTATGACTCTATCGGCTAATGCTGTATTTGGGCTGTTGGTCGAACCCGGTGCACTGTTGAAGCTCAGTTCTCAACAGATCAGCCTTCCACACGTATTACCTTTAGGCTTTTTGTTTTTGCGTTGTGTGAACCAATAAGTGGAATAAAAGTTTTGTTGTTGTCTTTGTTGTTTTTTTTTGTTTTTGTTTAAGTGGATACAGTTCTTGGCATTTTGGAACCGATTCCAACTCGGAACCCAACCCTAATCGTAATGTAGTGGCATGCAAAGTATAGGCACCCCAGTCAAGTGTTTTCTGGTCTTTGGACACCCTTCCAGATGATCCGTTAGTTCCTCAGAACTGAGTTTACATGTTGATGGTTTTAAAGGTTGCAAAAAAATGTCATCGCTTCGTTCCTCTCAGGGCTTCATTTATTATTAGAATTCAGAAAGCCTCAGAACATGTGGAGTAAGGAGTGGTGCACAAACTTTTGCATGACAATGCACCCACTTGGATAACCCCACCAGGACCAGTGGAGATTCCTGTATGGGGGAGGAACTGAACTGAGGATTTAAAAATGGACACACACACATCGCTTCCCAATCTCTCTCTCTCTTGCTCATACCCACACACTTTTGGCATCGGTTCAAAATGAGGCTCACACACACACACTCTCTTTGCTCGGCGTGCTGGAGACGCTCTCTCCAGGTACCGTTTCATCCGTCCTCCATTTTTGGGTCCGTATCTCAAGCCGGCGTGTTTTTCCGCTCGGCTCGGGAACGTCCTCGGAACAGAAACGATGCAGAACAAAAGGCTGTGCGTGCCGGATGATTAATTTATCACGCAGACTGTTTGTTTTTGTCCTCTTCGTGTTTCGGGCGTCCTTGTAACCGAGACAGATGAGGAGGAGGAGGGGAGGGAACGAGGAGAGTCGGTGAGGACGTAGGAAAGCCGTCGAGCCTGCGAGTCATAAAGAGGAGCCTTGTTTTCTTGGCAGCGTTTCAGCCCTGATAAAAATGGCGCCCCGTTCCGAGAGGAAGGCGGCCAGAGAGAGCGCGATCGTCAGCTGGATCGCGTCGTCGTCCTTTGCTCTCCGGGTTTCCTTTCCATTTTTCCTGTATGTACATTGCTAAAAAATTCCCGAGAGTGTCGCCGGCCCTCCGAAAAATGTCAAGATGTGAAGCTATTCAGACGCTGAAACGATGCCAGCGCCTCTCCGAAGGCATTCAGGCTCTGCCAGTAGAGCAGAGATGAAGGACATTTGAGCTTTTTAACCCAAACATCTCTCCGGGCGGCCCACTCTGTGCAGAATTTACATTTCAAGACACACCAGCCCCTCCCCCCTTCACCGAAAGCGCCGTTTGATCCTGCAGCCAAGCTACAAGGGGGGGAATATTCAAGCAGGATTAAGCTACAGGAAAATCTTCTGTTGACGTGAATCACTTTTCTGCCGTGTGCGATGAAAACATGACGACCAGCTCGGCTTTAGAGCCGTGAGCCGGTCCTTTGTCGAGTGGCGCCAGTGCTGATGGTCGATCATTCAGAGGTACCGTTCTGCGTGTTGTGATGTGCCAGGGTTATTTTTAGATTGGTCAGGTTACAGCTCAGGAAATGCTCCTTTGGTTGAGAGTGCAGTGTTTACACGCTCACTAGTCTAATCTGTATCAGGTCTGTTTAAAAAATCTATTTGAGAAATCTGTTAAATGAAATCCTGAACGTAGCCTTCATGGCGTAATCGGTGCGTGTTTGCGCCTAATCTGCTGTCATGAGGTTGTTGGTTTAAATAGAAAAGATGTCTCAGACTTCAAAGTGTAATCCTCAAGCAAACAGGCTTGATCAGTTAATAATAATAATAATAATAATAATAATGATAACAATAATGTACATTTTCCTTTTAACTTTAGTCCTTAGACAAAACAAATTAGTAGGAATATTGGGGAGAGAGAAAGACAGAATCAGTGATCTAAATAAGCAACTACACTTTAGAAACAAGCCCCAAAAACCTGCATCCTGCAAGAACAAATATTTGTATTCTTGAAAAGCAAGCTGAAAGTCGCCTTGAACAAGTCGCTAGCCACCTCCAGGACGTTTGAGTGCATGCGCAGACTGAGAAAACCGATTGAAATCCGAGCAAGATCTGCGATCTGAACTAAACTCCATCTCTATCAGATTATTATTAATTTCATGGCCCACACAGACCGAGCAAAAGCAGCATCTTTTGAGGAAATGCTCAAGACTTGGGGTATTCCTAAATGTTCCGCCTATCAGCAGATTCCTACAGGCAAACACACTGACACACGCATGGCACACCAGATAAAGTACCTAATAAAATGAATATTTGGCAAAAATCTGGTAATATTATTACTCAGGAGTCGAGATGAGACATTTTAATGGGGAAAAAACATTTCTTTAGGGTCAAATAGCAAAAAGACAAACAAATACATGATAAATTGTCTAAAAAGATCTTAGGCCACAATTAGAATTGTTGTTTTAGTATTAGTATCATGACCATATGTAGTTTTTATTAGAATACAACCAGAACATGGAGGAAAGTTGTATCCAGTAATAAAAAACTAGAAAAAACCCCAAGAATAAACTGCTTCTGTAGGTTACTGTCGCAGATATTTAGTACGATCTCCCCTTACACTTGAGCAATAGCAGCATCTGGCAGCTACATCAGGATGCCATGTTGCTATTTCAAAAGATAAGTCCGAAGAAGCTTGATCAGGAATGGTCTTTGTGGAAGGGTAGCAGCCAGTAAACCGGTTTTTTTCATAAAGGGAACAGGGTGAAAAGGCTAAAATATGCTAAAGCCCACAAAGGTTGGACTAAAGATCAGTGGAAAAGAGGAATATGAAGTGACGACGTTTTGGGTCAAATCGTCAACTGTTATATATGGTCATTATAACATGGTGGCCTAAGACTTTTGCACAGTGCTGTATATTTTTCTGTTAGCTAGACCTTGTGCTTTCTTTACTAAAATAATCTGAATAAAGTGAAAGCTGTTAATGAATCTCCTTATATTTAACATTTAAAATAAATTCTAAGTTCAAACCATCTTCCATGTTAGAGTAGTGTTTCTGGTTCAGTCAGACAACCACAAGACATGATTTAATTGTTAAGGTACATTTGCACTTTGGTACGCTGATATCTTAACACTAAATAATTACTTCTGGATTTCTGGATCTCTGTTGGTGTTGGAGTACCAGAAGATGTGTTCGTGTTCACTCTGAAAAAATGTTTAAATCTATAGTCAAAAGACACGAGTATTTCTACAGGTGCTTAAAAAGTGACTATTGAACTAAAATAGCCAAGACCCCTTGCTCTGGTAAGAAGTAATTATTCCACCTTCAAATTTATGCCTGATCCCAACCTCCCTTTTATAGATTTCGGCAGTTTTAGCCCTGAAACTGGTTTGATGTTATTTTCTTTGCGTCATACGGTTTTCTGTACTTTAATGTCCCTTAGATGAAGGCTGAGGTTTGAGCTATCCTTCGCAGGTTCGGGCTGTCATTATAAAACCGTGCTGTGTAAGGTAGATGAGCGTTTTCCGTGAGTAGTGCTGAAATGCAGCTTGAAATGAGGCCCGGCATCTCAGGGAGATAAGGAGGCCTGGTGAGGGCGGATAAGGCGAGAGTGAATAAAAAAAAATAACCTTCTGTACGACCGGGGACTGCTTGTTTATGAAGGACATTAAAGCTCAGGCTTGTTTGAGAGTCGCAGGGAGATGCCTTTGGTTTGATGGATTTTCAGACGGTGTGCCATTGATGAAGTAAAGACTTAATGGAAATGAACCTCGAAGGTAAGAAAGGAAATGCTGCTCTGTGTATAGAGCTGGTCTTTGCTTTTTGGGTTCAGTTCCAGTTGATCGAGTTCATTTGACTGGTAATTGCAGTGTTCATGTGGAAACAAAAGTAATAGGTTGGGTGTTGTGGTTTGTTTCTCTTCGTACTGTGCACTTTGAACACGGTCCCTTACTGCTTTAGGACCAGAGCTGCGAGACGCATTAATGAATGATGTGGTGTATTTTTGAGTAGAAATACACAAAATACAAACCGATCACTGAATTGTTTAAGATATTTAATTGTATAGGTCCTGCTCTGTGAGGTGTGTTTAGCAAAGAGTTCCAGTGGTAATGTTTCATTGATTTATGAATGTCATTTTAAAAAATGTTTAGGGTTTATCATCAAAGAGGTGTAAAATCATCAGGAGGGAAAAGGAGTGTGTTTTTCGTTTTGGATCTGGCATTAATCTCGAAGATCAAAGGGCGCAGGTGTGGTGCAGTGCTGGGGGGGTGATCCCCAATTGACCTATCTAGAGTGTGAAGCCAGACCTGCCCAGAAGGCACCGCCATTCTCAGACTGTGGAATCAAGGACGAATCCATAGTCTGAGAAGCCAGATTGTGTGAAATGTGGACATGGTTTAGGAATGAACGTAATTGTGAAGCGTCTTGCGTCCTTTGGGAATGAGAAGCTCTCGCGGCTGCAGGTAGAGAGCCCGAACGCATTTGCATTTCAGAATCAATTCCTTCAAAGCCCATTTTCACCATTATCTTTACGCTATCGATTAGCTGCCATCTCGTGATTGATTAGAGTGTGCAGAAGTGAAGCATTTGCATTTCTGCGCTCGTTACCTTCTGTGGCCCCGCCGCAGCCCCCCTCGTTCTGCGGTAGCGGTGCAGTTTTGGTTTTATAGTGACCTAGCGGGGTGCGGGGGAATGATGGATGAGGGACTGCTCTTGGTTTCATGCAAATAAATGAACCCTGTTCCACCTCAGCTTCCTGGGCAAGCTTGGCCCGGAAGACTAATGGTGCGGCTTCTCTGGAAGCTTCTGTGTAATATATTCCGATATGTTTTAACTAATCTGACTAGAGCCATGGTCCGCTGAGCATTGCAATATTCTGGAAACCTAAAACCCGGGCATGTGTGGCAAGAAATTCATAGATCACCCGTGTGCCATGTAGTGTTTTTCTTGCTTTGCTTTTTCCACATCGTCTTGTGTTTACCCTGAAGCAGTTGCTCTCAAACGTTTTCTGCGGTGCCTCAATCTTTGTAGAAGAGAATATTTGCAAGTGTAGAATTTCTATCTAAGATACGTAAAGATCCCCTCCTACTTCAGGATCCCTTTTCATAAAGGAAAAGATGTGTAAACTAGGGCTGAAATGATGCAAAAACCTCAGGATGTGCAACGTGGAGATAAACACACGCGGTCACATGCGTTCTATTATGCTTTCTGGTGCAGTCCCAGTTTTTGAACACAAGAGGGTGCAGTCATGCACCTGAAATTATCACATTAAGTGTGATAATTTCAGGTAGTTCCCGATGACTTTAATATATACTGTATATCGTAGTGTTGCCTTAAACATGCTGAAAATGCTTACATTACCCTACAGTTTGGCAAAAGCATTAACATAAAGTGTTCTTTATAATAAAGCGTTGAATATTTCATGTGTTTTATTGAATAATATATCAAAAGCAGAAAAACAAACGATTTATTGTCATGACTGCGGCTTTTCCTGACTACCTTTCCCAGCACTCATTGCTGTCTGGGGAAAAATGGCTTTGGTTTCTGCTTGTGTGTTTGTGTGTTATTGTTGTTACTAATTAATTAATTGTTATTTTTCTGTTGTTTAATATGTGGTGGATCTACAATAGAGCATTTTATTTACAATTTTAAAACTGTCTAGTAGGGGTGGGCAATGTCATGATCAATTTATCAATCATGCTAAATTTTGGAGTGTAGGAGTATAATTAATGCTGTTTAATTGGATAAAGTGCAGCACATTTTGAATATAAGTCACTTTACTAAATATGGGATGATATTAGAATTGTGGCTTTTAAGAATCTGTCGCCATTGATGCGTTTTGTCTGCGATCACGTATCGTGATAAATATCGTGTGTGGTACAAATGTCTTTAAATATTGTGCCATGTTACCGTATCGCCCACGTCTTCTTTCTAGTAATTGATTTTAGTTGCAGCGGACTGAAATATAGGGGTTTATTTGTTTTGTTTAAAAAAACTGATTCAAGAAAATGTGCATTTTTGGCATTGTTTACACTTCAGAAAGAGAAATCATTAGAAAATTGTATTGTGAAGTCAGTAGCATGAATCCAGTCGAATTGTCAGCAGAGTGTATCGTTACACCCCTTTTTAATGCTCTTTATACACCTCGTCTTGTGTTTACCCTAAAGGAAGAGCTGTAGAAATCAGCCATTGATTTGGGTTGTTTAAACTCTGGGCTTTGAAGCTGATAGTTATTAAGAGTTATTTACACATCTTCTGCCTGTTTACTGAAAAATTAAGGTCTTTAATCCGTCTTGTCTTTGCAGTGCTGCCCAATCAGAGTGGCCTGGGAACCCAGCATGAGAATTCGCTTTTGGGCGACCCTACCACCAGCAACGGCAGTACACGTCGGGATCAAGTAACTGGTGAACAAACTGAGACTGAATCTTGGCCTTTTGATTTACCAGCAGTGGTTAGAATGCACCTTGGATGCTGACACATCAGCGGTTGTCAATAGCAGTATGAGTATGGCTACAGGAGCAAGCCAACACGGTCACTACACAATCAGCAAAACCAGTGTTAATCACACCTCAAGTACGGTCTCCAGTCAGGGTGGCCCCAACAGGGGTTGGGCCTCTGAGGGCAAAACGGATTTGTCCATGGGTAGCAGAGGCCAGACCAGTTGGGGCTCTTCTAATGTAAACTTGAACCCCAGTGCCAACCCTGCTGCATGGCCTGTACTTGGACATGAAGCCCCGGGGATGGGGTCGAGGCCTGGTGGGATGGCTGGGTCGAGTTCCATCCCGGCCAACATGTGCGGCCCGGGAGGGGTCGCACCTGTTCAAGGCAACAATGGAAACCTTGTCGGGGACTGTGCCTGGGGCAACCCGGACACCCCGGAGCAGCACCAGTCCCCGACGAGCATGTCTTTCAGCATGGAGCCTCCGAACTCCAAAACCGATGGACTGAACACTAAAACCGAGTCGATGAGTCCTGTGAACACTTGGGGGGGAAACATGAGTCAGTCTCCCACTGAGCAAGCCACTAGAGATGGGACGTCTCGCTGGGGTAACGGAGAGTCCAAGAGTGGAGAGTCTAAGGAATCGGGCTGGGATTCTGGTGGCGTCTCGTCTTGGGGACAAGGTGGCGCCGAAACCGGCTGGGGCCACTGGAGCAAGCAATCAAGCACTGAAGGCGCCGGCTGGGATGCGAACGATGGTCCCACTCAGGAGTCGATGAATTCCTGGGGCAGTGATGCCCCGGCCAGCGAAGGTAGCAAAGATGGTAGCGAAGGACGGTCTGGAAGGAGAGAGAGGTCCTCCAGTATGGAAGCCCCGCTTCTACCGCGACAGGACCTCGACCCTCGGGTGCTCTGCAACTCCGGATGGGGACAAACCCCGGTCCGTCAGCACACGGTCTGGGAAATGGATGAAAATCTTGCTGCCAAGAATGACGGCGGGACCGAAGCTTGGGGCAACACGCCTACAACTGGATCGTCTCCTCCTAACGCGGGGTGTTCCAATCCCAACTTAAACGCGCCTCCTAGGATGAACCCGGCGAACAAGAGCGAGGGCCTTTCCCGATCGACTCCACGCTGGGGAGAATCCGCTTCGCCCACCGGGTGGGGAGAGCCACCTGCTAATAAGAAAGTGGCCAATGGATCAGTCGGTAATTGGGGTGAGCCAGCGCCAGATGGCCCCACAACCAATGGTTCTAGTGGCCAGTCCGGATGGGGGTCCGATGACAAGTCTCCGAGCTGGAACGACAGCGCTAAGCCGCAAAGTTGCGGAGATGGCCCCAGCCCTTCCTCGGGCTGGGGAAACTGGGGAGAACCTCCGGAGGGGAAGATGGATGGCTCTCCTAGCTCCTCTTGGGATGGAGATGGTGGAAACTGGAAGGAATCGCAGAGGGGCTGGAACAAAGCAGCACCGTCTGGAGACGGAAGCTGGCGAGACTCCCAGCGCTCCAGTGGCTGGGCTGGAAAGCCTCAGGAGTCAAGAGAAGCAGGGAACATGGGATCCTGGGGTGGACCAACCTCCGTGAAGCAAGGGGGATCCAGCTGGGGATCTGGAGCAAGGCAGGATCCTGGAGAGGAGGCCACAGGCTGGGAGGAACCGTCCCCTTCGTCCATTCGCCGCAAAATGGAGATCGACGACGGAACCTCCACCTGGGGGGATCCCAACTCCTACAGGACGTGCGTGAACATGTGGGACAGGAACACCCCTTTCTCCCAGGGTGCCCCACCTAGCAGCAACAACGGCAGCAACAGCTCCAACCATACAGGGTCGAACAACCACCACCACCACCCTCACTATAATCAGGGTCAGACTCCGAACCACTCTGACAGCAACAACAACGCCAACCAGCTAGGACCCCCTCACAACAGGATGCCCGCTGTGAACCCAGGTAAGGCTGACTTCTGTAGGTTAAGCACTTCTGCAGTTTGATCTGTAGTGTAATTAAAAATGACCCTTTGTCATACGGTGGGGATGGTATCGTTTGCATTCGATCGATTTTGATTCTGCGTATTGACTCCAAGTTTCGCTTCCAAAAGGGTGAAGAAATGGCCAGATGTTTAGACATAAAGAATATCTGTTTTGGTACTTCAGCTTCAAAAGTAATCATTTTTACACAAAGCTTTATCTTTCCATTTAAACCTATTATCAGTAAAAAAGCTTAACGTGGCTTAATGTAGTAAAAAAAAAAAGACTTGGGAACACACAACTTCTCTCAACTACAAGCTTGGTTTCTTAGGTCAAAACGTTAAGTTTTAGACCTAGGCATGATGTTAATGCAGCATTCAGGTCGAACCCGGTATTCAGGTCGAACACCTTAGATGTATTACTGTGCTCGAGGCCTCATTTTGCGTTTAGGCTTTTCGTTTTCTCTCGAAGTGGAGCCAAACTTTTGAGCGTCCATCTTGCGCTAATGTTCTAATGAGACACAATGGCGTACGTGACCTGGCAGATAGGTGCCTCCTTACTGCACTAATCACAGCCGTGTGTTTAAAGCCTAAAATGCGTTCGTAGGAACCGGTTCCGAATCCCTATTCCAAAGTAGGTTAGGAAAATCCTGCTCTATATGTGTGTGGGTATCGAACAAGGTCTTGGAAGAGATTTCTCAAGAGTAGTGTGATGCCAGTGCATCAGCATGCTGGTGGGAGCAAACTTGATGTTGGGAGTCCTGTTTCAGAGCTTTAAACAGATCTCGGTGATGGCATGCATCCTGCAGTCGCCTGCTGCCAGTTGGCCTGGGGCCTGCAGTTAAAAAGAAACGTCTGTCTTGTGCTTGGCTCTGCAGAATCGGCCCTCAGTCCCCGCTCCGGGCCCCATGAAAGCTTTCTATTTCTGTTCTTGGCAGCGCTCGGGAACGATGGCAGACAAAGACGTTTGCTGTCTGAGTTTTCAGTCCTGCTGAGAACAGGATTTGTGCTCGCTAGATTGTCCCAGATTCTGTTTGTTTCACTGGTTTTCTTTCAAAAGCTCTGCCAACGAGAGAAATACCAGGGTTACCGAAAGTGATCAGGTTCTTTTCTAGAACAAAAACTGGTCTCGGTGCCAAGCCTAAATCTCCATTTATGGTATAAAAAATTGATTTTGACCCCTTGGAGGTACTGGGGCAGAGAATCGAACTGGAAAAAGAGGATTTTTCTCGACCTACTACCGCAAACGGATTTTCCTGGCTCAAACCTGTGGCTGTTAGGACCCCCATTAGGATGGGTTTGATTATAGGAGTTGATGTAAATATCGTTAGTATCAAGTTGTTAGGCGTTGTGTTTGAGACATTGCCTGGCTTGTTTGTAGGATGGGGAGATCTGCCCAACGTGCAGCCCAAGACCGAATGTTCATCCTGGGGGGAACCAGACTCTTCTAGTCCCGCAGTGGACAACGGCACTGCTGCCTGGGGCAAGTCTACCAAAGTCAGCGGAGTCTGGGGGGAAAGCGGACATGAATCTGCCGGATCCTACAGCAGGGGCTCGGCGTCCTCCAAACCTGGTGAGTCTGAACAATTATATAAAGCAGGCTTTAAAAAGTTTTGCATTTCATAATCTTGGACCTGAACTTTACTGACACCTGGTGGCTGGATTGTATTTTGTTTCGTTCCTGTTTTCCACTTTAATTCATTACGATTCACTCTCTTTGACTCTGACGCTTTTCTAGCCCCCAAATCTATGCAAGACAGCTGGGGGCCGAGTGGGGACGAGATCAGTGTTAACAGTAGCCAGTGGGACGCTGAAGATGGGGACATGTGGACAAGTCCCACCTCCCAGGACAGCACTTCCTGTAGTTCCTGGAATCCTTCCAAGAAAGGACCGCAGAAGGTACGGCGTCACTGTCCCACGTCCAGTTATTAGTGATTCGAGTTGCTGTTTGTGTAAAAGTATGCTTCCGAACAGGATAGTCCCGATTAAATACCTCATTAGTGCAATGAGAGGTTCTACCACTTTACTTCTTAAGTTACTTCCATTGTGAATTCTGTCAGAATAAGGACCAAGGAGTGTTATTGAAGCATTATTTACCTATTTATGCTGTATTTGTCGTGTGTGTTTCCTCAGGGGAAAATCTCCAGCAAACAGGACGAAGTTTGGATCATGAATCGACTGATTAAACAGCTCACAGATATGGGCTTCCCTGTAAGCTACCAGTTCTTCATAATTAACGTTCCTACTATGGGGCTGCTTAATAGGATCCCAATCTGTTAAGTTTGTGTTTGAGTTCCTTAGTAAGTCATTGTGCAGTACAATTTAAATTTCAGTAAACATTTTAGTAGACATTTGACAGGACGGTGTGACAGTTTTGGGGGAGAATTTGGCTGGTTAGTGTTTGGTTTAGCCTTTTTTCTTTAGGTAGTACAAAACACGCTGGCAGTATTCCATGCAGACCGTCAGTGTGAGACTGATAAGAGTGTTGGTGTGTGTTGTGTTGCAGAGGGATCCTGCAGAGGAGGCACTGAGGAGTAACAACATGAATTTGGACCAGGCTATGAGTGAGTCACACACGCGCGCACACACGCACACACACACCCACACCCCCTGTACCTCAGTTTCTCCCAACTTTTAGCCCCAACAGTGGTGTATCCCAACACTCAGCACTATATGTCCAGTCACAGTGCTTTATCCAAATTTCTGCTTCAATATTCCGGTCCAAACTTATTGCCCCGACATTCCAGTCCAACCATTCCACATCTCTGCACATTTTCCTAACATTCCAAGCCAAATATTCAATATCCCGACCTACTGATCCAGTATTCCAGTACAAATGTTCAGTATTGCCCTGACATTCCAATCCATATGTTCCATATCCCTGCAAACGATCCAGCATTCCAGTCCAAATGTTCATCCCAACACACCTGTTGTAACATTCCAGATCAAATATTCCACATCCCAACATACTGATCCAGAATTCCAGTCCATCCTTTCCCAGCATACTGTGAAACAGTCCAATACTTTAAGGTACTTTATCCCAAATTTCTGCTTCAGTATTCCAGTCCACTCTTATCGCCCTGACGTTCCAGTTTGCACGTTCCACATCTCGACTCGTAACATTCCATCCCCAACGTACTGATCCAGTGTTCCAGTCCAAATGTTGATCCCAACTCACTTGTCTTAACATTCTAGTTGGAACATTCAGTATCCCAACGTACTGTCCCAACATTCCAGTCCATATATTCCACATCCCAACCTACTGATCCAGAATTCCAGTCCAAACTCTCAGTATCCTGGCATGGGGCCTAACATTCCAGCCCAAATGTTTATCCCAAAGCACTTGCCTTATCATTCCAATTCAAATGTTCAACATCCCAACATACTAA
Organism: Ancistrus triradiatus; assembly: GCA_025084515.1. Taxonomy (NCBI): domain Eukaryota; kingdom Metazoa; phylum Chordata; class Actinopteri; order Siluriformes; family Loricariidae; genus Ancistrus; species Ancistrus triradiatus. The sequence goes on along the minus strand of JAJAGP010000042.1, from coordinate 569,090 downwards.
TCCAGAATTACAATCTAACCTTTCCGTATTGTCCCAACATTCCAATCCATATATTTAATATCCCTACAGATTGATCCAGAATTATAGTGCCAACTTTCAGTATTCTCAGCATGCTGCCCAGCGTTCCAGTCCAAATGTTCACCCCACCACACTTGACTTAACATTATAGTGTTCAGTATCCCAACATTCCAATCCATATATTCCATATCCTAACATACTGTCCGAACATTCCAATTCAAGCTTTCAGTATCCCAGCATCAACATCCAAATGTCCAAATGTTCAGCCCAACCCGCTTTCCTTAATATTCTAGTCACACAGTTAATTATCCCAACATTCCTCTCCAACTGTTCCACATACTGATCCAGAATTCCAGTCCATCCTTTGAGTATCCCAGCATACTGTCCAAACATTCCAGTACTTTTAGATACCAATATTCTTGTCCAAACCTGTATTGCACCAGCATTCCAGTCCAAACGCTCAATAACTCAACATACTGCCTCAACAATCCTTTTCAAACGTTCAGTATTCCAAGATACTCGCCCAGAATTCCAGTTTACATGTTCAGTGTGCCATCGTACTGATTCAGAATTCCAATCCAGATGTATATATCCTAGCGTGCTCACACAGATTTTGACCCACGGTTTATTTTGTCCGATTGTCTGTAGGCGCTTTGCTTGAGAAAAAGAGTGACGGGGAAAAGCGAGGGATGAGGACGCTGATGTGTCGTCCACCGAGTCTCTCTAAAGACTCAACACTGGAGCGAAGCGCCTTCCTCGACAAGGTACTGAGCTTTAACACACACACACACACACACACACACACACACACACACACTAACACACACACACACCTTCTTGTGTGTTCTCAGTGCTGGCCAGGTGTAATTTGATGACCTGCTGTACCATTATGCCCCAGTATTTAACACCGTATCATTATATTTTAATCCCACGGCTCAGGCTGTGCTCCTGTGTGCAGCTTATTTACCTGATCCCTCATTATCTGCACATGCTTAGTTAAGATTCGAGTTCCTGATTGTAACGCGCGCTCTGTGTTTACAAGGACGGCGGACTATCAGATGACACACCGACATCACCGTTCATTCATTCCCCTGGCCTCAAACTGACCAACAGCAGCCTTCCCAGCCATGGAGTGGGCGGAGTCTCGCCAGGACTCAACATGCAAAACTTGAACAGCAGACAGGTGACTTTTATGATTTTATGTGAGGCTTGTTTAAGATCCGGAATTGTATCACAGAAAGTGTAACCTGAACCGTCTTCTCTCGTTTAGATGAATGGAATGTTTGGCAGTAATGGAGCAGCACAGTCTCGGGCTCCGCCCCCTCAACCTCTAAGCTCCGCCCATCATTCTTCACTACGCGCTCAAGTGCCTCAGTTTCTCTCCCCTCAGGTGTGTTTTAAGTGGATTACATTCCAGCTCAACTCCAACATTACAACTCAAACCTTCCAATATTCCAACATACCGATCCAGCATTCTGGTCCAAATGTTCAATATCCCAACATACTTATCCAGGATTGCGGTCCATATATTCAGTATCCCAACATACCGATCCAACATTCCGGTCCAAATGTTCAATATCCCAACATACTGATCCAGGATTCTGGTCCAAATGTTCAATATCCCAACATACTGATCCAGGATTGCGGTCCATATATTCAGTATCCCAACATACTGATCCAGGATTCTGGTCCAAATGTTCAATATCCCAACATACTGATCCAGGATTCCGGTCCATATATTCAATATCACAAAATACTGATCCAACATTCCAGTCCAAATATTCAGTATCCCAAAATACTGATCCAGCTTTCCGGTCCATACATTCAATATCCCAAGTACTGATCCAACATTCAAGTCCATATATTCAGTATTCCAACACAGTGATCCTGCATTCCAATCCATATATTCAATTTTCGAAACTACTGATCCAGTATTCCAATCCAAATGTTCAACATCCCATCATACTGATCCAGCATTCCGGTCCATATATTCAGTATCCCAACACTGATCTAGCATTCCAGTCCATATTATTCAATATCCCAATATACTGATCCAACATTCCAGTCCAGATATTCAGTATCCCAACTACTGATCCAACTTTCAAGTCCAAATATTCAGTATCCCAACTACTGATCCAACTTTCAAGTCCATATATTCAATATTCCAACATACTGATCCAGTATTCCATTCCAAATGTACAATATCCCAACATAGTGATCCAGCATTCCAATTTCAACATTCCAATATCCTGACATACTGATTCAGCATTCCGGTCCAAATGTTCAATATCCCAATACTGATCCAGTATTCCAGTCCAAATGTTCTATATCCCATCATACTGATCTAGCATTCCAATTTCAAAGTTCAAATACCCCACATTCTGATCCACCATTCCACAAATGTTCAATATCCCGATATACTGATCTAGCATTCCACTCTAAATATTCAGTATCCCAATATCCTGATCCAGCATTCCAGTCCAAGCTTTCAGCATAACTTTATTCTATGCAACCATTTAATCCCATTTAATCCTGTCCCTAAACTCTGGTCTCTTTCTGTATTCCAGCGTTTCTCCACCACGTTCCACACCTTATTCCGATTCCTCCCAACCTCGTTCTGATTTTTCCTCTCGTGTTCGTTACAGGTTCAAGCACAGCTCTTGCAGTTTGCAGCAAAAAACATTGGACTGAATCCTGCACTTTTAACCTCACCGATAAACCCTCAGCACATGACCCTGCTCTACCAACTCCAACAACTGCAGATGGTGAGAGACGGGGAAGGGAACGTGGGAGAACGCGGTGGAGTAACGGATTGAGATAGGAAGAATGACAGGAGGACAGGGTTTGATTGTGGAAAGGGAGAGACTGGGGAACCTAAAGGGGGGACGAAAAGGAAAGCGAAAGGGATGAGATAGGAGAGCAAGCGATAGCGAGAGAATGAATAATGAACAGTGAGTCATTGTCTGTGGCAAAAAAATAAGAGCAGGAACAGATGCAGTGTCTTTGGCCTCTGAACAATGGTTTTTGGAACGCTCTCTCATCCGTTCCACGCCTCTCTCTGTTTCTCTCTCGCTCAGGCATACCAGCGTTTGCAGATTCAGCAGCAGATGATGCAGACTCAGCGAAATGTCTCCGGTCCCATTAGACAACAAGAGCAGCAAGTGAGACACCCTTTTCAATACACTCGATCTCCTGCATCGCTTGGTGTGTTTACATGTAAATAAATCTGGTATTCGTCAGATGCTGGCAGCTCTCTGAAGTTTAAGTGCTTCTTTAAACTACATAGTGCTGTATGAGAAAAAGCTGGTCATTAGCAGATGATATAAATCCAGCTGGATTTCAGCCCAGAAACCAAGTTATTCCGTACGTTACCGGAATCTCTCCGAAGTCTTATAAAGGCACCTAATAGGGAGTCCTTAGAATATGAATTAGTGCCGTGCCATACGCTTTGGCATACAGTGTTATTCCTTGGAACAAAACAGTGCTTAGAGGGCTGTGTTATGTTATGTGAAAGACTGAGCAAATATTTAGACATGGAGTCTTTCAAATCTGATAGCCTTGAAATAATCGTGTGGGGCGCTGTGGACTAATGCCGCCAAACTGCCACTGCTGGCCCTTAGCAACATCCTTGACCGTGAATTTGCTTATAATGTTCCTTGTAAGGCCGTATCACTGTTAAGTCGCCGGAATAGCACGTCTGCTCTGTGGTGTAAATGGTGCTGAACCCGGCGATCTGTACCTTTCTGTATTCTCTGTTCTATTCTATTAAAGAGACTGATAAATGGTTATACACAGTTATTTCATTGCTATATATAATCTAGTGGTGGCCTAAGACTTTTGCACTGTAGTCCTGTAGGTAGTCCCAACAAGGGTAGCTTTAAAGAATGAAAGAAAGGATAAAAAATCTGGCCGTGTTCTTATGCAGAGATGTGAAAGGCTGATAGTGAAGTGGATGGAGGGAGCTTTCAGAACATCTAAATGCACCTTGGATCATCGAATGATAGGAAATTCTCCCAGAAGGATGTGAAGTGAACTTCAGACGTTCATAAACAAATGCTGAAATTCTTCATATCCTCGAGCTAAACTTGGTTTCTACCCGAAAGTGTTTGGTAGCTGCTTTGCGGATTTAATTAGAGGGTTGCCAGATCCCGCAAGAGAAACAAACAGCCAGGTCTAGGCAACTGAGAAGCAAAGAAATAAAGGCAACCATGCTCGATTCTGCTAGCTGCTTCTGAGCTATGCTTGCGTGCATGCGCAGACGGAGAAGACCGATTGAAACCAGAGTAAGGGGATATATATATATATATATATATATATATATATATATATATATATATATATATATATATATATAGGCTGGAAAATCCGCCTACTAAGCTAAAAAACTCGGCTCTATGTCGGATATTTCCAAGGCCTTAATCCGACTGAGAAGTCGGGGTGGTGTGCTGTTTAGAGTCTTAAGGAATAACGTGCAGAAATACCTTTTTTTTTTATTCAAATTCATTCGTGTTTTGCAGCTATGGCAGGTAGAATGTTGGTGCCAGTTTTCAGCCCTAATCCATGGTGATCCCTAAACTCAGATTATTCTGTGCATACAAACACACTCGGCGTTTCACGTAGGCATCGTTGTTATTGGTTAGCTCTTATGATCCCAGTGTTTATCTGTAAAACGATTTGATTCTGTGAAATCTCGATCATCTTGCTGCTATAATATGCTCTACGCTACCCCGTAGCCCCTCTCGGCAATGTATCATTTGTACCGAGCCTCAGTCGTACCATGTCGTGAGATTTGCCCCTCCCTCTCCGTCCCAGGTTGCACGTACAATCTCGAACATGCAGCAGCAGATTCAGCAGCACCAGAGGCAGTTAGCTCAGGCCTTACTGATGAAGCAGCAGCAGCAGCAGCAGCAGCAGCCCCCAGCTGCACACTCTTATCCCGGCCTGGGCAAGCCAAACCTGGACAGCTTCCCAGGAAACGCCCAGGCTTCTCCGGGCATCTCCATCTCGGACCTGCACACCAAAGAGTCCCACGCTTCTCCCAGCTCCTTCAGCCCTTATCCTCTGTGTAAGAACCCATTTCATTCATGTACTTTTAAAAGGTAATAAGGTGAAGGGCATAGAAATAAGGGAGCTTCATGAGCACGTAATGAAGCCGTGCCGAGCTCGGTAAACGTTAAGGTTCTTGCTCTTGTTGTGTGCAGCCGGTTTGAATGTGGGTGTGAGTGTAGGGTGCATGGAGACTCTGAAGGACACTCCGCCCCAACCCCAGTCGCGTTTATCCCAGTGGACCCACAGCAGTGCTATGGAACCCATCAGCACCACCGCCAGCCCAAGTAAACGTACTATGATGATGATGATTATAACACACAGTATTTATACAAATAACACAATATAAACACAGTATCTCTGGGTGATGTCATCCTGAGTAATCACACAACTGACTTTCAGGACTTTCCATTGAATATATATTTTTGCTTTCCTTAGGCACTCAGTCTTCGACTCACGCTGCCAGTGTTAAACCGGTGATGGAGGATTCCTTCAGTCCCTACAACCTCATCTCCAGTTCCCAATCTCCCAGCAGCCCCCTGGGTGCGCCAGAGAGCTGGGCTCCGGGCAAAAACGCCAATGACAAAATGGCCAACGGGACAAACGTCAACTGGCCTCCAGGTACTAAGGCTTTAAATGATCCCTCTCATGTCATCACACACATGTTATTCGGTACTGTGCGGAAGTCTTAGGTCGCCTTTAGATTAGATGTACTGTGAAAAAAGTGAAAACATCACTACCTGATCAGGAATGCTTTTTGGACGGGTAGCACCCAAGAAACCACGTTTTCAAAACAGTGAAAAGACTAATAGGTGGAAAAGAGGATTATGGAGATCTGAGTCCAAGTTTGACCTTTTTGGGTCCATTCGTGATCATTGTAACTTTGCTAAAACATCAAATCTAATGGTGTCCTAAGACTTTTGCACTAGTAGTCCAGTAAATGCTGCAGTGTTTGTTAGCTTTAACAACATTTTCCATTATTTCCATTCAAGAGTTTTGCCCGGGAGTTCCGTGGAAAGGTCTGCAGAATATCGATCCCGAGTCCGACCCCAACGTGACCCCCGGGAGCGTTTCCGGTTGCCCCACGATCAACACCAACATCCAGGATGTGAACCGCTACCTGCTGCGGGACCGGAGCGGAGGTGAGTGCGCGAGGAGTTGAACGTGTAACGTTGGCGTCCTGATTCTGCTCGACTTAACTCATCCCTCCTCTCGCAGGCAAGCTCTTGGATCTGAAGTCCACCTGGTCTGCGGCTCCCGTCTCCTACACTCAGGCCTCGCTCTCGAACGAGATGTGGAAGGTCCCGTCGGGGGGCCGGAGCTCCGCGTCGGGCCCGCCTCGCCCCCCTCCGGGCCTCACCAATAACAAACACAATAATAACTGGACGGGAGGAGGGCTGAGCCACAGCTGGAGCCGGGAGTACTCCTCAGGTTTGAATCCGTCGTTTAGGACTAGTCGAAGAATCATTCATTTTATGCTTCGTGCTGTTGTCCAATATCATGACCTCCTTGTTTCTACACTCGCTGTCCCTTTTCGGCTCCACTTACCATGGGTGCACTTTTGTAGTTCTTAAATTGCAGACTGCAGTCCATCTGTTTAACAGTAGCTAGGGAAACAGATGGACTGCAGTATGTACTATTAAAACTACAAGGCACTATATGGTGAGTGGAACTGATAACAGGGGGGTGTGCCTAATAAAGTGGCCGGGTGTGTATAATCACTGCTGCTGTCTTTCTCTCGGTTCAGACGGCACTGCGTGGAGCTCCGAGAACTCCAACAGGACCAGCAGCTGGCTCGTGTTGCGCAACCTCACTCCGCAGGTACTTTAGGCGACCGGACCGAGTGACTTGGCTGCAGGAGTCGGACTGCGTAGTGACGTTTGTGTGTCTCTCTGTGTGTCAGATCGACGGTTCAACCCTTAGGACCCTATGTATGCAGCACGGCCCTCTCATCACGTTCCACCTCAGTCTGCCACAGGGGAACGCTCTGGTGCGCTACAGCTCCAAAGAGGAAGCAGCTAAAGCCCAGAAATCACTGCACATGTAAGACTCCTGCGATTAAACGCACACGCGTGGCCGGACGAAGTGTCTGTCCTGTTTAGAATCAAGGGCGCGACTTTAAGCCTTTTTGACCCTTTTTTTCCCCAAACAGGTGCGTTCTGGGCAACACCACCATCCTGGCGGAGTTTGCTGGAGAAGAGGAAGTGACGCGTTTTTTCTCTCAGGCTCAGTCGTTCCCGCCCTCAAGCGGGTCCACCCACCCGTCTCTGGGCCAGTGGGGCGCAGCGGGCACCAAGGGAAGCGGTAACCCGGGCGGCGGGACCAGTAACGGGGCCGGGCCGGAGCTGCTGTGGGGCGGCGGCGTTCAGCAGCCTTACTCCAGCTTATGGGGGCCGATCAACGTGAACGGAGAGGAGACGAGGGTGATCGGGAGCCCTGTCCCAATCAACACCCTGCTGCCTGGAGACCTGCTGAGCGGCGAGAACATGTAAAGAAACACAACAACAACAAAAAAAGGTCGAATCGTAAGCAAATCAGTGTGATGATAATCACTTTACACGGAGATGTTTTCAAAAAGCTGAAACGAAAAAAAAAAAATAGTAGTAGATGTAGATCCTGGATGACGTGGAGGAGTTTGCAACTGGAACCGTTTTGTTATTATTTGAGACGGAAAAGTGAGGATCAGCAGAAGTTGGACGCCTTGGATGTTTTGTATCATTTCTTTCTTGTTTGTTTGTTTTTCCCTGAAGCGAAGAGGACGGACGGCCACTTTTATCCAAGACAGAAACCTCACGCCGTCGTGACTCCTGCTTTAAACCTCTGTACCTTTTTCAGTGATTTCTTCAGAACTTATTAACCTTAAGTGCTCTCTCTCTTATTTTTTTTTTCCCCTCTCCAGGTCACTTGTGAACATTATTTGTCAAATAACCGACTAAAGAACATTGCACACTTCTGTTTCTGAGCCGATTTGGAACAGAGCAAAAATGAGACCAATCAGCTGCATTTTATTCCAGTATTTACAAAAACTGAGGTACACTGACTCTTTTTGAGAAAAAAAAAAAGCTGAAAGTGCTTGAGAACTTGACCAAGCATCTGTTACAAGCCACTGTTTTAAAAAAAATACCATGGGGAATTTGGTATTTTCATCTGGAACTGAATATTTCAATGCTGAACCATTGGAACGTTTATGAGAAGAAAAGAAGAAAGAGAGAAAGGAAAAAAAAAAACTCATCCGTGTGTTGCGTTGTGCAATTTCAGCATCGGCTGCTTATTCTTCCGTCCACGCAGACGCTCCTTTTTCCCTTTACTCCCATTTTTTATGTTCATTTAATTTCGTTCATCCACTCGTTCGTTCGTGTTAGAAAGACCTCATTAATGGACTTCTTTACCCACCGGGTCTCTGTTCCATCAGATTTGAACTCGCAGCAGCAGAGACTCGGCGTGACTTCAGGCACAACACCAAAATGAATTTTCTCCTAATGCAGTATAAAAAAACTGAGGGGTTTGAATAAAGCACTTATGGACGCTCCACATGCAATGCCAATAGAGTGACTATTTAAAAACTACAAAAAAAAAAAGCAAAGACTCACCGTGGCAACTTTTAACTTTTGTGATATTAAAACTGCATTTTTTTTTTGTCCTTGGAGAGACTCGAACGGACTTTAAAAAAAAGACTGAATCTACAATCAGACTGAACCTCGCAGTACGTTTTTACACCTTTGATCTCCTCCTTGTTTTTTGGAATAAATCAAACTGAATGTCATCGTTACTCCAAACTCGTCTATGGCCTTTGGAACGCCATGTCCCGCGAGCGACACCGACCAACCGGGAATGGATTCTGGATTCTCCTCTGGATCAGTTAGTGACCAAACACGGCTCGGAGCGGAGCGTGACGCCGCGGCGACCGAAATGTACAGGACGCGCCGGCGGAATCGGGGCGTGCGGCGTCACGTGATGTCATTGCAATTTGCACCTGCCTCGCGATGACCGGGAGACGCGCCGCGGCGTCGCAGGCACCCGATGCTGCGACGACGGAATCAGCGCGACATCGTGGCGTGCGCCCCTTTTTTTGTTTTCTTTTTTTTTTTTTTTTTAGAAAAACTTGAGACCTGTCCGAAACGGAGCCCGACCCCTTGTTCCCTGCGGAGAGCACGATGCATCGTGGGTGTTCAGCATTAGATGACTATCCCTTAGCGCTGCATCGCAGGACTTCATGAGTGTGCGTTTGGACATAGCAAAACTCCCCGAATAGCGCACTCGGTAGGGAGCGGGGTGCGATTTCGGACAAGGCCGTGGAATGTCTTTACATTTTATTTTATTTTTTCATTGCTACAACTAATCAAAGCCAAAACGTGACCTCGCGCCTCTCTGCACCTTCAGCAGGAAACTAAGACTCCCACAAACCTGGTGTTGAATCCATGTCGGGGTTTAGATCTGTTTTCTTATGTTGTTTTGTTTCCTCGTACTGCACATTTTTGGAGCCCTGCAGTGTTCATATGCACAAACACTTCTGTCCTGTGTAACTAAAAAGAGGAACCGTTTGGTTATTACCGATTGTTTTTGTTGTCTGTGAGTGCGTCTGTGTGAACAGTGTTCCCTAAGATTTATGGTTAATACCTACGACACGGACTCTCTTTTTGTTTTTTTTGTTTTTTTGTTTTTTTTTGTTTACGTGTCCATCCTGACAGCTGCTAGCGTCCTCTTCCTCCCCGTTCGCAGCCTCTGTCGTGTTAGCATTAGCGAGAGTCAATAATAATAAGGATGATGATGATGACGATGATAATAATTATCGAGAGTTAATAAGAGCAGCCGTTACTTGAACCACCCGCTCCGAGAAACCTTCGCGTTTTGGAACGGAACCCTTTTAGCCGCTAACTTACTCTTGAGCCAGCACATTATTTTGTTACTATGCAAAATAAGACGAGACGGACGCGTCGACGAGGTTGTGGGCGGCCTCTTGCGAGTTGTTTTTGTTTTTTGTTTTGTTTTTTAGTGCCAATCCTGAGACGCGTGTCATTCCAGGGTTCGGTTGCACCAGCAGGTCTTATTGAATTCGTAAACAGGTCGTAGCTTAGAACTGTTTTGCGCCGACTCGAGCTCCGGTCGGAGTGAAATTTAAAACCAGCTGGTTGTCTATGCTGAAAAAAAGAAAAACAAATATATTTTAATCATAGTTAGCAAATAAAAACCGTCTAAATGAAGGTTTACCTGACAGCTGAACGTGCTTTTGTTGATTCTATGCCGCTCCTATATACATACACGAGGCATTTTGATCTAATGATGCTTGTTTATACGCTTTAATAATCTGAACAGGACGTATCGATAACCTTTAACTGACCTGCACAACATGAATGTTTATACTACAACAACAAAACAAACAATTCATCCTTATCAAGGACGCTTGTAAGTAATCGTCTTAAATATTCATGATTAGTCATTGTGAGCTTTTGAGACAACGTCCATCTGTTGACCAACGTACACTGTATGGCCAAAAGTTTGCGGACACCCAAAAATGACAAGGCATGCATGTTAGTAAGGAGTATTAGGAGTTTGCCCCCAACTTTGCTGCTACAACAGCCTTTGTTCTTCTGAAAGGGCTTTCCACTAGATTTTGGAACGGGACTGTGAGGTCGGCTTGTGATGTTTTGTCGTTCCACTGCGTTATCAAGGTTGATAACTGATTGGTCAGGGTTGAGGTCAAAGTTCTGGGCAGGCCAGATAAGCTGCCAATCAAAGTTGGCAAACCAGTTGTCTGTTTAAGGACAGCAGGGCAGAAGGTTGATGAACCGACGACCTGAGAGTCACTGGGGTATCGGCACGGCCGGTTCTGCTGCCGCGTGTCGGTGGAGAATCCTGAAACGTACGCGTTCTGTTACGAGTGTGTTCCTGAAATGGCAGAGCTCAATATTTCAAAGGGGTGTCCACAAACTTTTGTCTATAGTGTGCATATATAGAAATTCCCCTTACCTTTTAATCCTTGATCTTTAAACCCTTTTCCCTGGGTCCTCCAGGATAGGTATCCGGATTCCCCTAACGACCCAGACCAGGAGAAGTGGGGTTAATACATAAAAAGAAGGTTCGAATTTCTGAGTCAATTTCTGTGGTGTTAATTTCACGGTCGCAGAAAGCCTGGAAGACTTAACTATGATCCATTTCCCAAACCTGGCAGAATCAGGATTTGGTGGTGCAGTGGTGACCAAGGTTCCCAGCGGTGCCTTCTGGCCTGGTCGGGCGTCGCTTGGGCACAATTGGCTTTGTGTAAGGGAGGGATCGCCCTATGCCCCTACGACAACGATGGATGGGTGCGGCGAATTCCCCAATAGACGCCCTCACGACCAGGATAAGCAGGGTTAAACGGGGAAACAAAAATGTATCAGGGCTGATGCAGACCCAAAATCACTGGGTCTTATCCACTGTGATGTTTTATGCCATGAACTCCTCTTATGGTCGATATAAAACATGTCTTAATGCGCCACCGTCTGGCCTTTCAGAGCTGCTCAGTTATAGCGAGGTGCCACGATGAGATGCTCGGAGCTCTGCTATTTGATCTGTTGATAAATAGTCTGGAAAAATGATGAGGATCGGGACATTCCTGAGCCAGTCCCGATGTTGGCGCACTATCGCGTCACCGAACCTTTAATCGACCTTAAATGACGAGGGATGAAACCAAAATACCTCCGCTGTCATTCCTGCACGCGTCGGCAAAAGAAAGGTTGACCAAAAACTAGCAGGGTGGAAATTTAATGATGCAAACCTATGGGGCGCTTGTGAGCTTGCACTCGATGTTACGACCCGCTGTTGGTGCAACCGACTCCAGTTCTCTTTCAGGGCATAACCATAAACGAAATGTTACCATAGTGAGGTTTGAAGAGGTCGGGATCGATGGCCTGTATAGATGTTGTTTTACTTTGATATGGGGGATGGAGTAAACCGATCATGGTTGCCGACTCGGACTGAACCAGATGCTGCTGATGGCATAGGAATACTCCGGTCTTGTGCCAACCGAGTAGCGATGCATTATGGCTGAATTTCTGACGTTTTGGAGTGCGAGTGATCTTCAAGTGATAGTTGGGCCAAAAGGAAAGTCCGAAATTTCCCCCTTGAAGTGCGCCTCTACAACTAAGCACGTCCTCGACTACGTTTATCGGATTTCTAAAACACTGTCATTTTCTGTTCTTCGGCTGAACTGTTCCGCTGAGGAGGCGCCGATTTCCTGAACGGCCGCGTGACGTTGCTTTTGCTGTCCTCTCTTTAGTTTTTCTTACACAATATGTTTTGCTAATGGTGCACAGGTCGTGGCTGAATCCCTGGTACTCTTTATTTTGAATACCAAAAAAAAGTGAAATCACATTTTAGAATCTTCTATATAAAAGTCGGACGATCCTAAATGTAAACGATGCTGGTGTTTAAAGCTGCACTTCATGCTAACTGTCTCGCTAACGTCGTTCCTTTCCCTCGTGTTACATGTCGACTGCATGCAGGAGTGCCTTCTTCTTCTGTAAAAAAAAAAAAGAAAAAAAGAAAGAAAAAACAAAACAAAAAAAAAGGTATATCTGTTGAACAGGCCCTGTCTCACTTCTGACCGTGAACGGGCCCTCGTGCATCAGCGCTCAGTCCCCGACGTCATGAGGGACGCTGTTTTTAACAGGTACCGGGACACGTCTTAAACTGATGAAGACCATCGTCTGTTATTTCAGAAAGCAAAATCACTGTTGCCTGGGTGTGAAACTGCCTTGTTCCAAACACAGAACCACAAGTGGACTAAAACGTGCGCACTTCTCATTTCTCTGAAGCCTAGGAAGCTTTCTGAGGACACCAGCGTAAACGATTACAGCTTCTGCCACACTCCTTTAGCTCATCGCTATATAAAGCAGAGTACTACAGTACGTCCGAATTCAAGACCAACAGAAATCAAAATGAGCAATATTCGCATTTGATTCCTCAAAATAAGACAGGAAAAATACTTATACTTGAGAAATCACCACAACGAAAATGTTTTGCACATGTTGCTTTTACTCGGTAGGCTGTAGTGATCGGCGTCATGTCTCACCTCAGTGATTCGATTCTTTTGAACGACCCGGCTTAGGGACTGGAACCGAATCGATTCAAGTGGTTTGATTCATTCGTTCGTCACCCGAGGTGGGTCGCGTGACGTCGTGCGTCGTTCGTGTCTTTCCCCATTTCATTCGAGATGCGCAGAGCTTAAAGAACCGTTTCACGATTGCACTTGTTTGTCGGTGAACTTTTCGTTCGTTCGTTTTAATGAACCGACTCTCCCGATTCACTTGGAGGCGGTCAAAAGGAATGAATCGTTTATGAATCGCTCATCACTACAAGACGCTCGAGTCGATCTGTTTTTATGCATTCTGATTGTTTCAACCCATAAATGTGTTTTTATTCGACATTTCCAGTTTAGAAAATGAAAAAAAAAAAAAATTTACATATCAAAACAAAACACTTAATACTTGAATCAAAGATTGCCAATAATGTAATGTGAACCATTGTTTTGTTTTGGGGTCTCAAAATGAGCATTAATTAAAGATAATCTATGTATGTTTTTCTTTTTCGTTTTAAAGCATTGTCTTTTTTTTTCCTTCAAAACTGTGTTTATTGTAATCCAGCATTGCACTGTTTTCTTTCCACTCCGCTAATCAAAAAAAAAAAAAAGCTAAAAAAAAGAAGATAAGTGATGAGGGAAGACGATTCATGCGTTAATGTTTACTCAAGGACTTGATCATTTTCTGTAGAATGTTTTTGAAAAAAGAAAAGTTTATCATGCCGTTCATTGTTAGCAGGAGTTTTGCACCGTTGTGTTTTACTGATATACTATAAATTATGAAAAAGAACAAAAAAAATTCATAAAGCGCGAGCGGAAAATGGGGTTTAAAAAAAAAAAAAAAAAGAAATAATGAAAAACTGTGGCAGTAACAATTTCTATGAAGCTCATATTTACAAATCATTATAACTGTGCTTTGAATTCTTTGTCGTTTGTTAACGAGCGTTTTTATTCATGCATAAAATGCAGAGTGATTCATTTCAGAGGTGCCTACTGTTTTTGTAGTTTCCCATTTTACCATTGTATCTAACGTTTACAGCAGTTGATCTAATTTTCTTTTCAAAATGGAACACGAGTAAATGTACTAAAGACAATTTCATCTTCGCATCTTCCATCAAAAAGAAAGTGACTTTTCAAATGAAGACGTAAGCTATTTTCTGAACTCTGGGATTGATTCAGTGTTTGATTTGCTTTAGATTTAAAAATTTTTTTTTTCTTGTTGACAGACTTATCTATGCCTTTATGCATCGGTTTTGAATTTCAGTTTCGTGAAAGCAATGTTTTTTGCTCTCTCTTTTTTTGGTTTGTTTTTTTGTTTCGCTCATAAAGGACCTGGCTGTTTTTCTCAGGAAGACGAGAGTTCCAGATTTCCTAATGTTACATTTTCTAATGTTACGATGTTTAACGTTATCGTGAGAATTATAACGAGATATTAACAGAAATCCAACTCTAAGCACTGAAGGATGTGGATTTCAGAATATCTGGTGTGTGTTAATCCGTAGCAAATACTCATTTACCAAATAATAGGCATGTATCTTTTTGTTTTCCTTTGAGGTGGAGTGCTTTACATATAATATTTAATATTATGTATTCCTTTTGTTCAAATGTAGTTTGTGTTTTTGTATGAAGGTAGTAAAAAGGACCTGTAGTTATACCGTATGAATTTGCCTGGCATTTCTTCACAAGGTCCTGCAAAAGTGACGATTCGCTTCTGTTCTCTGTTCGTCTTTGCTTTCTGGAGTGTACAGAGCTCTAGTTTTAGGAAAACAAAACAAAGCCAAGAGTTTCAAACCAGAACGACTTTGAAACTCAAGTTAATCGTTTTGAAAAGGAGCTCAAAAGGAGACGTGCATGGGTTTGGAGAAGGAAAAAAGCCTCCGAGAGCCCTGTACTGGAAAATGCCCTAGGCTTATGAGAAGTTTCTAGAACTCCTTGGTTGGAGGTGGTGTCCCTCAATTTAAAAACTCTAGGTGTGAAACTAAAAATGCTCACATTTGTGGAGAGAAATGGAGAAACAGAACATCCTAGGGTTTCCAGATCACTTAAGGAGGACTCGAGTTCCTTGATCTTTGATTTTCAGGAATAATCTTAACGTTGTTGCAGCTCTGGTGTTGGAAAGCGCGTAAAGTTTACAAAACTGAATTTGAGCTCGGTAAATATCTCATTCTGAAAAGGTTTGACTTTGAGTGGCTTTTTGTTTTGGAGAATTCGAGTTTCTTGAGGTTGAAGCTTCCAGGGTGTGAGCTCTGGACTTGGAGAGCAAGCAGAGGCGAACGAGAATCGGCGTTTAAAAAGGATTGTGAATCTATGCACAAACTGGAGGGGGAATAAAAGTCCAGATCTGGTATTAGGGGAAACTGTTTTACTGTAAGAATTTTGGAGTTTAGATGTAGAAATTTCCTCATTCTCTATGTTTCCAGATTTTCCTCAATGATAAACTAAGCACTGTGGACATTTCTGGAAGAGTCTCAGACCCTTCAGGGGAATGGGCCTGTCCAAAAAAAGAGGGGATTTTACTGTTTGCTGTTTTTAGTTACAGAACATGGCTGTACTGGGATTCAGAAATGTATCTGGCTTTTAAAGGCCCCTTGTTCTTCTTGTAGAATGTGATTGTTGAAAAAAAAAAAAACTTGCACCGAAGATACAACCTTTCCATGCGGTATGAGGATTTTCTCTGCCTACATTAATAAAGTGACTTTTTTTTGTCTCAAACTGTGGGAGCGTTGCGTGTTTTTATGTTGCGCATGATTACAGACATGGAGGACATCAAGCAGACGGGAGTGACATGGCTAAAACAATGAAGCTGTAACTAGGGGATGTGAAAATGGGACGGTGTCCATCATGGTCTGTCTCGTTGGATTATACGTTCTTTGTCTTGCTGCCATCTAATGCAATTACATTTCTGAACACTAGATGGTGCTCGTTCTCAGTTTTAAATGAAGGGAACTAAAGTTTCCTTATGTTTACATTTTTATACATTTTTTGAATTGTTATTCTTCAGAAATTAAAAGGAATACAAGTTATTTAAGATATGGTGAAGCTACAGTAAGATCAGATAATGCCTTTAAAAATGTAGAAATTGGGATTCCTGCTCCCAAACAGTGCAAATCTACACAAAAACAGAATAAGACAGTTACAAAGTCAGTTGCACTTCTAGATTAGTATTGCTCTGAAAGAATAAAAAGGAAATACTGATAATAAGAAATATTATACAGAGGTATAGAATAGGGCATTTTGTTTACAAATTTAAACCTAATGTTTTTAGTAATTTATTTTAATTGCAAGGGATGCGTACAAGAAAATGTGCATTGTTTTCATTGTTTTTACTTAAAAAAAAAAAAGGAATGTCTTTTTTCAATTGAAAATCAATAAGCATGAGAAAGTTGAGTCTGAGCAGCCCTGAAAATAGTAGAAAAGGTGTTTGTTGTTGTTTTTCCAATGACGATTACCATAGAAAGTATATGGGTTAAACATAATATTTTAACATCGAAAATAAGATACTGCACCCCCTAAAGCTCTGATCGCTCCAGCAATGTTAACAGTGAGCGTTAGCCTCAGCAATACTGTTTGACGTGTTTAAAATAAAACACTATGTACAAAGTATTTAAACTACAATGTGACACTAGGGTAATGGCCAATCAAAGGCCATTTTGGCAGCGTCCTGTTTCGCTGAACGGCGCATACTTGTTATACAAAGGCTAATTATTCTAGCCAAAGACTAAACGCACACATTGTAGGTAAAAATACAGAACAATCCTGAATTAAATAATTGGTCTGAATGGTCTTCGTGTCGGGTTGTTTATGCAGCTGTGAAGTTTGACCAGCAGATGTAGACAACTCGTTGTGTCGAACCAATCGCAATGTTTTCAGTTGGTTCAGTCTTTTAAACCCTCGATTTTCATCAGTTGTACAGTAACAATAATGCCATTCTGCTTCAGATCTGTTTATATGTTAAGATAAATATGTGAGTTTGTGTGCGTTTTCTCTTCGTGTCATTTAAAACATAAAGTATAGTATATAAAAGTATGTGAGAACTTTTATTTTGAAACGAAATAGGCCGTGTCCGAAACTATTCCCTATTCACTATATAGGGTACTAACGTAGAATTCCGCCATTTTGTAGTGGCGTTTGAAACCGGTCTATGTTTGAAACTCGAACGATCCCAAAACACACCGCTATAAGTAGTGCACAAACGATGCACCCTACCGTACGAGCAGAACCCGAAATGGACAGCGATGTTTGGTTTGAATATTCACTCCTGACTCCTCGATTCCAAAAGAGTCGAGTCTCTGAAAAGCCCGTTCAGGTAAGTAGACCACTAGTGTCCCCGCGGCACATGAACAGGTTTTGATGCGGAGTAGTTTTATGATTAGGGAACTATTATTAGAAAGAGTTTCACAGGCTGTGACCATTGGACTGGTCCTAATAAGCCGAAATTAATCCTGTTCCCTTAATGCACTATGTAGTGTTTCTGATTTTTTTAGGACATGTTGTATTTTACATTTAACAGTAGTCATTAATACTGTAAAAAAAAAAAAAAACACCACACGCAGACAAAAAATATTAAAATATATAGGCCTTTACTAATGGCTGCATTTCAACGTTTTCTTATTGGCATATATTTTCTTTTCAAAGTGTTTAAAACATGGGAGGTTATATAAACCGTTTTAAGTTGTTAATAAATTGTAATAAACAAACAATTGTGTAAATAGCAGTGCTGTTTCTAGACTACACAGAATTTAGAGAGGCACAAGTGTACATAAACACAAGCCTCTTAAACACTGATTAGATTCGGTGATTTAGCACTAAAGTGAGAAATGAAGAACAAATGAACACTAAATAATTTTTATTAATTGCATTTATTTTGTTTACGCCAACGTACGCAAAGCAACTGACACCTTTGCTTTAGTGGTGTAATATGTATTTTTGGTAGGTTATATAAGTGGCCAAAACATCAGCGTGTTTGCAGCATGGCTAATTTTAAAAAATCAATTAAAAACCAAACAGAAAGAAACTGGATCTGACTGAAAGCATTAGCCGCTGGCGCTTTTGGAAAGATGCTGGGGCATTATGGGAAATGTGCCGATAGTACCGCTCAGCAATTCCGGATAACATTGACTGTTTATTGCCATGATTAGTAGGGCACGTGCCCCAGTAAAGCACGCCTTTGGTAAATAGACGTGTCTGCCATGTGTATTGTGTAATGGAGGGAGCCTGTGTAACTGGGGATAGAAAAGGATAGCCATTGTTACACGATTTTAATTATTATTATTATTATTATTATTATTATTGAGCAAATGAAGTAGAACTCCTTGGAATCACTGACTGCAGATCAGTGAGTCGTTTGATTAACTCCACTAGTTTTAAATTATTACTGATTTGAGCTCAGCTGTTGCACCAACAGTGGTGCTCTCGTTAATGTTGGCCCCCTAACGACCAAACGTTAGTACAACAATCTGAAGCAGCGAGGCGTTGTTTGATGGGATCACGTGACTCTCGAATCACTGGTTCGTGCACGCCCATCACTGGCCTCAAACAGCCTCGTAGATTAGAGCTGCGACAATACCATTATGTTTCTAACGTCTTAATTATATTTTAGTCACATCTTGTGATATTTATAGCGTCGTTTCTGCAAGATGACTTTTATTTTTGAAACACATGCAGCTGTTTTTGCTAGGTTCGGTGCACCGGAAGTGAGGTGGTGACTTTTTTGAGGTACAGATTTTCCTGCAGCTCCGAACAAAACCGCGGAGGCGGAAAGAAGCGAGGGGTTTCGGGTACGCTATTTTATTTTTGCATTGTTTGTATGAAAACCTGCAGCGTTATGGTTCTGTAATGTTAAATTCAGCCGTGTGTTTGGGACCGTAATGCTGTGTTTATCTGCTTTAATGCTTTGTTTATTGCAGCAGTTTTAGCATATCGCCTAGAGCAAGAAAAGATTCTTATAAATCAGAATTAACTTTCAACTCTCAGGATATTATCTTATAGCTTATGTATCATTTGATTTTAAAGTATAAATAATACTGAGATAAACGATCAGGTCGTCCTGTTAATGTTTACATGTGTAAGAGGGACGCCATGGAAAATAATCCTTATAATAATAATCATAATAATAATAATAATAATGAATGTCCTGTCATTACATTAAAAAGGGGGAACATATGAAATAAACAAATTCTGAAATTTATCAACAAAGACTTTTCAAAGATTAAGTTTTTAAATTGTTAGTCTGGTAATATAATAATGAAAAACATTGTATCGAGTCAGAGAAAAATGAAAAATAGAAACATTTTCAGCAGTGGTCTCAGACTTTTGGCCCCCCATTGTGCATGTACATGTATGTATGTATACTGTGTATATATATATATATAGGTAGGTGTGTGTGTACGTACCTTGCCCTGTACTTATGAGGACCAAATGTCCTTACAATGATAGGAAAACCTGGCAGTTTTCCTCATTTCTTTAATTGTTTTTTTTTTCTTTACAAAAATCAGCCAGTTTTATTTGAAAAATCGACAGATCCAAAATACTTGGAATAACTGCATCCCAATTCAGGGGCTGCATCCTCCGGAGGCTGCATGGCTGTCCCATTTCGAATGCACCCTTCTTTTCATCCTTCGCCGGCCAAAATATCCCAAGGTTCAATGCTTGTCGGTGACGCAAACAATAAATCCGCCATAGAGCAGACCGTCTCATTCATTTTCAAAGGATATGCCTCCGTAGACCACATCGACCACATCCTTCAAAGGATGAAAAACCAGAATTGGGACGCAGCTATTATGTCAATGAAAAATCCCCACAAGTACAGTGAGACAAATATGTGTGTGTGGTTATGTATGTTTTGGGGATTTATGTCCTTCATGTTTTAACCCTGCTTTTTCTTGGCCAGTATCGCAGTGCGTATTCCCAAAGAACACAGGGCGTACCCTGGACAGGACGCCAGACTATCATAGGGCTTGTTAGGGGTCGCTGTTGCAGTGCCAGGGTGCTGTAGTGTGTTAGTGTTTCAGACCACGGAGTCACCCAAAAGCACTTTTCAAAAATTCATATGAAGTGTAGCAGTAAGGTTCAGCGTGATCATCTGATGTTTACACCGTAAAATAAGAGAATGGAGAGTAACAATCTTATTAAAGGCTAGAGCCTTCTGTTAGGAATCATGTGTGTAAGCCCATATTTATTTGAACTGTAATTTAGTAATCCATAAGCAAGTACATTTGAACATTTCCTTGCCCTTTTCTAAAGAACAATTGTTGGAAGGACTAGCTCACTATGATGGTGGTCTGGGTTCTGGAAGCCTCTGCCAGGTCGGGTATTATACAGGTACAATTGGCCTTTGCTGAGGTGGTCTGGGTAATCATCCCCCAGCGCCCCCTACCCAGCCCAGCGATGGACCATGTTACAAACATATTAAGAACGTTAAATATATACTTTAAGTGCTTTTTCTCTCTTTATTATTACTACTTTTCTCCGTCACGTCTCAGCCGGCACATTTTTTATCTGTTTTCCATCAATATTCAAAACTTAGTTATGGAGTTGATGAAATAAGGAGGGAGACACGTTTTGATTCATGTCAGTGCTAATACTGGCTTCAGATTTTGGACCTTATCAGAATAGATTAGTCTTTTTCTAGAGAAGCTTGTTTCGAGAATTTAATGGATGAGCTTAATGTGAAAAACCACCACAACGTGAAGTCCATCAACTTTTAGCGAAAAAGTGTCGAAATAATTGTTTTTAGGGTTTTTTTTTTGCAGTGAATTCAAGATTTTCATCACTAACACCATTCTTATTCCGATCTACATATATTTAGAAAATACAAAATATTTTTTAGTTTTGTTCCACCGGTTTGTTCGAACTTTTACTTTGAAACGATTTCAGTTGTTGACTCTATAACAGCTTTAATGGCTTCGCCTTGATTCTGTAGTGGATTATTAAGACATGCGGGGTCGTTAAGTTAGTTTTAGTCAGATTTTAATTATTTTAGGCTTTTCGTTTCAACACAGTTTCGCTAGTTCGAACTTTTATCTTTGAAATCCATGCCGCTGTGTTTGCCCGGTTCGCTGCAGCGGAAGTGAGGGGGTTTCCACGGACCTCTGATGGAAACCGCGGAGGCGGAAAAAAGCGAGAGGTTGATGTACGGTATTTAAATTTTATATCACATTTATATCAAAACGTGTTTAAATCGCATTGTTAGAGCTATATGGTGTTACATTCAGTGGTGTGCAGCAAGTAACTGTAGAGCTGTATGCATGTATCTGCTCTCACGCTTTGTTTATTTCAGCAGATCAATAAGAAAAGGCTCTTAACTGTAGAGTATCGATATGGGATCTTATAGTTTATAGATCATTTAATTTTAGGCGGTAAATAAAGCTAGGACAAACGATCAGGTTTGCGTTTTTAATGTCATCACGTGTAAGACTGAGAAATGGAAAATAATGTTTATCCTATTACTAACAACATAAAACACTAATAAACTCTCACATGTCTCAAAGGATTTTGTTTAAAGATTCAACTTTTTGCTCTAATTGTTAGGCTAGTGTTATGATTTTAATGAAAAACACTACTAAATTGGAGAAAAATGCAAAATTGAAGCATTTTTGCTAGTGGTCTCAGACTCTGTTTTTGTTTGGTTTGTTTTGTTTTTGTTTTGCTCCTTCTGGTTTTAACCCTGGTTTTTCCTGGTCGGGGACATTTTTGCTCCCCAATAAACACCAGTCCAGCGGAGGGTTGGGTAGAAGTCACTGGTGCAGTGCTAGGGGGTGATCCCCCAACGTGGCGAGCTAATCCCGTTCAGATAAGCTCGAGAGTGCCCACTACCCTGAGTTCACTAACGTTTTACTAAATTAATTAGTCAGACTTTTTTTTCCCAGATAATGCACTATCACTCACCTGCTGGAGCAGATGCTCAGTGGAAACCTCCGTTAGATTACAGCGCGACTAGCTCCAAATCCACCGGTCAGCAGGTAGAAAACACCGGCAGCATGACCCAATAGATTTGAAGCCTCGTTGTTATTTTTTCATGTTTATCCTGCACTTTTTCCAGCCCCAAGTCAGGGACGGACACCCTTGTAAATGTTACACGTTTACATACACTCTTTGAATTCCGGGAAGGCCTCGGACCCACCCACGTCCTTGTTATATCATTTTTATTTATTTATTATTCATGTATTAACCCCACTTATCCTGGTCAGGTTCACATTTGGCTTTCGAACAGTTCAGACGTAGTCCTTAGTCGGAGGTGCCACTTGAGTGTTTGTTGAATCATGTTTGAAAACGTTTTGTCGTGAGCAGGTGACGTCAGTGTGAGCCCAAGTGGAAATCCTCGTGGAATAGTTTAGGACTGTTCTCATAACGTAGGACTGATCGGCAGTGACTCCGGTTGTTCTTCTGGGCAACTAACGTTTTCTTCTCGTGATTTGAGGCACAAACTCCTGTTACCGAGGTCCAGCCATGTCCAGATTTAGACAGGATTAGTCACAGCACAGGACTGGACATATACTCAGACTTTTCCTTGAGACCGACTTATGATAAAAGCTACGCAATAATAGAAGTTTTTCATTTAAGAAATGAGTCCGTTGGAACTTCGGAACTCAAACTTATTTAGTTCTGGAAGGCTGCTTGAAGTCCAAATCTTAAGATAGGATTTGTTTGTTCCCCTCAAAAGATTTTTCTTTAAACATCTATATGTTTGTAACATAATAGTGTAAATAGGTATACTAACTACTGCCTGCATAAAAACCCAAATCTAATAATTACTTGTATGAAATGAACCCAAACAAATTTAGAAATGAAAATCAACAGCACCTTAACTTTCATGAGGTGAGCTACTGGAGGGAGCGTTTAGTGCTTGGAAGGGGAGTCCTCTGAAAGCAGTACTCATTCAGGGCAACCACAAACAAAGCAGAATTCGAAAAACATGTCTTCGGAAACACGTCTTCTCACTGAAACTGCGGGGGCGAGACTGAGGGTGTCTGAAATCGAATGGGTGTGAATGAAAGTGTTCTACATAGCACAGGCTGTGTAGTAGACAAGTGGACCATCTCAGACACGGCCTGAGACGGTGACGTACGCGTACAGGCTTTATGTTTGGAGTCTGAAATTTGTTTGAATTTGGGGTCAAAATAATTCCGCAGTATGGTCTCATGGTTATTTATACTGTGTTTACAGAAGATGGACTTTCACCCACCTGCCGGAGTCGATGCTCAGTGGAAACCTCTATTAGATTACAGCGCTACCAGCTCCGCCCAGCAAACGCCCAGCTCCACCAATCAGCCGG
This sequence comes from Ancistrus triradiatus, assembly GCA_025084515.1. Taxonomy (NCBI): domain Eukaryota; kingdom Metazoa; phylum Chordata; class Actinopteri; order Siluriformes; family Loricariidae; genus Ancistrus; species Ancistrus triradiatus. Next base: position 545,697 of record JAJAGP010000042.1, on the reverse strand, counting down.
TGTGTACTTATTAATCACCAAACCACACTGCGAAGATATTTAGATGTATTGGGTAATTTAACAGGAGTTTAATCGGCACTATCTATGAGGTGCAGGTCAAAAGTCCGCTTCAGATATAAACTACAGAGACGCTGTCTGCTGGGAAAAGATTCGACGCAGATTCAGGGCAAAATCTAAATACCGTATTTTCCGGGTTATAAGACGCGATATCAATGATCAACTTCTAACGGGTATATTTTCATACACAAAGCGCACCGGGTTATAAGACGCATTAAATGAAACAAAACTCTTAAGTTCCCTCGGAAGCTCAGTTTGGTCTTTACCTGGCGCAGGGCGTCTTCTTGCTTCCTCCACTTCCGTACCACTGATTCGTTAATATTGAATTCTCTTGCAGCTGCTCTATGTCCATGTTGTACTGGGTGACTGATAGCGTTGTGTTTGAAATCCGCTTCGAAAATGAATGAATGGATGCACTACCCTAATGCTGAAGCACATACCGTATTACTCCGCGATGCTGCGCACTACGGTTGCTGTAAGCTTCATAACTTACCAAGGCCGTGCTAAAACATTTTGACAGATTTATGAGCGCCGTGTACCATCTACAATCGGTTCTAGGTCAGAAAGCATAACCAGAATTAATGCATACATTAGACGCACCGCATTTTAAGGCGCACTGTCGATTTTTGAGAAAATTAAAGGATTTTAAGTGCGCCTTATGGTCCGAAAAATACGGTAGACTAGTGTGTGCAGAAGAATACTTTTCCGCTCCGGTTTATATAAAATGTCATATCCAGTTTAAAGATATTTTATATAGATTTATTTGTTGGTTCTGGGTTGTTTTAACACAGGCACTTTTTGTCCCCCTAGGTAACTTCAAACAGCACACAAACCGAGATGGGGGACACTGAGAGATTTCAGCCCTGTCAGTCAAAGCCTGAAGACAGTAAGGACTTTTCCAGTTCAGAAACGCCCGATAAGCAGGTAACTTCAATGTTGTACGTTTAAAACTCACCCAAAAATATGTATTTAAATAAAAACACCTCCACGCAGGTCATGTAGTTGCATTGGTATGACTGGTGACGGCTTTTCATGTTAAATTGGTAATAGTTATAATTATAATGCATGTGATACAGAACAGTTAGATATAGTTATGCACTAATGCCATACTCTGGATCCAATACTAGTGTTCTGAAAATGCTAAAAATACATAATTCTATATTGTGATTAAAAATCAAAAGCGGTTTTTGATTTTATCTTCTTCAGCATGGGCGAAAAACGTTCCTACTTTTGCATTATCATCAGTTTCATATCAGCTAAAACATTTTATTATTTTCCCTGTTATATCATAGATTTAGTATAGATTAAACTCAATGGTATTATATGTTATTTATTATATTTTCTGTTTATTTTCTCTATTTTCTATTTTATTTCTCTGTTGCATTGTCTCATGTTATATTTTAATATTTTCTGTTATTATTTTCACTATTACTTATAATTTTTTATAGATTACTGTTTTTTTTGCAGCCTCTTTTTTATTCTATTTGTCTATTGTCCTGTTTATTCTTATAAATTCGCTTTGAAATAGGCTGGTTGAATATGAAATGAATAATAAAAAAGTAAACGTCAGCCAGCAAGGCAGGCAGCACGATTCATACCGGCTTACAGCAAAACGTCTGCAGTTTGGAACTGTTTTAATGTATTATTAATACAGTGGTACTATGAAGTTTCTGTAAAACTTCATTCTTTTTTCGTTCCTATTAAATTTGCCTTGTGTTAGACACAGTGATATATAAAGTATTTTATTTTTTATTTTTTTTAAAGCACTGATATTGAATCGGATGAAAATTGGCATGGGTGAAACCTGTAGAATATGAGATTAAATACATCAAAAGCAAAGCTGTGTTGTATTTCTGTTTTATATGTACTCTTTAGTAATGTATATGTTGTTGATATTTTCATATGGAGTTGTGTTTGTGTGCTTGTGTTTCGGCAGGATACGAAGCGTGCCGCTTATACAGGGATAAACATTTACTCCTCCGAAGACAGTGACGATGACATCTGTGCTTCCAGGCTGAGAAAAACCACCAGTATAGTAAGTGTCGGGTGTCATACCTAAATTTAAGTTGTTGTTTTGTTTACAAGTGCCACAGCGACATGGGTTGAAGTTCCAGCGGTGCCTTCTGACTGGGCCGGGTGTCACATGGACACGTCATTATGTGATAATGAGTTATTAAATGCAGAGGTTGTGTTCTATTTATAAAATCAGCAAATCGTGGTGTTTGTGTAATTCGTACGAGATGCCTGACAAGGTTAAGGTTCTGGAACCGTGAGGGAAGTTCTAAACCCAGACCCAAACCTGGGAGTCTGAGCCCAGATCTGAGCATTAATGATGCAAAAATGCGGCGATGTGCGTCGTTTAGTCTGATTATGCATTCTTGGTCGTTATGCCACCTAGAGCAGTTGCATTTTTTGAACACCAGAGGGAGCAAATGACATATTTATTTACATTTACAGCATTTAGCAGACGCCCTTATCGAGAGCGACTTACAATGGGTACAGTCTTACAATCCAAGCAATTGTGGGTTAAGGGTCTTGCTCAAGGACCCAACAGTGGCAGCTTTGCAGAGGTGGGATTTGAACCCTGGACCTTCTGGTCCAGAGTCCAGCATCTTAACCACTAGGCTACCACAGTCATATTTGTTTTCATACAAGAAAAATCTGCATTTATTGAGTTGTTATTCAAAAAAAAAAAGGAACGTATTGGCTCGGCTGTTTATATATGGTGGAGCTGCAATAGAACATTTTGTTTACAAAATAGGAGTTTTTTTATTCATTTCAGAAATGAGTCTTTTAAGAGAATAAGGAGACTGTATCGGACTAAATAATGTCGATATGCAAAGTTTTTTACCTTAAAAAATATGTTAATGTTAATATTTGCTTAGTTTTTGTTTTTTGAACTGTTACTACAGACTTAAATTAGTTTTACATTGTCATCTAAGCCACCCAAGCAGGTCGGGTTCCTTTTTGAGTCTCGGTTTTCCTGAGGTTTCTTCCTTATAACGTTTAGGGATTTTCCCCTTGCCTCAGGCTTGCTAGATTTGGGATTGGGATTGTAAAGCTGCTTTGAGGCAGTGCTCCATATTAAAATAAATGACTCGACTTTTATGGCATGTAAAAGCGATAATTGCGGCTCGCATCAAATTCGATGACTTATCGTGAACTGTTCTCCGTTCGTAGCTGGAGGAGCTGTTCTCCGACGACTCGAACGTCTCCGGGTCGGACAGCGAGACGGAGTTTCGTTCAAACCCCAAAGAGGAAAGCGAGGACAGCCATTCGGACCATAGCGAGCAGCCCAAGGCGAGCTCCAGCTCTCCACAGAGCTCGAAGCTGAAAGAAGTGAGCGTGAACACCACCCAGAGGCGGCAGACCGGGAAGAGGGTGTACGACAAGAAACATTACTGCCTGTTTTGCTCCAAACCTTTTAGCAAAATGGCCAGGCATCTGGAGGACGTCCATTCGAAGGAGGAGGACGTCTCCAAGGCCTGCAGCTTCCCCAAAGGTTCCAAGCAGAGGCGGCTCTATCTGGACGAACTCCGTCACCGGGGGAATTACAAACACAACATCGCCGTGCTCAAATCCGGCAAGGGAGACCTGATCCCGTGCAAGCGGCCGCGCGGTAAGGTCAACGCCAGCGACTTCATGCACTGCGCCCACTGCCAGGGCTTGTTCACCAAGAAAGTGCTGTGGAGGCACATGAAGGTGTGCAAGCTCAGCCCGAAAGACTACGTCCCCAAGCCGGGGAAGAACCGCACGCTCTCGCTGTGCGCCGCCACGCAGCCGGCGCCGTCCAACATCAGCCCGGAGCTGTGGAAGATCATCAGCGTGATGGTCCCCGACGCCATCACGGAAGCCGTCAAAAACGATGGCTGCATCATCCAGATGGCCGAGTACTGGCTCAAAAAGCGCACGGACTCCCCGAACGGCTCCTGTTTCCTCCGGCAAAAACTGCGCGAGCTGGGAAAGTTGCTGCTGAGCGGCCGGAAGGTGACGAACCTGAAGAGGCTGGAGGACTTCGTGGACCCGTACAACTGCATGCAGGCGGTGCAGGCCGTCCGGCACGCGTGCGAGTACAACAGCGAGAAGAACTCCTACAAAATCCCCTCCCTGGCTAAGAAGCTGGCGATATGGCTGACGCAGCTCAGCCGGCTCATCCGGAGCAAAATGGTGACCCCGAAGAACAGCAGCCTGGCGCGCAAGCTGCAGGACTTCCAGAAGATCCACGAGGAGCGCTGGAACGATCTGCTCTGCGCCACGGTGTCGATGAAACCCGACGACCAGGAGGCCAAGTTCAAGATGCCCACGCTGCTGAACTTCACCGAGGACGTCCAGAAGCTGCACGCCTTTCTGGAGAAAACGCAGGACGAGCGCATGCTGCAGCTGGCCAACGAGGCCTCCACCAAATTCTGGTCCGATCTGGCCAAGGTCACCCTGGCGCAGATCGTGCTGTTCAACCGCAGCCGGGAAGCCGAGGTGGTCAGCATGACACTCGGCACGTTCCTGTCCCGGGACGACACCGATCCCCCGACGGACATCGACTGGGCGTTAACCGAAGTCGAAAAGCAGCTGTGCCGGCACTTTTACAAAATCGTGATCCGGCAGGACGGCTCGCGCCCCGTCCCCATCTTGCTGACCCTCAAAATGCTGCGCTCGCTGCAGCTCCTGGTGGACAAGCGCGACGCGTGCGGCGTCATGAAGGACAACTCGTACGTCTTCGCCCGGCCCTCGGCTTCGTCTCACTTCCGGTGCTCGGACTGCATCCGGACCTTCGCGGCGCTCTGCGGCGCCAAAGACCCCCAGGTGCTCACGTGCTGGAAGCTGCGCAAGCGAATGGCCACGCTCTCCACCGTGCTGAACCTCGGAGACCCCGAAATCAACCAGCTGGCCGGCTTCCTCGGACACGAGCTCATCATTCTGGATCCCTTTTACCCCCTGCAGGAACGGACGCTGCAGCTGGCGCGGGTGCACAAAGTGCTGACGGCCATGGAGCAAGGGCGCATGATGGAGTTCATGGGCAAGAACTTCGCAGACATCACGATTTTACCAAACGGTACGTCGCTGCGTGGGCTCGGTTATATGAATGTATGATTTACAAACTAATAATACGTAACGCTGTGTAAAGTCCATGTGTGGAAAAAACCAGACCAGGTCTTCCCAAGGATTCTTCCTTATAACCTTTAGGGATTTTTCTTGCCACTGTCGCCCTAGGCTTTCTCAAATTGTGCTCAGATATTAGAAGATCTAAATTTCTAAAGCTGCTTTGAGACAGTGCTCCGCTTTACAAAGCGCTTTAGAAATAAATCTAACTTTGACCTTGCATACAGTACAGGTGTACAAGATACTATAAATAAATAAATCTATATACTAGAGATGCACCGGCCACTTTCAGACTTTCTTTCCGTCTAAGAAGTACTGATGGCAGCATACAGAAACATTTTTGTTTGACTTTTCTTTTAATGGAGTCTTCTTCTTTGTTAAAGAACCCTTTAGAATTTTCTATATTTCTGCATAATGGCCTAAAACATCCTAAAAGTAGATAAAGAGAACCCAGTTAAACAAATGAGACTAAAATATTATACTTGCTCATTTATTTATTGAGGAAAATGATCCAATATTACATATTAGTGAGTGGCAAAAGTATGTGAGCCTTTGCTTTCAGTATCTGGTGTGACCCCCCTGTGCAGCAATAACTGCAGCTAAACGTTTCCTGTAGCTGTTGATCAGTCCTGCACACCGGCTTAGAGGAATTTTAGCCCATTCCTCTGTACAGAACAGCTTCAGCTCTGGGATGTTGGTTGGTTTCCTCACATTAGCTGCTCACTTCAGGTCCTTCCACAACGTTTCCATTGGATTAAAGGTCAGGACTTTGACTTGGCCATTCCAAAACATGAATTTTATTCCTCTGTAACCATTCTTTGGTAGAACGGCTTGTGTGCTTAGGGTCGTTGTCTTGCTGCATGACCCACCTTCTCTTGAGATTCAGTTCATGGACAGATGTCCTGACATTTTCCTTTAGAATTCTCTGATATCATTCAGAATTCATTGTTCAATCAATGATTTCAACGGCCCAGATGCAGCAAAACAGGCCCAAACCATGATACTACCACCACCATGTTTCACAGATGGGATAAGGTTTTTATGCTGGAATGCAGTGTATTCCTTTCTCCAAACATAACGCTTTTCTTTAAACCAAAAAGTTCTATTTTGGGTCTCATCCGTCCACAAAACATTCCTCCAATAGCCCTTCTGGCTCGTCCACGTGATCTTTAGCAAACTGCAGATGAGCAGCAATGTTCTTTTTGGAGAGCAGTGGCTTTTTCTCCTTGCAACCCTGCCTTGCACACCATTGTGTTCAGTGTTTCTTCTGATGGTGGACTCATGAACATAACATTAGCCAATGGTGAGAGAGGCCTTCAGTTGCTTAGATGTTACCCTGGGGTCCTTTGTGACCTCGCCAACTATTACACGCCTTGCTTTGTTGGTCGGCCACTCCTGGGAGGGTAACAATGGTCTTGAATTTCCTCCATTTGTACACAATCTGTCTGACTGTGGATTGGTGGAGTCCAAACTCTTTAGAGATGGTTTTGTAACCTTTTCCAGCCTGATGAGCATAAACAACTCTCTTTCTGAGCTCCTCAGAAATCTCCTTTGTCCGTGCCATGATACACTTCCACAAACATGTGTTGTGAAGAGCAGACTTTGATAGATCTTTGTTCCTTAAATAAAACAGGGTGCCCACTCACACCTGATTGTCATCCCATTGATAGAAAACACCTGACTCTAATTTTACCTTCAATTTAACTGCTAATCCTAGAGGTTCACATACTTTTGCCACTCACTAATATGTAATATTGGATCATTTTCCTTAATAAATAAATGATCGAGTATAATATTTTAGTCTCATTTGTTTAACTGGGTTCTCTTTATCTACTTTTAGGACTTGTGTGAAAATCTGATGATGTTTGAAGTCATATTTATGCAGAAATATGGAAAATTCTAAAGGGTTCACAAACTTTGAAACACCACTAATAGTTAAAAAAGAGCCTCTTATCGGATAATCACTGCATTACACTGAATATTAGTGTTTAACCTTTTTTGGCCAGGCAGCATATATACATATATATGCTGATATTTTTTTTGTGAGTGTGTAACTCGAGAAGCAACATCAGCAAGATCAGGTCAACGCCTCCATTTTTAATTAGACACATTATTTATTTGGAATAAATGACTTTAGAAATGGAAGAAATGAGAGAAAAAAAACTGACTTTTACCTATTTAATGCTTTTCTTTCCTCCTCCTTTTGAGCCACGCATGTAATAAAAAAGGCGAGTAATTCTTGCGCTGGCTATACTTTGGTCTCTGTGTGTGTATCTGCGATAATAACGTCCTGCTCCCCTGAAGAGAAGATGATAAAACCGAGCAGGGCATAACTCACCTGGTTTTTCTGCTTTTTGTAGAGGATATTGATCTCAGCAACGACAGACCAAAGAAGAACTGGGAGTGCACAAGTATACCAGGTACTTCATCTTTTTTTACCTAACATAACATCTGTTCCTACATGTTCTCAGCCTGGTTCATGTCACCAATCTGAAACAAAACACCTGAACCCCTCCTTTTTGTGTACAGGTGTGCTTCCGGCTGCTCAACCGGGCAAGAAAGTAGCTCAGAAGAAGAGGAAAACGTGGACGGGGCGCGAGATCCAGGCCGTGGAGAAACACATGAAGGATTTCATCACGTCGTGTCGCGTCCCGGGCAAAGCGGCGTGCGAGAACTGTGTAAGCGCCGAGCCTTTGGCTCTCAAAAACAGAGATTGGCAGAGCGTCAAGTTCTACGTCTACAACCGAATCTTGGCGCAGAAGAGAGACATGAGCCTTAAAGTGTGAGGGGCTTGGAAATAATATATTGGAAACTGTAGAGAGCTGCAGAAGATGAACATGTTACGTGTACAGGTATGCGTCGCCTAACGTCCACTGTGCGTTCTCGGTCTCGGTCCAGGACTCGCTGTTGGTTCACATGTACAGGCTTTTTTTCATTATTCCCTAGAAAATGCATCTATTTACATTGCATTAGGTATTATAAGTACTCTAGAGATGATTTAAAGCATAAATGATTTGACTGTAGGATCCGCAGACGGTCCTGGAACCAGAGTGGAGTAAAAAGCCAAGATGCTCATACAGTACTGTATTACAGCTCAAGTATCATAGGGTCATAAAGGTATCATAAGGTCATATAAGGGTTAAATAGGCTCGTACTGTAGACACAGGACTGTGTAATAAGCGTATCGGCTCGTGGACGTTATGCCCCTCATACCTGTGATTCACTTATCAGAAGGGGAATCGGTATCCGTGAGAATAGGTTCCCTGTTTGATAATCATCCAGCGGTTAGAGTATTGTTTATAGAGGATCTTTCTTATAATTCAGTATTTAATCAGATCTATGTAGATACACAGCTGTCAGGCGTTACACTCACAAGTATGGAGTTTTTCACATTCACAGCCTTATCCAGCTCAACGTAGGATGCATTTAGCCAGATAAAGCGTTGAAAAAAATGCTGAAAAGGGTAGATTAGGTTTGACAAAAGTCACCTAGAGTTCATCCAAGTGCCCCAGTCCGTCACACAAGCCCCGCCTACACCTGATGTCGGCCGTAGGTAGTCCCGGAATGACCATGACCCCACCTTTGTAGCTGCATGACGGAAAACTTTCAGAAAAAGTGTTGAGAATCGGAGCAAATGGCATAAATCCTGGAGCTCCGAATGGGGCAGACATCTTAGATCTGCAGTCGTTCCACAAACAATAATGGACGTTTAGTTACATTTAGTTCATACACGTCATACACTCCTGGGCAAACAATGGGGTAAACCCAAAAAATCAGCAAGTGCGCTGACATGCGCTCAATGATCCCATCATGGTCGGATTTCTGCAGCCGTCTGATTGTTGAGGTGATCGCGTAAACTAAAAACACAGCCCGAAAAGTCTCTTAGAGTAAGTCTACCCGGCATTGTCAGGCTGTGCTCGCATACATGCGCAGACTGAGGAAACGGAATGAGATCAGAATAAGGGGTAAACATGCAGAGCTAAAATCAGCTGATAGAGAGCTGGATTTTATCTCGGTCCCTTACTCTAATTTCAGTCAGCCCTCTCGGTTACACGCAGTTGCCAGGTCCGCTTATTCTAAGACACTTCAGGCTCTTGTCCCATTGGCAACCCTGGATCTGGCAACCCTGGAATGAAACGCAGCCCGGAATTAAAGTGTGGCTCTGACACGCAGTATACGCCCGAGGAATGATTCATTATTTCACTAATAAAGTTTGAGGTTTACCTCACATACTTCTGTGAGTGGAAATCTGATTATTGGTCGGGTCGTGTAAGGGAACGGGGGTTTCCTGTTATTACCCAAAGTGCACCCGAAGTAACCCGGATCAGATTAGTGACAATCTGATTTTCTGCAGTTATTGGATTAAGTGCATCTAAACGCACTCAGTGGCGTTCCACTGGATGGTGATGGCTTCAGACAGCTGAGGAGTTGATTAGTTGTTGAAAGAGGTTGAAAAACGTTGGTTTGTTTTTAATGTGAGACCACATATTCTCTATCGGGTTCAAATCTGGACTCGCATAAACATAAACCTGACCTGGCAGATTAAAGTAATGACTCATCTTTTGAGGTCGAAAAGATAAAAGATACTTTGGCAGATTTTGAACACTCAAAGGTTCATTTGGGGTTTAGATCAGGCAGTTCAATCTTTTAATGATTTTATCTGTGTGTGCAAGAAGGCTGTGCAAGTGAATTTCCGTTTCCAGCTTTAACACCCAAACAGTGACATGTATCAGCATTTTCTTAGTTCTTGCTCGTTTCCTGACCACTGATTTGTAGGATCGATAAGATCACAATACTTTTTGGGTTCGCCCCTTTTTTCTTGCCTGGGAGTGAGTTCTGCATAAGTTATGTAGTAGTATTTAAAATGGCTCCATCCCCTTAAGCGTGGTTACTTTCCTCTAAAAGAACGCCCCGTTTGACAGAAATGGCGTCTGGTTAATTCACTTTTTCCCCCGAGACAGCAACGTGCTGATGAGTTCCTGACCTTTCTAGCATCACGATGGTTATCAGTAGCACTCGCCTGCATGCTTATCTGTACGTGTTTTTAATTTAACATGCACTCGTCCTGCTGTTTCCCTACTCCGGCATCCAGAGGGACGATTTTCGGCGTCTGTCCATGATTAATAATGTACAGTGTGTGACTCTGTTAAAGCTGTTTCAGAAGCTGAACCGAGTCTTATTTACGTCACCTGTGTGTATGTGTGTGTGTGTGTGTGTGTGTGTCTTTTTCATTAGGACTGAAAATAGATTTGTCTGTGAATAGACTTGTGACATTAAATCTTTATAAATGTCTGATCGCTTTTATTTTGTACCATGGATTAAACTGTTGCTCAGAAGGGTGTCGTTTCGTTCGCAGGATTTCATTTAGCTTTATTTAGGTCTTTGAACTCTTAGTCAGACATTTTTTCGCTAAACTTGTAAGGCATTTGCATTCGCGTTAAAATTCACATCTACAGCCATTTGTCTGCCAAATCAGCCAAACATAATCCAAGCTCTGTGCGACAGATTTTCCACCAGGTTATTAAAAACAAGGGAAAGTAAAAGCAAACACAAAAGCTCACAATAAGCAGCTGTTCCTGGTCTCCTAATTTACGCTCAGAAGATCAAGGGGCCGAATACAGGTGCCTGAGGTACACCCTTTGTTACCAGTTGCGCCTCTCTGCCCCTTTGGAACACCCTGTAAGACTTCCCTACAGTCTGTGACTCAGCATGTCAGCATAACTGAGAACGGAAACGTGTTCACGAGCCTCAAGCGTGTTGCGTGACTTGTTCGGATTGTTCTGTTGCTCTTTCCGGAGGTCATGCTTGTGTCAGATTTACATGAAGAGCTTGTTGTGATTAATAGGACGAGCCAGTGACAACACAGGTGTTCGATGAATACACAACGCAACACAAAAATAGAAACGCACATATAGGGGCGAGGAGAGTAAAGGAGGACTTCGGAGGAAGACGAACTTGGTGCTGCATCGTCTGTAAGTATTCCAGTCCTCATTCCTTCATTTTGTGAACAGACCTTTTTGTGGATGTTTGAAGTTTTCGCAACATGCTGTTGTTTTAAGGGATTATTTGTGAGGCTGTTGTAGCCTAGCAGTTAAGGGACTGGACTATGGACTAGAAGGTCCAGGGTTAAAATCCCGCCCTCTGCCACACTGCCACTGTTGGGTCCTTGAGCTTAAGACTGTCAGTCGCTCTTTATCAGGCCGTCTGTAAATATTTTCTATATTAATATGCTCTAATTAGAATGACGTGGAATAATGAGCTCTTGGACCTTCTGGGAAGAATTTCTTGATGCATGCTCAATGATCCCGGTAAGAAAATCCAAGAAGTTGAATCTGTTCATCTGGACATAGATTTTGTTGGAGAAACGTTTCGTCACTCATCTAAGGATTAGATCCCCCAGCACAAACAGAGTAATGTAGTGTACGCTGTTAAGTGCCGGGAGGATTGCCAGGAATTGTACTCGGGAGGAACAAACAGCCACTGGCGAAACGGAGGCCACAAACATAGAAGGAGCTACTTCATCAGGTCAGGGACTCTGCGGTTTACACCCACCTACAGGACAGTGGACACTCTTTCAAGGATGAAGACGTGCAGATGCAGGATCCTTGATTAGGGAGGAAACGATGGTTTTGAACGCGGATGTAAAAGAAGCCATTTTTGTAAAAGGGACGTCCATCCATGAACCGAGGAGGGGGCCTCAGAGTACACTCTGGACCATCTTACACGGACGCCATCGCAGCCCTCCCCAATCTGTGTGGAATGGCACACGTGGCAATGTCGTTAATGGCTATGTACAATCTGCATAATTAAAAACGATCACCGGTCCATGTTATGCAATGGTGTCTGGTACCAGTCGTTATGCAACGTGCTGTATATAAGATTGGGGAAGTTTTCCAACTGCTGAGACTGAAGAAGTCACTTAGATGAGTGACGAAACGTTTCTCCAACAAAATCTATGTCCAGATGAACAGATTCAACTTCTGGGATTCTGGGAAGAATACTAAGCCATTAATTAAAACATGTTAAGCTTAAAATTTCTGAGATTTGCTTCACGAAGCCGGAATGTTCAGCTAGTAAAGAAAGATTGCTTGTTCTCATAGCTGTGACTCATTTGCAATGAAGTGAAAACAAAAAGTGTGGTGATTCCATAATTTTGCCAGCAGTAGGATCAGCAATCGATGAGTTTTTATGTTTATACCCTAGTGAAACAAAGTTGCGGCTGGCTATTTAATTGTTCCTAATCTCTGAGGTTTATTTTGAAACGGAATGGCAATATACTGCTATAAGATTTCACTAATAAGGATTTCTTAGGGTGCAAACAACTTCGATGGCACACCTTGATGTGAGAATAGTATTCATTTCATGAAAAGGTCTAGTTTTTTCCCTATTAATAAAGTGCAAATACTTAAAATAGTTTCCATTTTGGGTGACTTTTTACTTTAATTCAATAATTTCAAGGTCAGATATCTTAGTTTTACTCCACTACATTATGTGAAATCTGCCGTTCCTTTTGGTTTATATGTGATTAAAAAGTCATATAAAAAGTAACATGTAAAAACAAAAGAGGTAACGAGTAATAAGCACACCAATCAGGGTGTAGCATGCACTTTGTTTTGAGCTTGTTTTGACCTGCTGGACTAATTAATGACATTCTGTTGAAATATTGGCGTACCAAGAATGGCACAAGTCTTTTCACCTAACCTTAGTTAATTAAGAAATGATAATAGGACATTAGGGCCATAATAATCCATGGTACTTTTACTTTCGATACTTAAGAACATTTGAAGGTCAATACTTTCGTTCTTTTACCCAAGTGAAGGTCTAAAGGGAGGACTTTTACTGGGCTATTATTTTACCTTGGGTGTCTCTAACTCCAGGACATGGTTTGTGTACTTCATCCACCGTTTTTTGCTGGTTTGTCTTCAGGACAGTTTTCCAGGACAGGATGAACTTCCAAGCCAACTTGACAAACTCAACCGGCCGCTCATGGGGATTTGAAACCAGTCCCTATTCCAGTGTGATCATTTACGGAGTCAACATTCTTTTGGGTTTCCCTCTGAACGTCTGCGTCATGGTCCTGCATTTGGGCAGGAACAGAAAAGTAGATCCGTCCAGTGTCTTCACCCTCAACCAGGCCTCTGTTGAAATCTTCTTCATCCTCCTGTCTCCTTTTCACTGCATGTGCAGCATAAACACGAACCTGTGCATATTAAGACCCATGGGTTTCCTCCTGGGCTGTGGGATGACTGCTCGCGCTTCGTTTCAGAGCTTGGTCTGTTTGGAGCGTTACATCGCCGTCGTCCATCCCATCACCTTCTTGAAGTGCAGACCTTTCCGATATCGTATAGTCCCTTCAGTCGTGGCCTGGGTGATCGGGCTGGTGAGCGGCATTGTCTGCACGATCACCTTCCCTAACCTCCCCTACAAAATCTTCATCGTCATGTACATCATCTTTTTGGTGGTGACCTCGTTCTGCTGCTTGTCAGTCCTGAAAAGGCTGAAGCATCCAGGACCGGGGGACGGAGACAAGAAGAGGGAGGATGGCGCCAAAAAAAGGGCGTTTAAAGTCATAATCTTCAATCTGCTTGCATTTTTTATTCAAACTCTCCCAGTCACCATCTGCTTTTTGATGCAGGATCAGTTTTCCGTGGACGGTTTCAGGACTGCCACAAGCTTTTGTCTGGCATTAACCTTATTTATGAGTTGGGTGCAGGTAGTTTTCATGCTCCAGAGAGCTGGTATGCTCACATTTTTAAAATGCACCTGATTATAATCTGGTCTCGAAATTATTGTGCGACTAAAAACAAAAATCTCATGAACAATTAGTCCTGATTCTCATATGTGAGAGTGATTTCATCTTATCGGATAATAGGAATAGTGTGGTGATTAAATCCACATGTGCTAGAGCACACCCTCAGCCTAAATATTTGCATTCACACTATCCAGTCACACCTATTTGTCTGACAGATGCTCACAGCCATATCAGCCAGCCTCGATTCTCTGGAAGCAGGTTTCCACTGGTTTATCAGAAACAAGGGTAAAATAGATGTAAGAAAGAAAAAAAAAAAAGGTGCTAACGAACACGCGTCTAAGTCCATGTTCATTCAGACTGTGGAGCCTTATCTTTGACAGATCCATCTTTATTCCATAAGGAATGTCATTCATTTCATGTTCATAGACACTTAATCCAAGAGCGGGAGCCTAACTGGTAGCACAGGGCACAAGGCGTGAACCAACACTAGACAGGGTGCCAAATCATCACAGGGCACACGCACACACTCTGGAATACTTCAGAGATATCAAATGCCCTAACACGTATTTGGAATTTGGAAGGAAAACCAAGCAGACACAGGGAGAACATGCAAAACTCCACAACAGCCAGGATCTAACAGTGCTAACCAGCTGTGCCACCTACTTTATACGCAATACAACCAAAATATGTGTTTAGGGACTTTAATAATGAAGATGAAGATTTTATTTTTCTTTTATTAAAGTAATATTGAGCAGGTTTATATTTTCGGCACTGAATCGGTGGATTTGTGATTTTTCTTTTTGTGTCTCATAACACAGTACGTAACGTCTCGTTTTAAATACATTGCTTTAAAAGGGATCCTTTTCTCTATTAATAGGCTGTCTCTAAGTAGGAGAATCTTTGTAAATGGACAACCAGTGTGAATATCATCTAAGAGTGGGATAATTGTGTTTAATAAATCCACTGTAGCAAGATGTCGAAATACTTTAAATGTGTTCCTTTACTGAGGTACTTCTTTGTATTTACCTGCACTGTCCGTGTTCCTGTATAAGCATACACTTCAAATATATGTAACTTGGAATAAAATTCTATATGAACATTCATTTTTAAATGTTTTCTGCATTTTTTATGGATAGCTAAAATATTAATAAATATTTTTGCCAGTAGGGAATGAGCTTAAAAGGTCACCTCTTTGATGGACAAGTGTGTCCATTCCAGTCCAGGAGCGAATTCTTTAAATCCATCTTTATTCTATTACGACTGGATGACTGGAATTCCGAGAGACCAAGAAATCATAAGACTGGGGAGTTTGAGCAGTTGTCCAAGGAGCTACAGTTAGAAGAATAAAGGACCGAGCACAGATCCTTGAGGAACACCGGTTGTTACACCGGTTGATGTGACTCCCACAGGCTGTCAAGAAGGGAAATCTGAATACTATAGGTTGACGTTTTGTATGTCTCGTTTGGATTGTTTCCTTGCTGTTATGATTGCGTTAGATTTGCGTGAACAACGTGGCGATTAATATGACTTGGTCAGTAACAACACAGGTGTTAGATGTGTGTGTGTGTGTGTGTATATATGTATATGTATATATATATATATATATATATATATATATATATATATATATATATATATATATATATATATATAAAACACGAGGTAAAAATAGAACACACACACATATATAGGTGTGAGGAGAGAAAGAAGGGCTGCTGAGGAAGACCAACATTGTGCTGCGTCATCTGTAAGTAATTCAGTCCTCAGAGACGCCTTTATTTTTATAATGTTGAGCTGGTTGTTAATTTATGGAACAGATTTTGTAGTCTGTTTTTAGAGTTGATTTGTATATGCATCCAGCTGTTCTTAAAAGAAATCCATATTAATATGCTCTCTGATTATTTACACATTTCCTACATGACTGTTACCTTAAAAATGGATAATTATAGTAATACACACTGGAACAATGTGTAAACATGTTCATGGTGGCAGTTTATTATTTGTATTATTTATTATTTGTGTTTTTCAGGAATAATTCAGATATGAACAAATTATTAATATAAGAGCATGTTTGTGGGATAACTTAGATATATTTAACCTCAGGAAATGAGCAGAACATGCTTTTTTGTCATTTTGATTAGTCTAATTGATTACATTAATTACTTAATCGTTATCATTTTACTACGATCATGTGACTACAATCATAATATATTATAGTCACCGGACAAAAAAATCAGCCATCTGTAACTGAAAGGCACCTGATAGCGTGTAATACCTCACAAATTCTGATGAGAATTTCCCTTTGACTGGGATTTTTGCAACTTTTTTCTTGTTTTGCACATTCTTACAAAACCCAAATGCAATCACTGCTTTGCGACCCGTTTCCACACATCGAACAAGACATTCACTTCCTCGTACCACCGCTTCTCAATCTAGAATCCCATCACACACCTTGCCTGGTCATCCTCGTCCAACGACATCATCAGGAGCCTGAAGTTACTACCACCTTAAACATGCAAGGTTACTGGTATTACATGAATCAACCTCTTAATCAGGATCATTTTTATGTGAATATAATCATAATATATTATATACGTAGCTAAATAAAGTAGCTAATCATCCAAACTGTAGTCGCCTTTTACGTCTTTGTTTAAGGTTTGTTTAACTCTCTATTTGTTTTCCATGTTTTAGGAAAGTTTTCCAGGGCAGGACGATGAACAACTTGGCCAACTCATCCACAGGCTCATGGCAGATGATCAGTGGTCCCTTTATGTTAATTCATGGTATCAACTTCATTCTGGGTTTTCCATTAAACATCTTTATCGTCATGTACCTCATTGTTTTGATGCTGATCACTTTCAGTTGCTTGTCAGTCCTTAAACAGCTGAAACATCCAGGACCGGGGGACGGAGACAAGAAGAAAGAGGCCAAAAAAAGGGCCTTTAAAATCATAACCTTCAACTTGCTTGCATGTTTGATTCAAAATATTCCAATGACCATCTGCTTTGGGATTCAGGATAAGTTATCCGCAGTGGCCTTTGTTATCGCCAAAGAGGTTAGTCTGGCTTTAGACTTATTCATGGGTCTGGTGCAGGCAGTTTTCATGCTCCATCGAGCTGGTAAACTCACATTTATGAAACGCACCCAGTCTTAATCTAGTGCTCTGTCGTCTCGACCTCTTACTCTCAAAAATGCGAAATATTTGTGATGTAAATCCAATGTATCCAAAAGATGTAAATAAAGTGTGAAACTAATGGTTCATGTAGACTGCCTTGTGTTTTCTTTATTAACCAAATCCTTATTTAATCTTTATTGCATAAGCCTCATGAAAGGCAATGTGAATAAGAGGCTCAAATGTTTTTTATGTCTTGTTTGGATTGTTTCGGTGGTGTTGTGATTGCGTGTTAAAATTTGCATGACCAGCATGTGATAATTTCTATGACGACACATTAAGAAACCAGGTGTTAGAAGTACATACGACACACACCGACGTGAGGCGAGAAAAAAGGGCTGCCGAGGAAGACCAACATTGTGCTGCATGATCTGTGAGTATTTCAGTCCTCAACGACATTTTTGTCCTTTAAATAACGTTGAGCTGGTTGTTCTAACGTCACAAACGCACCCTGTAATTTGTGGATATGTTAAATGCTGTTCTTAAGGTTTAAAATGATTTCCAATAATTGCCAGCACCTCGTGTGAATCAGCCCTCGTTAAAAGTGGTTTTTATAATCATAGGCTCCCTCTAATTAGGAGAATCTTCTTAATTGCAAAATGTTCTATGTGAGTATAATCTAGGATGTGAAATAATCATATTTAATACATTCACTGTAGCAATATGGGGCAGCACGGTGACGCAGTGGTTAGAGTTCTTGCTTCACGGCTCCACAGATGCGTGTTACAGTCCGGCCCAACTGAATGTGTGGAGTTTGTATGTTCTCCCCTTTTCTGCATGGCCTTCTTCATGGTTCGAATCTTTGGGATGAGGGAAAAATAAATGCAATCCTGGACAGAACTGCTTCTGCAGTGTAACAGCATTTAATTCTGTCCAGAGTTGCGTTCATTTTTCCTCAAGATCTTGTATGGATTTGTTCCACTGCACAAAGTCTTCTCCAGCACATCCCAAAGATTCCCAATGGGGTTCAGGTCTGGACTCTGTGGTGGCCAATCCATGTGTGGAAATGATGGCTCATGCTCCCTGAGCCACTCTTTCCCAATCTGACCCTTCTGAAACAGATGATCATCTTTTCCAAGACCACAGGATGTGTCTTTCGACATGGATGTTTAACAGATGAGAAGCTCCTCACTGCATCAGTTGGGGTTAGAGAACTTGTTGCCAGCTGAAACATAATCGTTAGTGCAGTATTTATCCGACGGGAGGCTCTTTTTTTAACTATTTAATTATTTGCTCAGTCCAGGTGGTGACCTTTTTGTTGTCCGGCAGTGTATGATATATAAGTAGCTAAGTAAAGTAGCTAATCATCCAAACTATAATCTTCTTTGCATCTTTGTTTAAGGTTTGTTTAACTCTCTATTTGTTTTCCGTGTTTTAGGAAAGTTTTCCAGGGCAGGACAATGAACAACTTGACCAACTCATCCACAGGCTCACGGCAGATCAGCGGTCCCTTTATGTTAATTCATGGTATCAACTTCATTCTGGGTTTTCCATTAAACATCTACATCATGGTCCTGCATTTTGGCAAGCGCAGCAAATTGGATCCATCTGACATCTCCACCTTCAACCAGGCCGCTGCTGAACTCTTCTTCATGCTCGTGTCACCTTTCCAATGCATGTGCGCCGTATCTCTAGAACTGTGCTTTTGGAAAGTGATTTATTTTCTCGTGGTCTCTGGGATGAGTGTTCGCACTTCGTTTCAGTGCTTGGTGTGTTTGGAGCGGTACATCGCAGTCGTCCATCCTGTCACCTTCTTGAAGTTCAAACCTCTCCGATATCGTATCGTGCCTACAATCATGGCCTGGATGATCGGGCTGGTGTTTGGCATCGTCTGCATCATCACCTACCCTGATTTGCCCTACAAATTCTTTATCGTCATGTACCTCATTGTTTTGATGCTGATAATTTTCAGTTGCTTGTCAGTCCTTAAAGAGCTGAAACATCCAGGACCGGGGGACGGAGACAAGAAGAAAGAGGACAGTGCCAAAAAAAGGGCCTTTAAAATCATAACCTTCAACTTGCTTGTATGTTTGATTCATAATATTCCAATGACCATCTGCTTTGGGATTCAGGATAAATTATCCGCAGTGGCCTTTGTTATCGCCAAAGAGGTTAGTCTGGCTTTAGACGTATTCATGGGTCTGGTGCAGGCAGTTTTCATGCTCCATCGAGCTGGTAAACTCATGTTTGCAAAATGCACCTGGTCTTAATCTAGTGCTCCATCGTCTTGACCTCTTACTCTCAAAAAAGCTAAATATTTGCGATTATGGTCATGGTGTTTGACAGATGCTTTTAGCCAAATCGGCCAAGCACCAAACAAGCGATGTGTGACTAGTTTCCACCAATTTAATCAAGTGTTAAATAGGTATACAGTCGTCCCTCGCTATATTGCGGTTCATTTATTGAGGCTTCACTGTATCGCAGGTTTAAAAAAAAATATATATATATATATATGTACAGTGCCTGACAAGAGGCTTGTCGCTTATTGAAGTTGTAGGAACAATAAATAATAACTTGACTTGTAGTTGATCAATTGAAATCAGAAATGGCTTATATGAAAGATGTAAATAAAGTGTGAAACTAATGGTTCATGTAGACTGCCTTGTGTTTTCTTTATTAACCAAATCTTTATTTAATCTTTATTGCATAAGCCTCATGAAAGGCAATGTGAATAAGAGGCTCAAATGTTTTTTATGTCTTGTTTGGATTGTTTCGGTGGTGTTGTGATTGCGTGTTAAAATTTGCATGACCAGCATGTGATAATTTCTATGACGACACATTAAGAACCCAGGTGTTAGAAGTACATACGACACACACCGACGTGAGGCGAGAAAAAAGGGCTGCCGAGGAAGACCAACATTGTGCTGCATGATCTGTGAGTATTTCAGTCCTCAACTTAAATAACGTTGAGCTGGTTGTTGTAACGTCACAAACTCACCCTGTAATTTGTGGATATGTTAAATGCTGTTCTTAAGGTTTAAAATGATTTCCAATAATTGCCAGCACCTCGTGTGAATCAGCTCTCGTTAAAAGTGGTTTTTATAATCATAGGCTCCCTCTAATTAGGAGAATCTTCTTAATTGCAAAAATGTTCTGTGTGAGTATTATCTAAGATGTGAAATAATCATTTTTAATAAATGCACTTTATCAATATGAGGTATGGTGACGCAGTGGTTAGAGTTCTTGTTTCACGACTCCAGAGATGTGGGTTACAGTCCGGACCAACTGAATGTGTGGAGTTTGTATGTTCTTCCCTTTTCTGCATGGCCTTCTTCATGGTTCGAATTACAGGGGTGGTTGGGGGGCCTAATTAAGACTTCGGCCCCCTAAAAAGAGGTCAAAACAACAGTTTGGAGAACATATATTGTAAAATATATATATATATTACATTGTTATTCCATATTCATGCCTGGAAGAGTTATTTTAATATGATAGTACCATTTCTCCATTTCTCGTCTCGGCTGCCATCCTCGGTCACGTTTTCATTAGGGTTGCAGTTGTGCAAGCCAGAGAAGGCTGTGGATATTAATGTAAGTAGCTTGCTACCTAGTTTGTTTAATACACTTTATTGCTTTCTCGGTTTTGGAATTAAACTGTGTCACCTGCATATGGAGGAATGGGAACGTTTCTAACATTCTCTAACAGTTTTGTCATTTTCTTATCTGCTCGATCATAATTAATGTAATATGTAGTGAAGGTAATCTGCTTTTATGTCTTTGTTTTACGTTTACAGGTTTGTTTTTTCTGTATCATTTTGTTTAGGAAAGCGTCCCAGAGAAGGACGATGAACAACTTGACAAACTCAAGCACCAACTCATGGGAGATGGTCATCAATCCCATTATAATAATTCATGGTATCAACTTCATTCTGGGTTTTCCATTAAACATCTACATCATGGTCCTGCATTTTGGCAAGCGCGGCAAAGTGGATCCGTCCGACATCTTCACCTTCAACCAGGCCGTTGCTGAAATCTTCTTCATTCTCTCATCACCTTTTCACTCCATATGCTTCGTATCGACGGAACTGTGCTGTTTTAAAATGGTGGGTTTTCTCCTGGGCTGTGGGATGACTGTTCGTGCTTTGTTTCAGTGCTTGGTGTGTGTGGAGCGGTACATCGCCGTCGTCCATCCTGTCACTTTCTTGAAGTTCAAACCTCTCCGATATCGCACAGTGCCTGCAATCATGGCCTGGATGATCGGGTTAGAGTGTGGTATTACCGGCATGTTCACCTACCCTAATTTGCCCTACAAAGTCTTTATCATCATGTACCTCATCGTTTTGATGCTGATCACATTCTGTTGCTTGTCCGTCCTTAAAAAGCTGAAACATCCAGGACCGGGGGACGGAGACAAGAAGAGGGAGGACCGTGCCAAAAAAAGGGCGTTTCAAATCATAACCTTCAACTTGCTTGCATTGTTGATTCAAATTATTCCAATAGTCATCACCTTTGGGATTCATGATGAGTTGTCCTTCGAGGAATTTAAAAATGGCATGCGCATTAGTCTGGCATTAAATTTCTTCACGGGTTGGTTCCAGGCGGTTTTCATGCTCCACAGAGCTGGTAAACTCACATTTATAAAATGCACATGCCTTTAATTTAGTACATGACTTGACATTTTTCTTCCTGAGTTTCCTGACTAAAACCAAATCCCATGTAAAATTAGGACGGATTCATTTCATTTTATCGCATAGCAAGAGTGTGGTGATTAAATCCAAAAGTGCTAGACCACACCTCAGCCTAAATATTTGCATTCGCATATCCAGTCACATCTATTTGTCTGACAGATGCTCTTAGCCTAATCAGCCTCTATCTGAAAGCAGATTTCTATCAGTTTATCAGAAACAAGTTTAAGCTAAGTGACAAATCCAAAAAAAAGGCGCCAATTGAAATAAACGTGAGATAATTGTGCAGTCAGATGATGGAACATATACAAAAAAATACCTAAAAAGACTCCTGATATTGAGAAGTTCTGTATTTTGTCCTCTGTAGGTTGATGTGGCTGTTAGTTACTAGAAAACAAAAGGGGCTAAGCACAGATCCTTTGGGTAGACCAGCTGCAACAAAATGTGGCTTCATGTCCCTTTACTAAACCCTATAAAACCTTCCTCAAATTGTGAAACACTTAATCAACGATCGGCTATTGTGTTGACCAAATGGCGGTCATTTGTTTACAACACACTTGGAAATCTAGTTAAAAATAAAATGATTTGTGACAAAGAAAGAATCGACTCGTCATTTCATCTTCCTTCAGTATCTCAAAATGTTAACTGGGAAAAGCCGAGACCTTAACACCGAGAACAAGTGACGCACGCAGTTAACGAATTAAATGCAAGTTAATAGCAAGCTAAGGAGCAAAAACTGTTGCCTTTGTAGCTCGTACAGGTGATCCCCACTAGAGGGCTCTGTTTCATAGGCAAGCAGAGCTCGTGGTTAATAAACGGGGTAGATTTATGATATCACAGTGCGTTCAGAATATATATATATATATATATATATATATATATATATATATATATATATATATGTTATTTGTTATTTGATTATTGTTTAATTTGAGGAATTTTAAAGCATAATGTTCATGTATATTGTAATTAAATTGAAATAAATGTCTGTTCAATTGTAGTTCAGTGATGGAAAATGATTAAGATGACATTCACAGGTCACCTCACAGCTCCAGAGCCTTGCGTTCGAGTCCTGGCTCAGTCGTTTGCATGTTCTCCGTGGCATAACTCCCTTGCAGGTTTAAGAAATGTCTTTTTTCTTTAGTGATCCAATATGTAGGATATTTTTGGTAGGTTATACAATTAGTGGCCAAAACATAGGCCTGTGAGCATCCATTAACTTGCCCACAGTGGGGCTGACTTTCTTTTAAATATTTTTGTAGATGTCCATGACCTCCAAAAATGAAAGAAACTGTCTCTGACTGAAAGGGTTAGACGTTTGCACGTTTGGAAAAATGCTGGGGCATTATGGGAAATGTAGTTCCGGTAGTGAATTTGCGTAGCGTGTCCTGTAGTTCTGCTCAGGAATCTAGGATAAAATTGACTTTTTATCGACGTGATGTTAGTGGGGCACAGTTTTATGCACAGTAGAATCCTGAGGTATTCCTTCATCAGGGTCTAACCTTGGCACCAATGGAGATTGTTGGCTAAGTGAATGTTTTTCAGCTCAGCACTGACAATGGTGTGTTCACAGAAGAGTCGCCTCCCAAAAATCATCCGTCCTGCGCTGTTATCTTTCCATGAAAGGTGAAATATTGCGTGGGGCAAAAGACCGAGTCAGTAGCGCAAACCTACCTGGGTGTAATCGACTCACTTGTTCAAAGAACCGATTCTGGACTTGATTCTCCGAAAATCGTCACCTCCCTTCGCAATGGTGACAGATGGAACGGGAGCGCGCACCCGTGCACGCGCCTCCGTCATCGCCGGTACGCGTGTGTCGGTGTGTTTTTGGTGTGACGACGCCGAGCGGGAGTACCGGATAGATCCAGCGAGCAGAGCAGCGGGGCTGAAGGACGGAGAGATGGCGACTCGGGGCCGCCGCGTGCAGCCTCTCGGTTATAGCTGACTGGATAATAAATAAGAAAGCGCGCGTGACGTGAGCATGAGTAACGGGACGCGCGTGAACCCGTCCCCAGCGGTGGCTGCGCACGCGGAGGGAGAGGAGATAGAAGTGCTGGAGGACGGAGATCACGGACAAACCGAAGAACAAGTGAGTGCAAGACCTGAGGTGTTTAAAGCAGTGTGAACATGCGTAACTCTGCACTAACACACAAGCTCCGTGTGGATTTATGAACTCTGTGGTGCAGTTCATCTCTTACCTTGTTCGTTTTTGCATTCACACGTTTTATTTAAGTGTTAATTTGTCATCTCACCAAGGAATGTGCTGTGTTTCTAGTCAAAAACCAGCACTGTGCCAGTTCCATGTTGGGCCAACTTGGTTTATGGTGGTCTGGTGCTGGCCTGGTTTTTATCAGGGTGTGCCTGGACATGATACCCGCCCGTTGCAGGGTTCAGTAGGGGTCACTGTTGTAGCGCTGGGAGACGATCCCATTTCCCCAGACTGTGCCAGGTGGCATCGCCAGGATAAACCCGGGTCTCTTTGGCTGTTTTTAGTTTTACTTAATCATTAAAACTTTTTTCTGCACCGCTGGCATGAATTCCATCACTGGCTTCACAGCTTCAGAGACCCGAGTTCGAGTCCCGGTTTGCCTGCTGACTGTGTGGAGTTTGCATGTTCTCCGTGTCTGCACGGAGTGCTTCCGCACTCAATTGAAAGACATGATTTAGGTAAATCAGTGTCTCTAAAGCACCAACTAAAATAAATGTGAGATAATCGTGCATTTAGTCTTGAACATGTCAGTTAGTTCACTAAAAAAAAAAAGTCTGACACTGACTTGGAGAAGCTCTGCTTTTCCTTTTTCTTCTGTTAGTTGATGTGGCATTTAGCTACAGTTAGAAAACGAAGGGGCCAAGTATAGATCCTTAGGGTGTACCAGTTGTTACCAAATATGGCTTTTTGTCCTTTTTGTACTAAATGCTATAAAACTTTCCTGAAGTTGTGAAGCACTAAATCAGCTTACAGCTATGGGATTGAGGTTTGAGTTTCCATCTGTCAGCTGACTGTGTGGAGTTTGCATGTTCTCCCTGTGTCTGGGCGAGCTCCCAAGGCATTTCCTGCCACAATCCAAAGACATGCTTAAAGTCAATTGGATTCCCCAAGCATCTCTCTGTACGTTCCCTGGGATGGACTGGCGTCCTGTTCGGGGTTAGTTCCCACCCCTCGCCCTGTGCTGATGGGACTGAGTGAGGACTTAATTCTCCGTACGTTTTTGCTGAGCTCCTCTGCATGCCTGTCTGTTTCTCGTGTAATTGCTTCTCTGAATCTGTCACTCAGTCTTTTGCAAACCTCTATATAAATTGTAACCTGGTAATTTCGCTGACTTAACTCTCCAGACATAAATACACCACTTATTGTACATTCCACGAGCTCAGCTGTATTTCGGGTTACTTTAAAACGCACCTGTTTCACCTGTAATCTCTCTCTCTCTCTCTCTCTCTCTCTCTCTCTCTCTCTCTCATGTTTAATGTCTTCGGCAGCAGTGGAAATCTCTGTTTGATAAGGTAAGCTCTCTTTGTTGCTTCTCCAGCTTCTCATTGGAGTTACATTCTCATAACCTAATTACTGCTTTTGTCGATTTTCTAAATGAAAGGATGTTAACGCAGCATCTGCACCCAAGGCAGTAGCCATGAATTCATCATTGAAGGGACCGTGTCTCCTCGAATTTATTGTGATCACAACATGTGCCACATTTGGCGCTTTAAAATGTGCTCATTAACCTTTAAAACCTGTTTAAGTTGGTTCTTTAAATGGTATGTTCTTTTCACATGGTTTTCAAGGGGTGCCCAAACATTCTACCAGTTAGTTACCAGTTAAGTATCAAGCATGCTCTTGTTGAAGGTCATAGTAAAGTCCCAGCCTATACATAAACAGAGATGGACAAAAATAATGGAAACCCGATATAACATATTCATATAAATGACCTAATACAATGAAACAAATCAAAGATCCTGCTAGACTGTTGAACCATTATTAGGTTAGAACAAAATGTAATATCGGCAAATCAATAACGATTCCTCGGTTACTGTGGATGCAGGAAAACAAAGATTTTAGGCGTAATTGAAGCACATCAAGCCGTGTCCCAAATCCCCCCAGCAGTGTGTGTGTGACCCCGACATCGACCCGTGAAAGTGCAATTAATGCGACCCATAATCCGAGTTACAGTTTCGGGCGACAAGAAAGTGACAGATGGAGAGCGGAGCCTCATCCTGCTTCAGCACCTGCCTGATCTTTAACCCCAGCACTCAAGAGAAAGACATGGAGAGGATAAAGAGGGGGCATTGAGGTGGAGGGGGGATGATCTAGGCCTTGTCTGTACAAATACGAACAATAAAATACATACTTATTACTTTTGGCCGCCCAAACACACCGAAGAGCTTATCATTCAGACTTTGAGGAGCCATTCACAGAAGGTTAATTAAATATGTTATAATTTGTTATTATTTAAGTATTTATTTACTATACAGATTGGGATTTAAGCCTCTGACTTGGTTTTACTCCTTAGTTTAGCCACACAGGTGCTGTACAATAATAACAATGGATTCATGTTCAGTGTCCACTTCATCTTGATCTTGGGATGCATAGCCTGATCTTACACTAAACACTAAGCCCAAGCCAGGAATACACAGCCCAGTGTGTCAGTATGTTGCGAGGCATCACGCTCAATCACACCCTCAGCTAATTTAGAGCAGTCGATTATCCTAGTGGCACATTTTTGGGTGGTGAGAAGAAACTGAGGAAACCCACATCGGCAGTAACCAGAGGCACCGATTGAACTCTGATCCTCTGCTACGTTGCCGTGCAACCAATCATTTTTATTCGACATTTCATCTCCGCGTCTCCTGGTCAGGCCTCCCCTCCGTCAGACACAGCCTGAATGCGATGCCCGACCCAGGGAAGGTAGACCTGTGCCATCTGATCGACTGCTACCCATAATAATAGTGATAATAATACACTTAGAGGAAAAAAAATATGACATGAAATACAAGAAAAGCCCAGAATGTTCTTTGGTTTGTGTGTGAGTGAGCGATTGATTCAGGTTTATGTATCATTGTGAGTACCAAATGTCCACACAAGGTTGGAAAGATCTGCCTTGGGACAGTTTGCCACTCCTGACAAGGAAAATTGCTTTTTTTTATACTAAAACTGCAGCTTTCTTTAAAGAAACAAAAGATTTTCTTTAGGTTGCTGATGTTGTGGTTAGGGTTAGTTGTAGTTGTAGGTATTATGGAAATGGAAAGTCCCCACAATGATAGAAAGACAAACTGTGTTTGTGTCTGTGTTGGACCTCTTGATCTGCTCGATTTATTCACCCAGCCTCACTTTGAGTCTGAGACTGAGGTCATGACCCTGTGTGGCTATAAATCTGATGCTTTGTGTGTCGGACTGGGTATTGTAGTCCTGAACCAAAAAACTAAGCAGGAGCAGGAGGAGCTGATATTCACAATCGTTTTATAACACACACGTGATGCAGAAAGCATTGATCAGGCCTTGATATTGAGCAGAACTTTAAGGCATTTGATTTGCTCTCTGTAATGTCGTTCTTTAGTTTGGGAGTTGAGCTTTTGTGGTGGGAAATAAAGCTGAGCAAAAACACCAGAGTGCACAGACAGGTTTATTTAATAGCTCATTATTGGGGCACAGGACAGTGCTGAATAGAGTCAGTTAAAACTGTTTTGTGTGGTTATGAATGGCAGAGCTGTACTAAGCGTTCACTGCGAGTGTTCAGTCCACATCGGAACACAGTACAGTGGATGAATGCAAGTACACTGGTGCCCCTGTTTAATTAATACACAGCCCTGTGCTAAAGTAAGCTGCTGATGTCTCAGCCTGGCTCCCAGGGAAAACAGTGTTAAGACACCTAAAGCCTGTTTAAGCCTGATTAAAAGGAAGACTAAAATGAACCTACATCTGTGAATCCTTTTTAATATACTTTATATTCTCTTAAACCATGGGAAAGATAAATGTTTGGCTCTGAATGTGCCCTGTAACGGACTGGTCCAAGGTCCAGGCGGGGTTCCCACGTGGGCCCTGTGCTACCAGTTAGTCCCCGGCCCCACGTGACACTGATTAAATGGATTAAATGTGTATGCAAAGTGAGTGAGTAAGCAAAACCATGTCAGAGTGTAAAGATCGTGCTGTTAAAGGAAAATAAGGAGATACGGATCAAATCAGCACCATTCTTATGTCATTCAGATGAAATGAGTCTTGGGAGCAATGTGAACAGCAGAGTAACAGAACAGCCATGAGGATTAAACCGTGGGAGAACTTAAAAATAAACGGAACATAAAATTACCCTGACGAAACCGAAACACAAACACATTAAAGGATTATCTTTAAGGAAAGAAGATGTATCCAGGTTTGGCAGCACTGCTACGTTCCTAAAAGTCGCATCTAAACTCAGCGCCGAGACCGAGTGAGTGAGCACGTGTGTGTTGGCTTTTCCCTGTGCCCCGTGCTGCCGGTTACACCCTGGCTCGGTACGACCCTGAAAAAGAAAGGATGCATAAATGAATTTGTCGGGTGTTTGCTCTTACATGTGCAATAATATCATTACTTTTAGCTTTCAGGTTGTTTCTGAAACCTAGGCTCACCTCAGAATAGAATTAGAAGTCATTTAAATGCTTGTTCAATGCAAGGCAGAACCCGAGGGCACTGGAACTTAAAACTGACTGCTACTGTCTCATCAGGGACTTGCCTCCATGTTTAGATGACTGGCTCTGTGGTAGTGCAAGCGGCAGAACCAGGATTCAGCAGGTCAGACTTAAACTCCTGCAAAATACAGACCATTTTCCGTCTTCTTCCCTAAAGGATGCTTAAAGTCGGATGTGTGGTGGTTCTGCAGTGCTCCTTTTCACCAGCAGTAACCATCTGCTCTCAGGCTGAGTGAATACTCTGTGACAAATGAATGAATCCAAAATAAAGAGCAGGAGAGAGACAGATGGACAGAAAGAGAAAGGCGTGAGAGCGAAAGGATAAAGAGCGAAGGAGAAGGAAATCCGCTTTACGAAGCAGATCTATCAGAACACGCAAAGCGAGAATCTGTTGTCTCCTTTCTGCTCCGGCCTTTAAATAGGAAGCGCTAATGAGAGGAACTTCCGTCTGTTCGGTGCGAAAATCTCTACGATAAAAATAGTGCAGGATGAAGAGCTGGGAGAGAATCTCAGTGACGGTTCGTTGCATGGCTGCCCCTGCTTGTTTAATACTAGATTTCATTGGATGAGTTTTAGCTGTAGTGATTAAGGCTGGGCAATTAATCGAAAATGAATCGAATATCAGCAACCTGGAGAACTCAGACGCCTAAGAAAAATGCCGTGCCATAGCTACTGGTTTAAACAGCACATGGCAAGATTTAAAATATTGGTGTACAAGTTATTTTCTGCTTTTCACATGGCGCATGTCTCACGTTTACAATAAATGCAACTTATGTACGAGTTATTTTCAATTTTTAGGGAACTTGCTTTTTACGTTAAAACTTTTTCAATAAGACACTTTCATTTCAAATGACCATTTCAATTGGTTGAAATCTTCAGTATGTAACGATAAATGGTTCTCATTAAAAACAGTCCCAGCTTTAATAGTTGAACATCATGAACGCTTGCACATTAATTGTAATCAAGGTAAGACCGAGGTTCAATTACCGTATTTTTCGGACCATAAAGCGCACCGGATTATAAGACGCAATATCAACGATCGGCTGCTAACGGGTATATTTTCATACATAAAGCGCACCGGGTTATAAGGCGCATTAAATTAAACAAAACTCTTAAGTTCCGTCGGAAGCTCAGTTTGGTCTTTACCTGGCTCAGGGCGTCTTCTTGCTTCCTCCACTTCCGTACCATTGATTCGTTAATGTTGAATTCTCTCACAGCTGCTCTATGTCCATGTTGTACTGCGTGACTGATAGTGTTGAGTTTGAAATCCGCTTCGAAAATAAATGAATGAATGCACGTACCCTAATGCTGAAGCACATACCGTATTACTCCGCTATGCTGCGCACTACGGTGGCCGTAAGCTTCGTAACCTACCAAAGACCGTGCTAAAACATTTTGACAGGTTTATGAGCGCCGTGTACCATCTACAATCGGTTCTAGGTCAGAAAGCTCAACCAGAATTAATTCATACATTAGACGCACTGCATTTTAAGGCACACTGTCGATTTTTTTGCCTTATGGTTCGAAAAATACGGTAATCATGATAGTGATTTGAGGTCATATCGTCCAACACCAGTAGTGATAGTGTTTACGTTTTGTAGGCTTTGTTGCCATTGTTAGACAAAGTATTCATCAGGCTGGGTTTTTATACCTCAAGCCGAACAAGAAACCATCAGCTCTTATATATGGAAGCCGTGCGATGAGTGTTGCGAAGCTTAAAGCTTCAGATCGTCTGTTTTCACTTCCAGAAGCGATGCGTAAGTAACGTTACGTATGTCAGTCGGCAGATTACTGAGAAATCTGTGACACTTGTGTGCGTGCGGCAGCTGTCAGGGGTACTTATCTGAAGGGCCCTAACTTGCACGTCTGCGCATATTCATGTCTGAAGTGGCTCTCAGGACGTGAGTGTGTATACAAAGCAGCAGCATTCAGAATAAAATCCATGCCACCTGCTGATGTTTACATACACACGGTAATTACCACATATGGACTGTGCATGGAAAAGAAGTCCCCGAGGCATTAAGTTATACTTAAAGGGGCGTGCGGCTCTCGTGACGTGACGTGGGTTGTTGATTTTCTTAATGAAAAAACATAACAGTGATCAAATTACAGCTCCAGAGACCAATGTTTGGATCCTTGCTTGGCCTCTGTCTGTTTTAAGTTTGCATGTTCTCCCCACATGACATGCGTTAGTGTCCCAAAAAGTGGCCTAGTGTGACTGGCACCCTGCTGTGGCTAATTCTGGCCATGGGCCCTGTGCTGCCAGACAGGCCCTAAGCATGGTTAGGAAGTGAGTCACTAATGGTGTTATGATATATATAGTGTGTCTGTGTGTGTGTGTGTGTGTGTGTGTGATACAGTGTGTTAATGTAAAACTATACAGTATTGTGCAAAAGTCTTAGGCTACCATGTCATTAGATTTGTTGTTTTGCCAATGGTATAATGACCATGTATAATTATTTCTCAGTCACTTTATAAGGATACAAACAGAAAATACAGGAAATGTGTATGCAGTGCTTAAAAACAGTAAAAAAATAAGAAAAAACAGGCATCTATAGGCATCTGGCAGCTTCATCGGGATGCCAGTTTGACCCTTTTTGTTCCCCCTTTTCGGGGAGGCTACACTAAATTCCCCACGCAGAAGAATTTTGTTCTGAAAATACTTTTTTTTTTACATTTCGTGTACATCTTTGGTGTATTTTCTGTTTCTATCTTAATAAAGAGACTGAGAAATAATTATACATGGTCATTACACCATTTAAAAACAACTCTAATGGTGGCCTAAGACTTTTTGCGCGGTACGGTGTTTATGTAACTATATAATGAATCTACTGTGTTGATGGGAGGTCAGTGGAAATTGTGCGGAGAACATACCAAACCCCACACAACCCATTTTCCCATCGACACGCCAGCGTGACTTCAGTCCTTCTCCTTGACTCTAATACAGAAAGTCCTGGGACCTTCAGCGAGCCCAATTCAACGAATTGACATATTATACAGGATTCTTGTCAAAAACAGAACTAAAAAGTAACAAAGCTGATGAGGCTCCTGCATTTAAACATTTAAGTTGCAATTTTTCTACTCCTAAAAGATGGATGTCACTAGGCAATCGTGTGGCGCTCGTATTAAGACCTGTATTCCTTTATTTCTACAATCAGAATGAAGTTTTTGAGTTATAGAAATCTACTAAAGCCGCTCTGATTTCATCCCATTAATCGGATCATTCTGTGTGTGTGTGTGTGTGTGTGTGTGTGTTAATCTGGTGTTATTGTCTGGACAGTGTCACACCCAGACAGGACTGAAACCTTCTCAGGAAACTGGTGTGTGTGTGTGTGTGTGTGTGTGTGTGTGTGTGTGTGTGTGTGTGTCTTGGAAGACACTGCATCCATTGAGATCATGTCTGCATTCCAAAACCAGCTTTCAACTGCGTTCAGAGCAGCCAGGTGCACACACACCTTTGTTTGCTTCCCTTACTAATTTGCTCTTTTCTCTCAGTCTCTCTGTCTTGTCCAGTCTGTCTTCCCAATAAAAGAGTGATTTTGATTCCACAGTGTTAATTCATTTCAGAAGGCTTGTCCAGAACCGAAACCGACGAGTACCGAGCAAATGTTTCCCATAAGGAATAATGTAAATGGAATGAATGGGTTCCAGACTCCGCGGAAAATCCCCCTGTATAACATTATCAGCATTAATGGATCTGTATTGTACAGGAGCTCCCTGATTTCTGATGGGGATATGTTCAACAAATCCATCATAATATAAATATACCATGAACTGATGAGTTTAATAGAGTCTGTACTGTATCATAGCAACTCAACTCCTCAGCTGGACAGAGAATCGAATGAATCAATCGAAGGATTCACTGACTCAAACACTAAACAGCTTATTCAGAGAAAGTGATTCGCTCAGTCCTTGCCACTGACAGGCTGTTTGCTGATTTGCTGGTCTAGGGTCAGTCAGTGTTGGCTGCGCTCCGAACGAAAGCCCGTCAGAAGCAGCTACACGGGAGTGATTCAAAACCACTATATACTTCCGATTGTGCATCAGGAATAGCTGATGAGTGACTGAACATAATAATGTGTCAACATTCCGATTATAAAACTGTGTTTCTTGTCCCTGCGGAGCGAGGTCCGTGATCTAATGTTCTTCAGACTGAGACAGAAATAAAATGGTGCCCTTTGGTTCCCCTCAACCCCTTTCACTTCTGAGTTAAAGCAAATGCAGTCAGGACTCTTTGCTCCTAAACACCCCCACGCCCTCCTTCAGATCCCCCGCATGCACAACCCCTCAGAGACGGTCATTAAACACCATAAATCTCGGAGACAAAAAGGAGGACTCTGACCTGCAGGATGAGGGGCAGCTCAGTGCCATTTGAGGGAAGAAAGAAGCAATAAAGAGAGAAAAATAACAAGCCTCACTTCGACTTTTCCCCTTTCTCATCCGCTCGCAATTCAGAGAGAAGGTGGCGAGGGTGTCAACGTGAGGGCGCGGCGCCGAGAAACGACGGCAGAAAGGGAAAATAATAAATTGTTGTTTGTGCTTTCAGTTTCTTCAGTGTCTGTCAGTCACATTTTATGTCCCTAATCTTGTATTTATTCATTACTGGCTCTGCATTATTCATATCAAACAATAATGCCCCGGTAGCTGATGGGTGATTCGTCTTACTGACAATATATTATATCGATTTCGCCCTGCTTTGTGGATTGCTCCATATGTATCAACACGGGACTCATTAAAAATGGAAAAGGATCTCCCTCAGGCATGTTATTTCCTAAAAATCATATTTGCATGTATTTGGAGGACGAGTCGACTTTTTGTACCATGTCTGCTCCAGTAAGGGAACTGGATGCCAAAGACTGCTGGTTTGTTTAAATATAATAAATAAAAGTCTTTATTGCTCTTATCCACAACATGCTACTTGTTTATAGCGATATAGCTAAAGAGCTTAGCTAGATTGACCTGATTTTATTTTGAATAAAAGGTGATACGTTGGGAGGCACAGGGCAGACAGTTGGCTGGTAGGAGGTCGGTGCCTGGGGGGTTACGAGTAAGTGGTGGCTCAGTGAACTTTAAGACGTAAACATCGTCTTTTAAACCTTCTCTTGTGTTCGAATCACAGTCAAATTTGGCAGGGTACTTGAAGAAAAGTTTCATAAAGTACAGTACTGTGCAAAAGTCTTAGGCCACCATTAGATTTGTTGTTTTTGCAATGGTAAAATGACCATACAAGGCAGGTGTGAAAGCACAGCCACACTTCGTATCTAGACAACATGAGTGCATTTACATGAAGTTAATAATCCGATAACTGCAAGTAATTGTACATGTACTTGAGTAATCACATGATGGGAAACCTCCGGGTTTGCACGTCTCCGTACTGGTAATCGGATTTCTACTTTGCAACCAGCCAATAATCTCACAAAAACATGAAACATAAATATTGTATTATATAATACATTACATAATTGAAGGGTGGCACGGGGGTGCAGTGGTTAGCATTGTCGCCTCAAAACTCTGCCTGTGTGGAGTTTGCATGTTCTCCCCGTGCTTGCATGGGTTTTCTCCGGGTACTCCGGGTGTTAGGTTAATTGGTGTTTCCAAAGTGCCCCTTGGAGTGTGAGTGTGTGTGCCCTACGATGGATCGGCGCCCTGTCTGAGGTTGTTCCTGCCTTGCACCCTGTGCCCGGCTAGGCACCGACTAGCCACCGTGACCCTGACTTGGATAAGCGGGTAAGACACGAGTGAATGAATTACATAATGGAATTCTTCGTTTTCTCGTGTATGTACTGCGTCTCCAAGTAGTGTTGCATAGCCGCTTCGCTTCCTTTAGTTCTGTGGCGTGATTCATTCCGGAGTTGCCAGATCCAGCAGGAAAAAACCTCGCCACATTCAAAGGAAAACAGGCCAAATAAAGCCAAGTATTTAGAACAGGCGAACCTGGCAACCGTGTCGGGTAAGGAAATCGGGTAAACATGCTATGAGAAATCCAGCTCCCTTTATCGGATTTCTTAATCTGATTTCGGTGGTACAGCTGGTAAAATTGGTGCCACACAGCCCCAGGGCCTTTGGTTTGATCCTTGGCTCTGCTTACGTCTCACGTCCCACGTGGGTTTCCTCTAGATACTCTACTGCGTCTCGGCTAATGAAGTTAGTCCTAGGTGCGAGTACAGCGCTGGGTGACTGAATAAAAAAATCTCGTACTTTCTGTCATAAACACACATTTTGTCCGTTGGTGACCCGCACACACCGCTGAGCAGAGACTCCTGATTAGTATGCAGAATTATGCAAATGAGGACTAAATACCAGAACCACCCCCTTCTCAATTCCAGCTTCATTTCTCCCTCTCTCTCTCTCGCTCGATCTCTTATTATTCAGGGATTAATCTGGATCTTAAAGCCGGGAGATTTGCATGAAGAAGTAACACACAGCAAAAGCTCAACACACACTTGCGTGTGTGTGTGTGTGTGTGTGTGTGTGTGTGTGTGTGTGTGAGGTCTGATTGTGAGTGAGGGGTGTGTGAGGAAACCTTGCGTGAAATTGTTGCTCAGCCCGCTTTGTTGATCGCGGACTGTGCATGCAGGGATGGAATAGCGTGTGTGTGTGTGTGTGTGGTGGGGGAGTTGGGGTGTGTTTTAAAAACGTAAAACCCAGTGCTGGTGTGTGCCTGTTGCAGTAGGTCAGTGTGTGTGTGTGTGTGAAGGATTGTATAGTAAAATGACAACTTGTGAAGTCGATGTCGGTGAGAAACTAGGTGAGATCTGTGAGGAGAAGGTAGGTGTGTGTGTCGTAGTGTGTGTGTGTGTGTGTGTGTTTCATAGTGTGTGTGTGTGTGTGTGTTAGTTATTGCTCTTTGACCTTGTTAAAACCTTCTGCTCTTCTCTTTAATTAATGTAACAGCACACTCACTTCTCTCTCACACACACAGTCCTGGTAATCCCAACTTTATGGGGACTTTCCATTGACTTAATGATTACTTGAGCTCCTTAATGCAATATCTACACCTACCCCTGACCCTAACCTTAGCCTCAGTAACCTAAAGCCAATGTTTTGACTCTTTTGGAAAGTTGCCCTTTCTGGATAAAAGCATTAGGGACCAGCACAAGAAAAAATATCAGATCAGGTGTGCATTCTTATTTTCTCCTTTGTTTGTGTGTGTGTGTGTGTGTGGTTGCAGTATGACCCAGAGGGCTCTGGTTTCATCAGCGCAGAGTGTTTGCGTGACTTGCTGGAGACGCACGGCTCCGAACTCGACACGCACAAACTGGAGGTTCTGCTCGCGCTGGCTAACGGGAATTCGGAAGGAAAGATACGCTACCAGGACTTCATCAGCCTGGTGAGTCCTGCACAGGTGTGTGACTGCATTACCCACAATGCTCAGAGTGACGAGAGTATTACTGCACAGATGTAGGACTACATTACCCACAATGCTTAGGGTGAAAAGAGTAGTGGCGCTACAAAATCAAAATGCTCATGGTGAAGGAAGTATAACTGCAAAGTTGTAGGACTACATCTCCCACAATGCCCAGGGTGCAGATTACTTCTACTATATTATACCTATTTCTCAGGGCCTATACCTATAACTTATTATGGGCATTACTGCTAAGTCACTATTTGTATCTAGTGTGTGTTCTATGTTGTGTTTACTTTTTTTATATTTTATAATTTGGCATCTGTAGGCTTGATCCAAACGTCATCTCGTTGTACTTGTAGATATCTTAACTTATCTTATAAGCTGAGTCTAGCCCAAAAAAAGAGCAGCCAGATGTAGAGCAGCCAGCTCGTTGTCTGTCTGATTGGGACTGTGGTAGCCTAGCGGGTAAGGTACTGGACTATGGACCCAAAGGTCCAGGTTCAAATCCCGCCAAGCTGCCACTGCCACTCCTTGAGCAAGGCCCTTAACCCACAATTGCTTGGATTGTAAGATTGTATAATTGTAAGTCGCTCTGGATAAGGGCGTCTGCTAAATGCTGTAAATGTAAATGTAAATGATATAAAGGTAATTGGGCAGGGTCATGTAGAAGAAATGAGATGTCCAGGTTTGTAAATAAGAGTGCAAGAATACTGCGACAGATGATGTCGGGTGTGAAAGTATCTGGACGTCCAGGTGATCTGTACTGCTCAGAGCCAATCGGAACACAGTTTTTGTTCGTAATCAATGGGAAAGGTTGTGTGCACCCTCAGCACCTCTGAGTCTGCTGGGAATCGATGCGGTTATGAATAGGACTGTGAATAGGAACAGCGGGTCTGTATGTGTGTCTATGTGGGGTCACAGTTATTGTCCCTTAGAAAGCACCTGCTGGGAACACATTTCCAGTTCATCCAAACACAACAGAGAGAACAAGAGCACTCTGGGTACATGGTTAAGAAAACCGAACTGTGGCTGCTTGAAATGGCAAAATATCCGCAGTGCCACAGTAATATTGTGCAGTAATACAAACCGTTAGACTTTCTCGGTTTGGATGTGTCAGCTGTTTGCGTATCTCGAGATCAAGGTCAGGCAGAAGTCGCTTCCCACCGCTCCTTTGTTTCTCAAGACCTCCTTTATTCTGTATGGCACGGGGGTAGAGGTGCATTCCTGAATTTGTATAGGACGTTTTGTTTCGGGCAACGTGCTATACAAGAAGCTTGAACTGAAATGTTGAATAAATTCTTTGTTAGCCGTCAGTATACGTGATGTGCCCATGGCTTCAATTATGCCCCGGGTCTGCCATCTCTCTCCCAGCACATCTGCTCTCAGGGACGAGTCTGTAATCCACAATGGTTGCTGAGAGACTGTGAAGGAATCTCACCGATGTGTTGTAGCAGCAGCAGTGTTGATACGAGCGTTCACAGGATCACAGTTACACTCACGCCTGTTAGAAAACACAGAGAGGAGGACAAGCCTGAATGAGAATCCAAGGAGATCATGTTCAGGGTTCAAACTGGCACCGTGACAAAATTGACATTTCAATAGACATGTTAGGGGTGGCATGAGAGCGCAGCAGAATGCGTTCCTCAAGCAGGACTGCAGCAGGGAACAGTCTAGCTGCACCTCTGCCTACAGTGGGGCAAAAAAGTATTTATTCAGCCACTGATTGTGCAAGTTCCGCAATTTTCATCATAGGTACACTTCAACTATGAGAGACAAAATGAGAAAAAAATAAGGAAATCACATTGTAGGATTTTTAAAGAATTGTAGGCCACTCCAGGACCTTGAAATGCTTTTTATGGAGCCACTCCTTTGTTGCCCGAGCGATGTGTTTGGGATCATTGTCTTGCTGGAAGACCCAGCCACGATCCATCTTCAGTGCTCTCACTGATGGAAGGAGGTTTTGCCTTAAAATCTTACGATACATGGCCCTGTTCATTCTTCCCTTAACACGGATCAGTCGTCCTGTCCCCTCTGCAGAAAAACAACCCCAAAGCATAATGTTTCCACCCCCATGCTTCACAAGTTGAGTTTTTAACAAAAAAATTCTATTTTGGTTTTATCTGACCACATGATATTCTCCGAATCCTCTTCTGGATCATCCATATGCTCTCTGGCAAACTTCAGTTGGGCCTGGACATGTACTGGCTTAAGCCTGGCACTGCAGGATCTGAGTCCCTCTTGGCGTAGTGTGTTTCTGATGGTAGCCTTTGCTACTTTGGTCCCAGCTCTCTGCAGGTCATTCATCAGGTCCCTCCGTGTAGTTCTGGGATTTTTGCTCACCGTCCTCATGATCATTTTGACCCCACGGGATGAGATCTTGCGTGGAGCCCCAGATCGAGGGAGATTATCAATGGTCTTGTAGGTCTTCCATTTTCTTACAGTTGCTCCCACAGTTGGTTTATTCACACCAACCTGCTTGCCTATTGTAGATTCACTCTTCCCAGCCTGGTGCAGGTCTACAGTTTTCATCCTGGTGTCCTTCGGCAGCTCTTTGGTCTTGGCCATGGTTGAGTTTGGAGTCTGACTGTTTGAGGCTGTGGACAGGTGTCTTTCATACAGATAACGAGGTCAAACAGGTGCCATTAATACAGGTAACGAGTGGAGGACAGAAGAGCGTATTAAAGAAGTTACGGGTCTGTGAGAGCCAGAAATCTTGCTTGTTTGTGGCTGACCGAATACTTATTTTCCACCATGATACAATTAAATTATTTTAAAATCCTACAATGTGATTTCCTGGATTTTTTTTCTCATGTTGTCTCTCATAGTTGAAGTGTAGCTATGATGAAAATTACAGACCTCTCTCATCTTTCTAAGTCGGAGAACTTTCACAGTCAGTGGCTGACTAAATACTTTTTTGCCCCACTGTAAGTAGGGCTAGGCTATGCTCCTTAAAACGTCCCAGTAGATGGAGCTGCTCTAAATTAGTGCTAGGTGTGAAATACCTTAATTGTGAGGCTGTGATACTGTAGCATGGGGGCACCCCTGGTCTGGCCATGTGACAACCACAGAAGAAGGAAACCCAATTGCCTCCAGATTACAGAAGTCATTTTGGCTCTGGCAGTCAAAATGAGAAGCTGTGTGCCCAGTGTGTGTCAAAACCACTTAAAAGCCGATTCATTTTTCTCCAATATTATTTAATGTAGTCCTAAGAATCATTTTTGGGAAAGTGAGAGTTTTTTTTTACATAAGAAATCCAGAAGCTGCCAAGTTGAAAAGGTAAAATTGGTCAGATATAATGAATTTAAGCTAAGATCTGCTGCGTTTGTATACGCAATTTAATGACACTATCAGATTTATATATTATCCTGATGTTTATATGGAACTCATATTAATGTACGTCATGTATAAGTCATGTGCGTTTCCCCAGATGAGTAACAAGCGCTCGAACAGTTTCCGCCGGGCAATCCAGCATGGCGGGAGGCAGCTAAGGGGCTCCAGCCTGAGGGAAGAGGTGGGACTGGGTCTGTCTCAGCGGTTCGTTCGTCATGTAGCGTATGAGACTCTGCCCAGGGAGGTGGATCGCAAGTGGTACTTTGACAGCTACACCTACTGTCCTCCACCGTGGCTCATCCTGACCATCACCCTTGCAGAGGTGAGAAGCTCGATAAGATATCGTAAACACAACATCTGTAACACCAACAGTTCACGTCTACAGATAAATGCAGCTTGCCATGTTGCTTTTTGTCTTTCGAGAGTGCAACCCTCGTCTGTCAGCAGGTGTCACAAGGGTTCGCTCGTACTCTTTTTTTTGTCATTCAGACGTGAATTAGATGTATATAAGACCGATTATTATTTCCTATTAAACTTGTAATTCATAAGACCTCAGTAGTTAAAGTGAACGGACATTGATTGGATGGGCGCTAAACGCCTCTTACCTGTACTGCGCTTTTTCTCGATCAGATGGTGGTGTTTATGTATTACGGCGTTCAGCTGGACCGCTGGGTGTTACAGGTCTCGTCGCCATCCTTCCTGAAGAGCCCTCTTCCATACCACCCTCAGTGCAGGGCACAGGCCTGGCGCTACCTCACCTACCTCTTCATGCATGCTGGGTGAGTGCTTATTTTCTAATCACTAGGAATTTGATTGGCTGTCTAACTGAAAAGCAATGGCATTGTATGGATTCTGTTCATGCCGAGCGCCCCCCCCTGCTGGCTGCCTGTGTGTATTGTAGGATCGAGCACCTGGGTCTGAACATGGCCATGCAACTGCTGGTCGGCGTTCCTCTGGAGATGGTGCACGGAGCCCCCCGGATCGGCCTCATCTACCTGTGCGGCGTTCTCGCAGGTCAGTCCGATTTTTCTTCACATTATGAGCATGAGCACCAGCGCCACCTAATTGATCTATCATTACATGGACACACACACAGACACACACACCATTTGGTTGGCTACATGCTGATTTATGATGCATTTTGGCCCTACTTTTCACTAAAAGTGTGACCCAAAGGGCACAGATGGTACACAATGCCTTGTCTTCGTCTAACACACAAACACACACAAACACACAAAAACACACACACTAGCTGATAATGTCATCAGCAGCAAAGAAATGACATTTCCACTCCAAAACAATGCAACCCTCTTGGTAGGGTAAACTCACACACACACACACACACACACACGTTTGTCTTGCTATCCTTGTGAGGACTTTCCATTGGCATGAATGACAATGAAGGACTCCTGCAGCCAATTAATGCTACACCGACCCCTTACTTTTGGTTTTCAAATAAAAGTTTGTAAAGAAGCACTTAAAAAAGTGAGGATCGTTTTCAACATTTTAAACAAGTCAGGTTTTCCTATCATTGTAGGGACATTTGGTCCTCACAAGTATAGCAAGACAAGGTACACACACACACACACACACACACTTTTATATATGGTTGCAGAATTTACGAAGGATTTATGTCATGTCTTGTACTGAACAGAAAAATTCTCTATCTCTGATTTAAGCATCTCTCTGTATGAGTTTTGGACCACTAAAATGTGTGTGTGTGTGTGTGTGTGTGTGTGTGTGTGTGGTTGTGACTGTTTGTGTG
This sequence comes from Ancistrus triradiatus, assembly GCA_025084515.1. NCBI lineage: Eukaryota > Metazoa > Chordata > Actinopteri > Siluriformes > Loricariidae > Ancistrus > Ancistrus triradiatus. Next base: position 504,901 of record JAJAGP010000042.1, on the reverse strand, counting down.
CCTGTGTGCGTTGTCAGAAGCACGGCCTGTTGAGAATCCTTTGTGTTAATGAGAAATCGATCCACAAATATCAGTGTGTGTGTGTGTGTGTGTGTGTGTGTGTGTGTGTGTGTGTGTGTGTGTGTGAAGGCTATAACCATCTGTAATCATGTTTTGGCAGGCTAAATAATTCAGTCTCAGCAGATCCAGGACAAATAGAAACCCTGATTCAGTGTCGTTTACCTAAGATGGAGTGGGCATGTCCACCCTAATGTTCTGATAATGGTTTGGGACACGTTCACTCTAGTGGACCGTCTGTTGGCTCTACAGCAGATAGGGACGCATTCCTTGTAGTTTAACGATGATTGGACCCATAATGGTCTGGGACATGCCCACCATGACTAAATTGTTACCAGAACCTGCCCACCAGAACCTAGAAAACCTGTCCATGGGGTCTCCTTGGTGGATTCTGTCTATCCGGGGAATATGGAGTTAGATGCTTTAGGGTTGGAGTTAGATCCTCCCTAATGTAGTGATGAAAGTTTAGACTACTGATGGTCTGGCTTCCAGTGGACTGATGATCTCGAGGTGTACGAACAGTGAGCGATGGACAAAGATCACATGATTGTGCAAATGACATATCATCCTGGTCCTGTCAGCGATAGGAGGGCTTACAGAGGCATTGTGGGTGCAGCAGCCGTCCGGGTTAGGTACGCAAACACAGGAAGAGCAGCGCAGGATTAGATAATTGCAGTAGTGCTGATGGTCGTGATGGTGGTTATTACTGTCAGCGCTACACTCACTGTGTTTACAGCGTTGAGATTTAAAGCCTGGAGCCGAGCAGCTTTGTGTATGTCTGTCTGCAGATCTGTGCGCTCGTGTGTGATTAAAAAGTACAATCATGTGCTTTTAGAGACGCCATAATTACAGGCGGCGCGTCCGCTTTCATCTCTGTGTGAAACACCAGACGCTGTCAGCGCGCATTTAGACTTGGGAACGTTTGCTCGGGTGAAGCCTCGCGAACGCTCTCCTGCCTAAAGTCGTCCTTCTGGGTGCTGTCAGAAATATCTGTAAATTGAAAGTATGGTATCGTCTCTCAAGGGGCTAATTCTAATTATGAAATATGTTTGAATTATGGGATGTGGGTTACATATGTTACCTTAGCATCTCCCCTTCATCTCTGCCTTCCCCCTTGATGTTAGTTGACATTTCCGGGATCTGCTCAGATCAAAAAACGTTTAAAGTCTGCCACAGCTTGCTAACGGATTTGTTAACACACGTTCGACCCCTTGAAATCCGCTGGGATACACAGCGCTAACACTAGCTTATGCTTAAAAATACCAGTGCTGAGTCAGTGGTGGAGCAACTGCTGACGTAATTATCCATTATATGACTTTGGGCCAACATCCGTTTGATACCTGAGTAGGATATGTACTGCTGTGGCAAGTGAAAAACATGCTGAGTGTCTGTGCGTCTTTATGCCTATTCATGTGTATTTATACTACGAAAAATGAGGCATCTTGCGTGTTTAAGGTGGTAGTAACTTCAGGCTGCTGCAGGTGGCGTTGCACAAGGACGATCGGGCTATATATACCTACGGGAAGAGGTGGTACAGTGCAGAGATGTCTCGTTCTCATGATTTTCTTTATTTCTGAAGCAATTTCTAATACATCTTTTTTTATCTATATTTCCCTGCAACTGGAAGAAATTACTACAAACAGAGGTTTAAAAGGATAAATAAATTGTTCCATTGTAGTTTCACCATATATTAAATAATTAAGTGAAAACATTCCTTTTTATTTCTGAAGAATAGCAATTTAAAATGGTGAAATTTTGTTGTATATACAGTCGTATGAAAAAGTTTGGGCACCCCTGATAATTTTCATGATTTTAGTTTATAAATCATTGGTTGTTCAGATCAGCAACTTGAGTTAAATATATCATATAGCAGATGAACACAGTGATATTTGAGAAGTGAAATATGAAGTTTATATAGGATTTACAGAAGTGTGAGAGTAATTATTCAAACAAAATTAGGCAGGTGCATAAATTTGGGCACCCCAACAGAAAAATGACATCAATATTTAGTAGATCCTCCTTTTGTAGAAATAACAGCCGCTAAACGCTTCCTACAGCTTCCAGTCTGGATCTGGTTGAAGGTGCTTTGGACCATTCTTCTATAGAAAACATCTCCAGTTCAGTCAGGTTTGATGGTTTCCGAGCATGGACAGCCCACTTTAAATCACAACACAGATTTTCAGTAATATTCATGTCTGGGGACTGAGATGGCCATTCCAGAACGTTGTACTGGTTCCTCTGCATGAATGCCTTGGTAGATTTTGAGCAGGGTTTGGGGTCGTTGGCCTCGGTGCAAGTTCAACTTTGTCACTGATTCTTGAACATTGTTCTCAAGAGTCTGCTGATATTAACTGGAATCCATGCGACCCTCAAGATTGCCTGTACCTGCACTGGCCACACAGCCCCACAGCATGATGGAACCACCACCAAATTTTACTGTGGGTAGCAAGTGTTTGTCTTGGGAATGCTGTGTTCTTTTTCCACCATGCATATCGCTTATTGTTATGTCCAAATAACTCCATTTTAGTTTCATCAGTACACTGCACTTTATTCCAAAATGAAGCTGGATTGTCCAAATGTGCTGTAGCACACCTCAAGTGACTCTGTTTGTGGCGTGTCTGCAGAAAAGGCTTCTTCTGCATTACTCTCCCATACAGCCTCTCCTTGTGCAAACTGCTCTGAATAGTTGAACGATGCACAGTGACACCATCTGCAGCAAGATGAGGTTGTAGGTGTTTGGACCTGGTCTGTGGCTTGACTATGACTGTTCTCACCATCCTTTGCATCTGCCTATCTGAGATTTTTCTTGGTCTGCCACTTCGGGAGTTCCTTAACTAGAACTGTGCCTGTGGTCTTCCATTGCCTCACTGTTCCTCACAGTGGAAACTGACAGCTGAAATCTCTGAGATAGCTTTTTGTATCCTTCCCCTGAACCATGATGTTGAATAACCTTTGTTTTCAGGCCATTTGAGAGTTGTTTTGAGGCTCCAATTTTGCCACTTTTCAGAGAAGATAAAAAGAGGAGAAAAACTTCCAATTGGCCACCTTAACACTTTCTCATAGTTGGATTCACTTGTGTATGTAGATCAAGGTCAATGAGCTTACAAAAACAAATTTTGTGTTCCAATAATTAGTGCTAAAGGTATTCAAATGACAAGGGTGCCCAAATTTATGCACCTGCCTAATTTTGAATAATAATAAATTTGAATAATTACTTTGAATAATTACTGCACACTTTCTGTAAAACCTATAAACTTAATTTCACTTCTCAAATATCACGGTGTTCATCTGCTATATGATATATTTACCTGAAATTGCTGAGCTGGACAACCAATGATTTATAAAGAAAAATCATGAAAATGATCAGGGGTGCCCAAACTTTTTCATACGACTGTAGTCCCCTGCAATTAAAAGACATTAGAATGAGTTTTGAATGTACGGGAGAATTGTTTGAGTGCGCCCTCTGCTGTTCAAAAAATGCAGTTGACTTAGATGACATCATCAATCTGCACGAGGCGATGCATTACACCCCTACTAACCAGAGTAATGTTATTTCCAAGTGCGAAATAGGTCACAAGTTTGACATTAACATCTTTATCCGTGGTTTGTTTACACAAATGTTCCTCCCTCTGAGTATAAGTGTTTTCCTTTGACTGTTGCCACATTTCCTTCAAGAACGCTGCATTAGTCACTAGACAGATGGTTTGTAGGATGCTTAATTGTAGTCAGCACCAGTGATATCATAGGATTTATTTGGATGCTTCTGTTTGGGAGAATCACACCTTCATATTGTTTATCATCACACTCACTGACCTGAAACACAAAACCTGAAAACTGATGGTAGAAATGATTTTCAAGGAGCTTTAACACTTATTTTTCTTCCCCCGCAGGTTCTCTGGTGGTATCGATATTAGATATGGCAGCTCCTGTGGTCGGCTCGTCAGGAGGAGTTTATGCCCTGGTCTCCGCCCACCTTGCCAATGTCGTCATGGTAACACACTAACTAATACATACAGGTCTTATGTTGTTTATTGTGTTTCTTAACTGTAGTATAATACAATGTATGGTATATTACAGTGTAGTATTGCTTAGTGTAGTATTAAAATATACAGGTAATCCTCGACTTACGACGCAGATCCGTTCCTAGGTGGCGTCGTAAACCGATTTTCGGTGCAAGTCGGAACATGCGTACATACTGTACGTAAATAACATACTGTAAGCACTTAGCCTATCCTAACACAGTAATTATCAAAAAACGAGCCGCGTAACCGTGTATTCTTCCACCGCACACACCAAACACGAAGTTCGTGTTATGATGTTTACGACGCAAAACCACTTAAGTGCGAAACAAGGCTTTATACAGTAAATGGGAGATGTGTCGTAACCACGAAACGTCGTAACTCGAGACCGTCGTAACCCGAGGACTACCTGTACTCTATAGATTTCAAGAATATATGCCGTGTTCCTAACTATTCCTCTGACTTTTATTCCACTGCAGACAGTATGAACCTGAGATATTTCATGTTTCTTTTGGTCAAATTCACTTCATTTGTTAATAAACATCTATACGTGCATTTCAGGCCTGCAACACATTCCAAATGAAGTTGGGATGGGGACAATTTAGGGCTAGTAATGAGGTAAAAAGCTAAATAATGATTTAGTGATTTCAAACGGGTGATGTGAGCAGGTGATTATAATCAAGATTAGGGACAAAATCAGTCTTTGAGGAGTAAAGATGAGCAGAGGATCTCCAGTTGATCAACAAATGTGTAAGAAAATTATGGAAATGTTTAAGAATACTGTTCCTCAAACAAAGATTGGAAAGGATTTCCATATTTCTTCCTCTACAGTGCATAATATCATTACAATTTCAGTGTGTAAAGGGTAAGCCTAAACTGAAGAGGGGTGATCTCCAATCCCTCAGACGGCAATGCATCAAGAACCGTCATTCATCAATAGCTGATAGAACCATATGGGCAAGGGATTACTTTATCAAACCTTTATCAAGCTCTACAATAAGGAGTTACATTCACAAATGCCACTTAAAACTGTAAGGATCACTGCATATATGTTTTTATTTGCGTTTTCCATACCGTCCCAACTTTTTTCTGATTTGGGGTTGAATAGTAAAATAAATGACTATATTATACTGTATAATGTTGTACCATAGAGTGCAGTAAAACATACTCTAGTATAGTGTACTGTAGTATTCCTTGAACAGCGTAGTATAACATAATCTAGCATACTACAGTAGGTTTACTATTTTCTAGTATGGTTTGGTGTATCCTTGTACAGGGCAGTAATAAAGAGTGTAGTTAAACTTACTCTAGAATAGAATACTGTAGTGTAGTAGAGCACTCAGTACACTGTTCATACCTTTGGTCAGATGCCCTGTGTTTGGGACTTTGGCTGCGTGTGTGTGTATGCCAACGTTAAAACCAAGCCTGAGTTTGTAATTCATAACACTTCCACATCAGTTGTGTCGTCGTCAGTACTCCATCTTCACCTTTCCCATAACGCACTGGGCCCTGACCTTGCAGGAGTGACTGTTAAATAGCTTGCTCACGCTCATCAAATATTAAACACACACACACACACACACACACACACAATCAGGGGCTGTGTAATCAGGGCTCGGGTTGCACCAGGATCAGTTCAACACACCCATGCAGAGATAATCAGAGACTGAAGCTGATCCTAATGCTGATCTCAGATCAGTTCAGCTGTACTTACGCTGATGATGAGTCAGCAGGTCAGACAGAGCTGTAAATGCAAAACGCCATGCTGTCACCTCAGAGCCGTGCCAACAGCGCTGCAATTTATACACCCAGCCTCCACGGTATATTGTGTTGCCTGTTTGTTCTGAACACCGCCATATAGAGTCAGCTCCAAAATTACTGGCACCCTTGGTAAAGATAGTTTAAAAGGGTTATAAAGATGTCTTTATAGTTTATAGCGCAATCTTACACCGAATGTAGTAGAATCTACCCTTTAATTGAAGTGTATTTATTCTGAGAAATAAGCTATAAACCATGTGCCAATTATTGGCAGCCCTGGGAATGAACAAAATAAAACTATGGCGCGTTCCCATTCAGAATTTACTTACACAGGATAGACTATTTCACTAAGGTATAAATATGAGGTGGCAAAGGCCAAATTCCCTTAGTCTTTCACCAAAATAGGTAAGCTGTCATATAGAAGGTAGACGCAAAGATGTAAAGTGGACAAAAGCTTTTTCAAGTGTCGCCTCAGTGATAAAAATCTTATGTTTGGACAGTAATTACAGTTTCACAGGACAACTGAGAAAACTGAGTTTCTAGTTGGTTGTATTCTCTGTGACTCTGGATGTTTACATCACATGTACAGTGGTGTGACAAAGTGTTTGCCCCCTTCTTGATTTCCTATTTTTTTGCATGTTTGTCACACTTAAGTGTTTCGGAACATCAAACCAATTTAAATATTAGCCAAAGACAACACAAGTAAACACATTTTTTTTTAAAACAACAAAAAAAAAAATCCAAACCTACATGGCCCTGTGTGAAAAAGTGATTGCCCCCCCCTTGTTAAAACATAACTATGGTTTATCACACCTGAGTTCACTGTCTCTAGCCACACCCAGGTCTGATTTTTGCCACACCTGTTCTCCATCAGGACATCACTTATATAGGACCTGCCTGACAAAGTGAAGCACACCAAAAGGTCCTTAAAAGCTACACATCATGCCAAGATCCAAAGAAATTCAGGAACAATTGAGAAAGAAGGTCATTGAGATCTATCAGTCTGGAAAGGGTTATAAAGTCATTTCTAAAGCTTTGGGACTCCAGCGAACCACAGTGAGAGCCATTATCCACAAATGGTGAAGACATGGAACAGTGGTGAACCTTTTCAGGAGTGGCCGGCCGACCAAAATTACCCCAAGAGCGCAGTGACGACTCATCCGAGAGGTCACAAAAGACCCCACAACAACATCCAAAGAACTGCAGGCCTCACTCGCCTCAGTTAAGGTCAGTGTTCATGCCTCCACCATAAGAAAGAGACTGGGCAGAAATGGCCTGCATGGCAGAGTTCCAAGACGAAAACCAGTGCTGAGTAAAAAGAACATTAAAGCTCGTCTCAATTTTTCCAGAACACATCTTGATGATCCCCAAGACTTTTGCTAAAACATTCTGTGGACTGTGTGTCCCATTAAATCTGGTGTAAAAGTAACACAGCATTTCAGAAAAAGGACATTATAGCAACAGTAACATATGGTGGGGGTAGTGTGATGGTCTGGGGCTGTTTTGCTGCTTCAGGACCTGGAAGACTTGCTGTGATAAATGGAACTATGAATTCTGCTGTCTACCAAAAAATCCTGAAAGAAAATGTCCGGCCATCTGTTCCTGACCTCAAGCTGAAATGAACTTGGGTTTTGCAGCAGGACAATGCAAGTCCAGCTCTGAATGGCTGAAGAAAAACAAAATGAAGACTTTCAAGTGGCCTAGTCAAAGTCCTGACCTGAATCCTACTGAGATGCTGTGGCATGACCATAAAAAGGCCGTTCATGCTGGAAAACCCTCCAATGTGGCTGAATTACCACAATTCTACAAAGATGAGTGGCCAAAATTCCTCCACAACGCTGTAAAAGACTCACTGCAAGTTATCACAAACGCTTGGTTGCAGTTGTTGCTGCTAAGGGTGGCCCAACCGGTTATTAGGTTTAGGGGGCAATCACTTTTTCACACAGGGCCATGTAGGTTTGGATTTTTTTCTCCCTTAATAATAAACACCTTCATTTAAAAACTGCATTTTGTGTTTACTTGTGTTGTCTTTGACTAATATTTAAATTGGTTTGATGTTCCGGAACACTGAAGTGTGACAAATATGCAAAAAAATAGGAAATCAGAAAGAGGGCAAACACTTTTTCACACCAATATAACTACTCTTTTTCTCCTCCTCTTTGAAATATTATAAGAAAACAAACTTCTCCAAACATCCAGTTCAATTAAGCATTGCTCTATTAAAGCCTCCATTTGTAAATTTGGGAATATCTTGGATTCATGCGCTAGAAGATCTACAATTTGTAGCAACACGTGGCATCATCTGTCTCTAAAATCACAGAAATGTGCATCCCGAAGGGGACTGAAATGATCAGCGCACAGAGTAGGTAAATAACAGGAGGTAGTTCAGCCTGCAGTTTTCTCAGTGGAGGAGAGAAAAACACTGACGTGGCTGATCCGGACAGAAATGAAATCACAGAGTAACTCCTGTAAACAAATGGAAATTTGTTTTTGGAGGAGAAGGGACTTTGGTGGCCTAGCTGTTAAGGTACTGGACTGTGGACCCACCTCTGCCAAGCTGCCACTGTTGGGTCCTTGAGTAAAACCCTTAACCCACAATTGCTAAGACTGTATCAGTTGTAAGTTGCTCTGGATAAGGGCATCTACTAAATGCCAAGATGTAGGAGATTTGTTTTGCATGTCATATTTGTATTCCGCTGCAAGATGAAGTCATGAACGACTGATGAAGAGGTTTTAAACACACGTGAATATAAAAATAATATTTCATTTTCCTCATACGGTTTGTTGTTAAATTTACTTCGGTTAAATTTGATTGGTAACTCTCCCTCTCTCTGTTTGTCTCTCTCTTTTTCTCTGCAGAACTGGTCGGGCATGAAGTGCCAGTTTAAGCTGTTCCGCATGGCGATGGCTCTGGTGTGCAGTAAGTTCACTCCTTTTGTTCTCTCAGCACATCCTGTTTCTTTAACTCTGTGTCTCGCCAGTGCTGCTGTGTCTGTGTTTGTTTGTGTTTGTTAAAGAAGGCGTATAATTGGTGCTACGCTACAGTATTCACTTTAGTCCGATCCCCAACAATGGCGTAGTTATGTGTAGCTGGGAGTTCCAGCGGCTTGGATTGCCCTTCTGTTTGTGTGGATATAATGCTATTCATGTTCCCCTAGAGGGTTACAACCCAATCTTGGGCATCTCTTGGTGCCTTAGTGTGAAGACTTCAAGAAATTCTGAGCACATGTTAACTTTTTTGCCTGCCAGACGGGTGGGTGGAATAAAAGTTAGAATGTAACACAAATTATTATTACTGAATACATGCATCCGGTACCAGTACGCCTGAATAAGGCACTCCTCCCTACTTATAGACACATAAAAGTGCGTTAGGTTTATTCTGTACTTTCTGGATTGTCTAACACATAACAGACAAAACTCTACGATTTTAGCTGTAGATCCCTTTAATTACCTCTCTTCTTCTGCTTTAGTGAGTGTGGAGTTTGGCCGGGCCGTCTGGTTGAGGTTTTATCCCCCTGCCGTGCCACCCTGCCCGAACCCGAGTTTCTGTGCCCATCTGGGCGGGGTGGGGGTGGGCCTGACATTGGGCGTAGTGGTACTACAGAACTATGAGCAGCGTCTGCACGATCAGTTCCTGTTCTGGATCTTCCTCAGCGTGTACGGCCTCTTCGTACTCTTCGCCCTCTTCTGGAACGTCTTTGCTTATGGCCTGCTGGACGTCAAACTGCCGCCACCTCCAGAACTGTGCACGTGTGTGTGCGCCTAGCTCGCCGAGGAACCGGCGTACGGGGTTGCTGCTGGCCCGAGGATCAATGCCAAGTGTGTGAGAAAGTGTCTGTGTCATGTGGGGGCGCCCCTGAGCTGGTCATCGGAACGTCACTCACAGTAACCACAGCGCCATTACCCTTAAAGGCCCGCTGGCATAACTGGAACATAACTGCAACTCACCATACCAGGGCTGGGTAAGAAATCGGAGTGGCTCAGTTCCCAATGTTGAGGCACCCTGGTTCGTATCCCACCTCTGATGAGTTCAGGCACGGTTCCTGTCACTGTTCCAGGTGTGTTTCCGCCTTGCCAGAGGCGCCAGAGTCGGGATGGGGTCTGGGTCTGTGGCTGTCCTGTGAACAGACCAGGGGTGCCCCCACATTAAAGTGTGAAAGTGTGTGTGTGTGTGTGTGTGTGTGTGTGAGTGTGAGTGTGAGTGTGTCACCACATAACCTTTAATCTTCCCAGCTGTTTGTGGCTTAAAAGCCAAACGCTAAGTACCTCATACCTCTGATCTGTGTGTGTGTGTGTGTGTGTGTGTGTAAGTATGTGTGTGTGTTTAGTGCCTAAACTGCGTCATTATTGTCCAAGAAAAGCAGCCGCAAAACACAATGCGGAAGGAAAGAAAGAAAGAAAGAAAGACAACACACAGCGATCTGACTCACAAACCTTAATGGACGACTTCAGCCAAATATGTACTATAACGTACACGGCGCTCCTGTGCCCCCATATGTAGTCAGTCAGCGAGCCAAGATGATGAATTTTGGAGCCTGGTGTATGCTTCCATCAAGGCTAATGTAGCTATTGAGTAGTGGGAGCTTATAGCTGTCTCTTTAGCATCGTACATTTATTAATACATATACAACTTCATAAAAATAGCAAGGAAAGTCTCTACTAAAAAATAACATGCAAATCAATTAATTACTACTGAATAATTTATTTTCAATCAATTTTCTTTGCTGAGTTACAGTCTGGGAGGATGAAGAACTCCAAGAAACTTGACGCCACTCCCTCTTTTTTCTCAGCTAGTGCAGCATTATTGTTCACACACACCCGGAGAAGGCTGACGCTGTACAGACAAATGTTTGTGGACACCCCTTCTAATTACTGAGCCCTGCTCTTTCAGCAGAACTCGCGTGTAGGATATTCATAAACAGTGGCAGCAGAACTCACAATAGGGCACATTTATAGGCTTCCGCTTCCAGCAAGTCGGTTCACTAACTTTCTGCCCTGCCGTCTTCAAACAAAGTCTATAGAGAATTGGTTTCTTTGATTGAGAACCTTGACCTCAATTCCATCAGACACCTTGAAAATGCACTGGAATCCCAAAAGTGAGCTCTTGTAGCAGAAAAGGTGGGGACAAACTCCATACTAATACCTATGTTTTGCTACTTGTTTGGTGTCCAAAACTTTTGACTGTATTGCGTATGAGCTTACAGAAGCAGTGACTTTCATTAATCGAGGACCGTGAATGTTGTATATGTGTGCTTATTTACTGTTTTATTCCTGGAACACATTGCCTAGCAAACTCTAAATCCAAAACTTATAGTACATGTATTTAAATTACAAAGGTTAAATAGCCTTTATCAAGCTGAAAAAAAACCAGAATTTATTTTCAGACTCTATTCTCTCTCATACGCTGATAAATCACAATTAAATTCCTAACTGTACCTTCATATTTCAGTCTCAGTTTGACCAGTCCTATTTCAGATTTTGTAGTTTGTACGATGCTCAACTTGTATCCGTAAGCTTCCCTATAATGTTAGCTACGTTACCTCCCGGCTCCAGTACTGTTCTTGTTAGACTCATCCAAAAGTGACTGAAAGTAAAATAGCAGACCTGCTGTGAGAGTAGTTACACCAGCGCTGATATTCAAAGTGTTCCTTCAGCCTCGTAGAAACGTGTGTTCTGTGTGATAGACTTCATAGTGGACGTTATATTTTTCTAAACGAGCGCGAGAGAGCTGTTGTGCCGTCAGTGCTTTGTGGTTTTACTTCAAGTGGCCAAATATTAATCGAATAATCCTAGCTCTTCAGAGTTTATGCCTTGTACTGAGAAAAAAAAATCCATCCCAGCAGAGCGGTGAATGTAACGCTGGCTGTTCGTGCACAGTTCTAACGCCTTGCAGCATTCGCATTAGCATCAGCAAACGCCAGTGTAAATAGAATCTGCTTCATACGATAATATATGCATATTTATCTCTGTAGCTTCGGAGTGGGTTTATCAGACGGTGACGTTTCATGCCAGTGACGTCTCAGTCTGTGGGAGTTTCTGTCCTGTAGATGGTGCCAGCGCAAGTCTTCTATGATTGTTGGAACTAGGCATGTGCCGATTTAACTTAAAAATCAGCCACCTTACTGTCGGACTACACAAGGTGCGGTTTGATGATTTTTGTCGTTGATGTGTCATGACAAAAGTTGCATGAATGCCATAGGCACGGCAAAAAAACATGAAGGTGCTGCGCCGAAAAGTTGCTAACCATTTGGATGGAAAATCAGTCATGGTGATCCAAACGAAAGCTATAAGTCTTGTAGGATCTTAAGGAACTCAGACGTTTAACATTTTCTTCAGTTTAAAACCTTTGCCCGATTTCATAATGGAATGTGATGGGCTAAATTAAACTTCCACAAAATCTGACTTTGCTACGTCTCTGCAGAAGCGATCCCTTACATAGCTCCAGAAATGTCTGCAATTGGTGCCCAAATAAAGTACTAGCATCTTTTAGAAGCCATTTTAAAGCTTGTTACATCACAAAGACCCATTTGTCTAAGCTGAAGTGAGGAATTTTGAAGCCAGAAAATGTAGCATAGTTCCAAGCTACGTAACTTGAGAAACAGCGATGCTAACATGGAGAGCTGTCAAGTCCGATTTATTTATATAGCGCTTTTTCCAATGGTGCATTGTCTGAAAGAAAATGTACAATTTTAGATTATCTTCTAATATCTATGGCCAATCCCAAATTGAGCAAGCCTAAGGCGACAGTGGCAAGGAAAAACTCCCTAAGCGTTATGAGGTAGAAAACTTGGGAGTACCAAGACTCAAAAAGGGAATCATCCTCCTCGGATGGGTACAAGGAGGATTGGATATAACCAAGTCCAAGGATAAGAATTGGATATAACCAATTCAAGAGCACCCTCTGCTGCTGACGAGCAATATAAACAAATGCAAACACAAAGTAGCTAGGTAATAGCTTAGCTTGCTGTGCTGCTTTTCCAGAAAAATGTAGCTAAGCTAATCTCTAAGACACTCTCTTTACTTTCAACTTTCAGTTTTTAGACACCTCTAAGAAGACAGACATATTGAGCTACACATAAAAAAACATTTAACTAAGCTACGCTAGCAATAACAATATCTAAATCCATTTACATGTCTTGAATATGGTGATTTATTTAATAACTGCACATCAGCACATGCCTAGCATCTGAAGAATGAGGTCTGTGCACAAGTATTTAACACAGTAATGAGACAAAAGTTAGTGTTGTACAGTTCGGACAGAGCTAACTAACAGTGTGTTACTGGTTCCTAGAAAAATGACGAATAATGCTTGAATACAGAGTCGTGACCTCATACTACACTGCTGTTTAGAAAAGTTGCATTTTAACCATGCGTCGAAGATTTTAATGTGTTGCCATTTAGCGCTGTGGCTCAGACCAGAGGCTATGCACTAAGAGCTAATACAGCGCTGTTGCTAACTGGATCTATTTTAACATGTGCATATTTTCTAGATTTGATATGTAAATATGGAACTCATTAAAACATTTTATTGGAGAAAGCCTAATGTGTCCTGGGTTTTGTCTACTGCCTCCTTTTGTAAGCTCTGATGCTAACAAAACACAGCTTCAGCCTTAAGAAATGGTTTGCAAAATGCTGTTTGTGTTAGTCAGACTTTCCTAAGTAGTCGCAAACAAGGACACTTGCAGGTGAACTAGAACTAGTAATTCTGTGTTACGTTAGTGTGTGGAGTTCGGTGTTATATGAAGTCTTAGCTTACTATCCTGGTTACCTCCTGACCAGGATGAATGGGGTTAAAATATGAAGTTTTATAATATGTGCATACACAAATCAGCTATCATTTGAGTCATTTTTGTGTGACAGTTCACACAATGCTAATCCATGGGCACGATTAGCTGTATTTGAGGGAGGATAGGCTTTTTATTATTCATTTAATTGTTGTTGTACTTGAGAGTATCATGCATATACACGAATTTAAACTGGATTTTAAGGCGTGTATCAATTACGTTAGAGTTTTTCTAACTCTACCCAAAACAGGTTACGTACATGTATAAAAATAAAGGTTTGCTAGTGGAGACAATCTAACATTTGGTCAAACCAGTCACAGTGACTGTGCTTCAGCAGAATGAATACGTGTGTTATGGAGGGTTAAACACGTTTGGCTTTATATCAACTTGAACGATATATATATTAAATATGAAACTGGATTACGTACTACATTAATTAAATGCTAAATCATTGAAAAACAAACGCAGCTCGTTTTATATAACCAATTCAAGAGCGTCCTCTGCTGACGAGCAATATAAACAAAAGCAAGTAAAGTTGAGTGAACTACGCATGCGTGAAAACGGCTCGCATGCGCAAAGCAAGTCGAGATTTCCACAGAAAGAGTGCGGATGTCGACGCGCCATTTTTTCCTTCAGCCGTGTTTCGTTGTGTGAGAATTATTTATTTTGTCTTTTAGAGTGAACTAATATCTAAGCTTTATAACACGAAATGGGACGGAAGAAGAAGAAGCAGATGAAACCCTGGTGCTGGTATCCTTTTCGTCTGGTTTTGGCTTTAAACGGCTGCTTATAAACGCCGAAGATGGCTAACGAGGTAGCATAACGTGGGGTGCGTCCCAAATACGCGGTTTTGGTAAAACTGAGTGCACTAGGCAGGGTGTCGGATTCTTTATTTCATAGCGTTTTAAGTGTACCTATGCAGGGATGAGAGATCAATTTGAAACCGAGTCGATATGTTACAAGGGAGTGCGATTAATTTCGTTGATTATTCATAGAAAAGTGCCTTTAACGGTCAGAAATAGTCGCTTGTTTCGGTATTTTTGCGTTTGTAACCGTAGTGCCGTTTCTAACAACTGCTCTTTTAAAACATTTAACTGCCTATTAGCGTTGTTAACGGGCAGCTAGGTGGCTAAGCTAACAGCAACGTTACATTGTGTAATGGATCCTAGAACTACAAGTTCCAGTGGTCTAAGTTGTTTTTATTTCGTTTTGAGCAACAAGACTCTCGGTTTGATTTTAACTGGCCTGTATGCCTACACATTTTATTCGTCTGATTGTAAATACACCAGGTTACTTAAAATATTGCAATTTATATAGTATGCAGGCGAAGCTTCGTCTAATAACGTGCTTTACGTGTAACCGTAACGTCTGTATGTAATACGCAGAGGTTTTATTAATCCTTTTTATTGTTTAATCAGGAAACAATTGTTCATATTGTCCGATGCCAGACATTATGGTAGGCACCCGCGGGACTCGAACCCAGGTCCCTGTTTCTTATTGATGGAAATCATGAAATGATTCCATATAGCTGACATTTTAGAGTTGACCTGCTCATAGTGAATGCACCTGTGAGGGAGACAATAGCTTTTTTAATACTTCCTATTTTTGCTAGCATTACAATGTGTCTTTATTATTAATTTATAGTTTTTTTAGTCTTTCTCGGTTCCTCACATGCCCCTGACCCGACCCTACAGCACCGGCATATTGTTTCCACTCACCTGTCCTGCATTTAATTCATCTGATCCTAATCATGGCTAGAATCTCGCACAGGGGGGCGTTCGTGAGCGCAGAACAAGGAAGCGAGTTCATGGATACAAGCTTTTTTTTAAGTTGGATATTTTTCTTTTTCCGCTGAAAATGGCTCGTTTGTCAGCCGATTCTTGTTGTGTTGTTAATCCGGATATCACTTTGCCCTGCTTCCCTATGAAATGGCTTTTTTGTTTTACTTTCAAGGTTAAATTCAGCCATCAGCAGCACTAATAAATGAATAGCGTGACGTGTTCACCCTCTCGTTCTCCGCTTAGATCTTTTTCTATTGCTAATACCATCCAGACCCTTTCTGTTGACCGTGTGCTCCTTGATCAAACCTCAAAAAGGTACTGCAACAGAGATTTCGAAGACGAGAAGATTCTCATCCAACACCAGAAAGCAAAGCATTTCAAATGTCACATATGTCACAAAAAACTGTACACAGGACCTGGGCTGGCTATACACTGTATGCAGGTAAAGTCTACCTTTTTGACTTTTGTTTAAATGCTGTCGTGTTCCTTTATAGTGTTAAAGAAATAAAGGGTCGCTCCCGGTGCTGAGTTGGCGTTTATTTAATTTAGGTGCACAAAGAAACGATAGACGGGGTTCCGAATGCCATCCCGGGACGAACCGACATAGAGCTGGAGATCTACGGCATGGAGGGCATTCCAGAGAAAGACATGCAGGAGAGAAGGCGGGTTCTGGAGCAGAAATCGCAGGGTTGGTACTCGTACTGGCTCGGATTCCGGGTGCACCGAATTCGATTTCTGATGATTTTATACTAACAATGTTGTTATCAACTAGTCAGCGTGCTTCTGTGCGTTTCTCCGAGCAGAGGGCCAGAAGAAGAAGAACCAGGACGACTCGGATGAGGACGATGATGAAGACGAGGTCCCTGGTCCTTCGGCGTTTCCTCAGCCTACCACCCAGCCGCAGGCCACCTACATGCCCCCTGCGAACTACTCAGGTACGAACGTCTATCAGAACCAATCAAAACATTCGCTTAACTGAGCCTTGGCGGTTTCGTGTGCTACATTGCGTCGTCTTTGCGCGCAGGTATGCCCCCCATGATGCCCGGTGTTCCACCCGTGATGCCCGGAATGCCTGCGATGATGCCCGGCATGCCCCCTGGGTACGTTTCTAGTTCTGAGACGCGCTGGTAGTTGTGGTCACCTTTTTTAAATCTGCTGATTGAACTGAAATGTTTTTCAGTATGATGCCAATGGCAGGAATGATGCCCCCAAGGCCTGGAATGCCTCTTATGATACCGGGCATGCCACCTGGTAAGAGACCCGAGTGTTTTTTTTTTTTTGGTTTGCTTCTTTCAGTTTTCACTGTTTTCTGTAAACTGGGCCATGTTTGTTGCAGGGATGCCCCCTCATGCCCCTCCAAGGCCTGGGATGCCCCCGATGGCTCAGCCAGTTCCGGTGACGGCTCCAGGAGTGCCACCCAGACCGGCTGCGCCCGTCGCCCAGTCCACTGCTACCAAACCCCTCTTCCCTAGTGCTGCTCAGGTAAATTAGATAGGCCTCTTGTTGACCGGATTACTGACTAAATCAGATTTTCTGCAGTTATTGAGGGAGTGTAAGTTAAGTGGCATGCAGGTGGCAAGGACCAGATGAAGCATCGGCCTCGAAAGGGGCACACGTCTTTTATGAGTGCCCCTTTTCCGACACGTCTCCCGGCAGCCAGCATTATCCAAGAAATCCTAAGCTGCCCCAAAATCGTACGGCTCATCAGATGCCTCTTAATGTAACCAGCCGTGCTTCTCTAAGTAATCCACGTTCTCTTATCAGAGCTGCTGCTAGAACTTTTTAGCAGCACTGAAGTCGTAAGGAGTCTCGTCGGTTTCTGAGTCGCTGCCTTTCCCTTTCAGGCTCAGCAAACCCCGGCCACGACAGCTGAGCCTCCCAAACCGACGTTCCCGGCGTACACCCAGCCCCCATCGTCCTCCTCTTCCTCCGCTCCCTCTGGCTCTGCTAGTAGCACTGTGGCTAAACCGGCCACCACAGTCCCCGCAAAGCCAGCCACCATCTCCAGCTCCAGTGCTACCAGTAAGTTGATGCACCCTGATGAGGATATCTCGCTGGTAAGTGCTCGGGGAGACGCGTCTCCCGATTATCCTCTTTATATTTGACAGTAAGTAATGAAACCTGGATTTCTCTCATTTACACCAGGCCAGTTTAAACATATTTCCGGCTAACCTCGGCGCATGCGCGTGTCGTGACGTTTTCGGTGTAAATCGTTGTTTTTGCGTGCGATGTTGTAACTGTGTGTGTGCGCGTTAAGCGTGCGGGAGCCTGACTGCGGCGTGTCTTTCTGTCTGTGCAGGAAGAGAGGCGAGCTCAGCTGCCTAGGTATCAGAGGTTGATCCCTCGACCTGGCCAGCCTGTAGCTGTCGCGTCGCCTCCTACTGCCCCGATGGGTTCGTTACCCCCTCAGCAGCCTCCCGTCAGGCACCCCATGCACGGTGAGTCAACCTGCCAGCTGTTTGGCCACTAGGGGTGCTGTGGTTCTGTATTGCATGTTTTTCAGGGTCCGGACTGAGCGCATTTCATGAGTTTTTAAGCTATTTGACTAGATTTATCTGGGCCACCCAAGCACCTAAGGTTCCTTCCTTATAAGGTTTAGGGATTTTCCTCACCACTAGGCTTGCTCGATTTGGGATTTTAGATATCTAAAGAAAGTTAAAAGCTCTATAGAAGTGAATCTGACTAACCATATATACAACGTTGACCGTTTTTGTCGTCCTTCCGTAGGTCAGTATGCCGCACCTCCTCAGAGGATGCCAGGTTACATGCCGGCGTACGGACAGGTGCCCCAGTACCAGGGCATGACTCGATACTGACCCGCCGCTAGGTTTGCCCCCATTTTCTGCTGTTTATTTAGCCATTAAATTGAGCTGCACACCCACAGACGGAGAGACGACACCACACGGGACATTTTCCACTCACATCGTTTCACATTACTATAACAATTAAACCCAGAGCTGTATTGGTTATCAATACGTTATTTTTCTTATTGTGTTTTATTCAGGTTGTACAAGTGTTATACAGTATCGACATTACCTCAAGGCAAGTTCCCCCATAATAATAATTAATAATAACTTTTTATAATGGTGGCGAAGCCTTCACAGCGCTTATGCGCTGTTGGACTTCCAAGTCCCCAACGTTAGTTCGGTGAGGGCTTCAGCTTAGGCACGTGCTGATAATCAGTTCCACCAAAGTAATCATTTCTAGTTCTCTCTCCTTCGGTAAATTTTCGTGACATGGGAATTTGAAACCGGCCACGGTCTTGGGAGAAGACCTTTTTGTTTAGTTTTTTTGGCTCGAGTTCAAACCGGTTCGGGATGGAAAGCGTTTTGCTGACGGATTCCTGCGAACGTTTATCAGCACATGCCTACTTCAGATGTCCTGTGTTTGTGGATTGTCTTTAATTCAGGGCTTTATATCTCAGTAAAGCTAAAATTACTGTGTGTGGACCATTTTTTATTATTTGGAACATGTAATAATAAACTGCTTAATTTCTCTTCTCGATTTCTGTGTTTGTGTGCCCTGATCGGTGGATTCGTCAGGCAGGTTGGTTCTGTTAAAGCCATACGTATTTTATAGAGTGAAGTATTGATTTAGAGTCACTTCATGATCTTAATGTGATATGGAAAATGAGCAAACCTTGCGCTATTGCAATTTAAGTACTAATACGTTTGTTTGCTTTTACCGTATTTTCCGGACCATAAAGCGCACCAGGTTATAAGACGCAATATCAACGATCGGCTGCTAACGGGTCTATGTTC
This sequence comes from Ancistrus triradiatus, assembly GCA_025084515.1. Classification (NCBI taxonomy): domain Eukaryota; kingdom Metazoa; phylum Chordata; class Actinopteri; order Siluriformes; family Loricariidae; genus Ancistrus; species Ancistrus triradiatus. The sequence continues at coordinate 485,741 of JAJAGP010000042.1, read as the reverse complement.
ATACACAAAGCGCACCGGGTTATAAGGCGCATTAAATGAAACAAAACTCTTAAGTTCCGTCGGAAGCTCAGTTTGGTCTTTACCTGGCGCAGGGCGTCTTCTTGCTTCCTCCACTTCCGTACCATTGATTCGTTAATGTTGAATTCTCTCTCAGCTGCTCTATGTCCATGTTGTACTGCGTGACTGATAGCGTTGTGTTTAAAATCCGCTTCGAAAATGAATGAATGAATGCACGTACCCTAATGCTGAAGCACATACCGTATTACTCCGCTATGCTGCGCACTACGGTTGCCTTAAGCTTCGTAACCTACCAAAGACCGTGCTAAAACATTTTGACAGATTTATGAGCACCATCTACAATCGGTTCTAGGTCAGAAGGCTCAACCAGAATTAATTCATACATTAGGCGCACCGCATTTAACGGCGCACTGTCGATTTTTGAGAAAATTAAAGGATTTTAAGTGCGCCTTATGGTCCGAAAAATACGGTAATAACAGTACTTCACATATTCATTTCATTCCTGAATGTAAACAGTAATATAATGTACAGCGCCGAGTGGAGGCAAGACCCTGGGCACGGTGCGGTACTGTGCCAAAGTATTAGGCCAGCATTAGCTTAAATATACCAGTTGTTTTAGCAATGATATAACAATCATATATAACCTGTATTCGAGTACAACCAGAATTTATATGCAGTATTAACAAAATGAGGATGAATATTTTACAAATAGCTTCTAAAGGCTATGGTGGTAGTATTTAGTGTGACCTGACCTTTCACTTGAGCAGTAGCAGCATGTGCCAGGTTGATTGGCCCTTCTACAGTCCGAAGAAGCTTGATCAGAATGGGGAAACCACTTTTTTGGGAAGGGAACAGGCTGAAAAGTCGAAGATGTGCTAAACTCAGTCTGGAATGAAGATCAGTGGAAAAGTTATGGAGTGACGAATCCAAGTTTGAAATCATCAATCATTACCTTTGCCAAAATGAAATCTAATGGTGGCCTAAGACTTTCGCCCAGTACTGTATTGTTTATGTTTTATAGAGTGATTCCTTTCTATGAAAAATCTGTCGATATTAAAATGGCCACTTTAATCTGCCAGCAGTATCTAGATTGTCCTATTTTCACTTTATCTCCAAGAAATGAGTGCATGAAGTTCTGTTACCATCCAGTCCAGTGCAATAATGATTGAGAACGCAATCAGAGGGTCCTGTAAAATAAAAGACCCACAGTCCCTGCTTTCACTAGGGTTTCCTGAGTTAAATATCAGGATTGTATCCATGTTAAAATATCTGTAAATGCACCCCAAGACTTATCGGTATCCAATTTGAATCTGAAAGGAAAAGGATTCCAATGCAAGTAGCCATTATGGAATTGCAAAACCCTCCCGCAGCACGCCGTCCCTGCATGGCTGAAGAAACAATTAAGGACCTGCAGAGTTGAGGAACCCAAACTGCGATCGAATCCAGGCTCTTGCATTTGCTGGAATAACTGATCTGTGGTCCGTATTAAATATTTAGCCGCCGTCTGTAACTCCTGTAAGCATTACCTCGCCGTTTCCTCTGTTTAAAGAAATTTAAAGTGGTTATACGACCGTCTTTCTCAAATAAACTCTGTAAACGACGCAGGAAGTCGGTGATCCAGTGTCAGGAGCTGATTTACATGTTTATGCGAGATACAGCAGTCGGATTTCAGCCCAGCCGAGTGGAGGCAGTCTTGTCTGAGTGTAAACAGGGCCATCATTCATGTAGTTAGAATCTTCGTATTGGAGATGCATGAAAAGACCGAGTACCTACGAGTTTGGGTGAGAAGCGGAAGGCAATTTTCTCCGGGGAGTAGAGATGATGACAGGCATGGCTGATCAGACGGAAGCAAGTTCAGCGTGGAGGAAGTCTTGCTCAAAGTGAAAGTTCCCACCATCACCCCTCTGATCCGTGGGGGGTCCGGAGCTTATGCCGGTATTCATTTAGGACGGCAGTCCAGCGAAGGGCCCTTCACCTTCAAGCTCAGCCCTTCGTTCCAACCCAGGTCTTTATCCCCAGTTTGCTCCGGGTACTCGGATGTTCCAAAGACATGCGTTAGGTTAACTGGACATGTAAATGGGCCCGGTATGAAAGTGTTTGACTAGCATCGATGTCGCTTTGCTCCTCGTGAATAGCCGTTGATTCTGATCTGACGTTACATAAACAAATCCTGAGCTGCAGGAGCTTCACTTAAACGTGACGTTGCTTGAAATACATGACTGAAGCAAAAACAATCCAAATACCTGTAAGGAGAAACGGACAAGGGGCACAAAAGTGCTACGTGACACGTTTAAGAAAAAAGGCATTGTGGGGTAAATGAAGTGTTAAAGTATTCAGGGCCATTTTTAACCAACAGCTTTGTGCAACCACAAATGATCTTCAGTAGAGTACACATGCAGGCTCCAACGTGTGGTACAGAGCAGCTTTGGGTTCAGCCGCCGGAAGCACACGCCTCTGTACAACGGTGAGTAAATGCATTAGATGTTGTTTTAAAATGGATGTAAAATTCTGCTAATAAAACTAATAAATAACATCAAGGAGCCCTTCTTACACAAGTATGAAGGCATTACAAACACTTTTTAAGAATATTAAGAGCCCTTGTTATTAATGCTGTTTATGATCCAGCTTAATCAGTGAAGGGATGCTCGTTTCTTGAGTTTAGCACTCACACTTTAGAGGTTCCAATTGACCTTTGGGAGGAAACACCCTGCAGCGGTCCTGTTCAGTCAGAAAATCAACACAACCTGATTCGACCAGAAGTGGCCAAACTTGTACATATTTGTGACAATTAAAGAACGAACTCTCTAGGCTAGAGCCGTCAGACAAGATGTTTAATCGTGATTAATTGATTTTGACCCCAAATACTTATTTTATTTCATTAAAATAACTGCGCAGTTATACAAGAGCTTCATCAGAATTCATTTATTGCTTTTGATTAATTCAGTAATGTTTTCATCATTCTCGTTTGCTGTTTGTTTCTGAAGCGTCCCTATTACCAGAGCGATACCTTTTACACTTATTTGGTACTTATTAGGGGCTGTGTTTGTGGCAGGACGCACTGTCGCACAGGAAGCATCCTGTTCCGCACTTGTCAGTACTAAATAAGGCAGAATGTAGGTAATGAGGGCCCTTTTCGAACACGGTCCTTAACAGGTTAACAGGGTCAAGCAGTGAAAATGGATAAAAATTGTGTTGGCATTTTCAGTTTCTGCACGCGTCTCAGTTCCTTGCGCTTTTCTGAAATGCATACAACGGATGATGTACTGCCGTCTCATAAAAGACAGTTTCTCATTTCAAGAATGCGCCAGTGTGGGTGTGAGGGAGTTTGGGAAATTCGATTTTACTCATCTTAAATAGTAAAACAAATCCTATCACTGCAGAATCTCGACTGCATTTGGCATTGCTAAGTACAGCATAATGCAGTGTGGGGGATCACATGACGTGCAGCTTCAAAGAATCTATCGGGGCGTTAAGCGTCGCACATCTGTATTTATCAGATCAACTCCCACAGGTCACCCAGAGTTATTTACATTTACTTTCACACCCTCTATTCTCAGTTTCATAACTCGTGTACCGGGTACAGAGTACCAACAAACTAAATAGGCTTTGAAGCAATTTTGTTTACTTGCTGGAAAATTGTGTCTAAATTCATATTAATGCACCAATAGCTTAATTGTAGTTTCTGGAATCTGCTGCTGCTGTTAACAACACGGCAAATAACTGATAAACAACTCTACAGAAATAATATCATGCATAACTAAGTAAAGAACTACAAAGAAGTAAGAGATTGCCTTCCAAAACGAACAAAGCTGAGATGTATTCGTTGTTGCCATGTGCTCTAGTTTGTCCCTAAAATTGTTTTTACTAATTACTTCTTGGATATAAATGACTGAGATTTCAAAATTACAACCAGAGAAAGCATTTTTAGGAAGCAAGACTGCATTGATTCATAATTGAAGACGCTAGGAAATGTTTGATGGTTGTTCATCCAAATACTGTAAAACAAAGAAAGTAGGGCTCCCAAAAAAAGAAACCAAACAAAAAAAAACCTTCTTGCGACGGTTGCGTGAAACAGTTAAAACTTACTGGGATTTCCTGTTTCTGCCAGAAGCAGAGTCAGTTAGAGAGGCGACTGTACAGATTGTACCACATCCTTCAGCCCAGCTCAGTCATGAATGAGAAGTGTAGTGAGATGGTAAACCTGGTCATGAAGGGATTAATTATTACTGCGTGGCTCTCGGTCCTCGGCGCAGAAGCTCTGGAAGGTGAGTTTCAGTCCTCTTTCACACTTGGAACCATGATTGGAGACGGGGAGTGTGAATATTGCAGTATTAGTAGAGTAGCTTTCTAATCAAATCTTTATTGACGAGGACGTGTATTAATGTGTCAGTGGCTCAATCTGTTCAGCAGTACTGCAGGTGGCACATGTTTACCTCACGAGGGGGTATTACCGACCTGATTTGAGTTATGCCGCTGTTTTCCAGCGCTATATGTTGGGGTTCACTGAAGTATGCATTGAAGTCATTCTTTGGAATTCTGTTTTTTCTAAACGATATGACAAATATAGGACAGAATACAATCCATAACGCATTCGTTCATTATTTTTAAAATCTGGAAGCGCGTCTAAATCTGTACTTTGTTTCTAAATTTCACTACAAAATTCAATCCAGATTGGGGTTAAATAAGATGATTATTACTCGTTTAAGTCTTCTACATTTACAAAGTGTTGGGTGGAACAGCCGTCTAAAAGCGAGCCCACCCCCGCGATGTCCAGGGTTCGATTCCCGGACTGGATCTGGTGTCGGAGGAAAGAGCGTACCAGTACTGCGACTTGAGATGTGGGGGGAAAAAATCTGATAAACATCGTTAAAACTATTAGTGCCATTAAAACACTTCGTAACTTTGGTCAGCCTGATGCACTCTTGGTGCATCTGTCAACATTAATCCAAGAAAATGATTTTGACTTGTATGCTAAATATTACATTAAATAGAGAGGTAATTAGACAGTACAGATACAGGAATGTATCCGTCTTTGGGGGGTTGAGCGAAAGTCTTAGGCTGCCATTAGATTTGTTGTTTTCGCAAATGTGTAATGACCATATATGATCTTCATTCCAATCTATGTGAGCTTTAAGAAATCCTCTTCCCTTTCCGAAAAAGGGGTTTCTTGGCTGCTGCCCTTCCAAAAAGCACTCCTGATCGAGCTTCTTTAGACTAGAAAAATCAGCTAGGCATCCCGATGAGGCAGGTCTAAGTGGAGGTCACACTAGCCTATAGCAGCCGGTTTTTCTGATTTTTACAGAACTGCCTGCATACAAGTCATTTTCTAATAAAGAGAAATAAAATGTTATACTGTTGCTAAAACAATGGCTTATCTGATCTAACGGCGGCCTTTGGCACAGTACCGAAACTGTGATTGGATTGGTGAATTTATTGTTATAAAATAAAGAAATTCCCCCACTGAAGCAAAAGTAGAGCTGAAATAGATCATAATTCAGGGCAAATGAATGCTATCTTGAATCACTCATGATACTGTCTTCTCCAGAACTGGAGGACGTCGCGTATCATCGCGTACAGGCCAACGGATCTGCCGAGTTCTCCTGTGACTATCCGAGCTCGGGCCAGAATCTGGTGGCCTTCAGTCTGTACCGGGGGCATCCTACCAGGAAAGTTCTCTATTACAATTTTAGAGCCGAGCCCTTCGTTACAGACGAGCAGCTGAAGGATCGCCTCTCCGCCAGTCAGGTGAGCCAGACCGTGACCATGAGCGTCTCACCCCTGTGCGCCGACGACAGCGACCTGTACACCTGTGTGTTCCACTCTGACGTACCGGGGGGATTTAAAGATCACCAAGGCAAGAGAAAGGTCTTTCTGGTCGTCTCTGGAACCCGTGAGTAAACGTTTCCACTGTTCCAATAGAAGTGCAGGATTAAAAACTGATATAAAATCAGATGAAACGGCTTCTAGGCTACAGTGGTAAATGTGTAGTGACTAATAAGTGTGTAGGGAATAATTCGTAGTATTTTGTGCAGTTACAAACCCACTGATGGCATAAAAACATACATTTCTATTCCAGGTTTAATGCTGTTGATGCCATAGTAACTGTCATTATTTATTTCAAAGTGTCTCACGGCATTTGAAAAAGGATAGATAATCATTTTATACTCTTGTAATTAAATATTAGATGCATTTCCCTGTGTTCAAGTGAATAACTTTTATTTTTGAAGTGCTTCAAAGCCGTTTTTCCTCGGCTTGTTTTAACCCTGCTTTTGCTGGTCTAGCCCAGATTGTCTGTGGTTTGGATAACGAATATTTGGATAATGCAAATCTGTTATCCATTATTTCTTAAGTGGTGCTTGGAAGTTTGTGAACCCTTTAGAATGTTCTATATTTCTGCATAAATATGACCTAATACATCATCAGATTTTCACACAAGTCCTAAAAGTAGATAAAGAGAACCCAGTTAAACAAATGAGACAAAAATATTATACTTGGTCATTTATTTATTGAGGAAAATGATCCAATATTACATAATAGTGAGTGGCAAAAGTATCTGACCCTCTAGGATTAGCAGTTAATTTGAAGGTGAAATTAGAGTCAGGTGTTCTCAATCAGTAGGATGCCAATCAGGTGTGAGTGGGCACCCTGTTTTATTAAGAACAGGGATCTGTCAAAGTCTTCACAACACATGTTTGTGGAAGTGTATCATGGCACGAACAAAGGAGTTGTTGATGCTCATCAGGCTGGAAAAGGTTACAAAACCATCTCTAAAGAGTTTGGACTCCACCAATCAACAGTCAGACAGATTGTGTACAAATGGAGGAAATTAAAGACCATCGTTCCCCTCCCCAGGAGTGGTCGACCAACAAGGATCACTCCAAGAGCAAGGTGTGTAATAGCTGGTGAGGTCACAAAGGACCCTAGGGTAACTTCTAAGCAACTGAAGGCCTCTCTCACATTGGCTAATGTTAATGTTCATGAGTCCACCATCAGAAGAACACTGAACAACAATGGTGTGCATGGCAGGGCTGCAAGGAGAAAGCCACTGCTCTCCAAAAAGAACATTGCTGCTCGTCTGCGGTTTGCTAAAGATCACGTGGACGAGCCAGAAGGCTACTGGAAGAATGTTTTGTTGGATGAGACCAAAATAGAACTTTTTGGTTTAACAGAAAAGCGTTATGTTTGGAGAAAGGAAAACACTGCATTCCAGCATAAGAACCTTATCCCATCTGTGAAACAGGGTGGTGGTAGTATCATGGTTTGGGCCTGTTTTGCTGCATCTGGGCAGGGCGGCTTGCCATCGTTAATGGAACAATGAATTCTGAATTATTTCAGGACATCTGTCCATGAACTGAATCTCAAGAGAAGGTGGGTCATGCAGCAAGACACCGACCCTAAGCACACAAGTCGTTCTACCAAAGAATGGTTAAAGAAGAATAAAGTTCATGTTTTGGAATGGCGAAGTCAGAGTCCTGACCTTAATCCAATGGAAATGTTGTGGAAGGACCTGAAGCGAGCAGCTAATGTGAGGAAACCCACCAACATCCCAGAGCTGAAGCTGTTCTGTAAGGAGGAATGGGCTCAAATTCCTCCAAGCCGGTGTGCAGGACTGATCAACAGCTACAGGAAACGTTTAGCTGCAGTTATTGCTGCACAGGGGGGTCACACCAGATACTGAAAGCAAAGGCTCACATACTTTTGCCACTCACTAAAAATCTGATGATGTTTTGGGTCATATTTATGCAGAAAGGGTTCACAAAATTTCAAGCACCACTGTACATTCAGTAATATCAGCTTAATAGTGTGGGAGATTTCTCTCTGTCGTTGTCGGTCTGTCACACTGACGTGAGTGTGTGAGCCATGTGTGAGCGTGTGGGTGACACATTCTCCCAATAGGTCTATTTGATATAAATGTTGTTGCAAGTGCAGGTCTGCAGATAAGTGCTGATAAGATTGCTCTGCCAACCAAGGTCTAAAACACTGACCATCCCCTAGGGCTGCTACAGCGACCCCTGCTGCACACGCTGCCACCTGCACGCTGTGTCCTCTGACCTGAGTTAAGATGCGGATCAAAGACCGAATAATAACGTAACGCAGTCGTGTTGTGTGTCGTAGATGATGAACCTGCCTGTTGTAAGGAAAAGCTGTGCCTCTGTACAGAGACTCCCTGTACAGAACAGCAGTGTCATCACGAGCCGCTGGTGTTCGCCCTGTCCGCCGCTGCAGGGCTGCTCTTCATCGTTGTAGTCGCCCTCGGCGCAGCTTATTTCGTAAGTATGCCTGCGTGTTGCCACACTGGCCGAGTGCAACAAGTTTGTATCCTCCTGGTTTCTGGCTACAAAACTCAATGTACCGCATGCTCTAAATATCACAGACACTGAGTTTACATCATGACTGCAGCTCTGAGAAAAGAGACCAAAGACACCAGAATGACCAGCTCCTCTGGTGTTAGTTTGTAGGCGCTGTTACCGTTTGATTCGATACCTTACTGACTTCATAACCTCAAAACAGAAATATTTATTTGCAGCAATGACGAGAGCATTTATTCGCTGCAAATGAAAAATAAAAGACATGGTGTTCCGGACCTCCATTATTAATACGAATAATAATACACAGACAAGAAAACACGTTATACACGTTATTTGTTAACCAAACCATACTAACGCTTTAACGTTCAGAAATTGATATTTCAAACCCAGCTTTCATGCTTCTTGGACGTCCTCAATAACCCAGATGTGGGTCATGTGTTGATTTTAAAGTTGGGACTGCTCTCCATTTTCTCCAGAGCTGTATATGCTCACTCATTTGTTTGAATTTAAGGCGTCTACCTACTGTTCCGTCTTATGGAAAGAATATTCAAACTGATCGGTGGGATCAAGAAAAATATGTCACACAACCTAAAACAGAATCCATTAGAAGGCTGAGGAATTAAAGAAGAGTGAAGAAAGAGATGTGAAAACGTCTAAAGCTAAAGCCAGGTAATCCTCAACGAAATACGGAAATCTCTTCCGATCTTCACAAGTAAAACCTCAAATTCAACGTTTTCTTGGTTTTAATCACAAATTCAAATAAGTTACACCTTGAAGAGTCCGGCCATCGAACTGTTTGAAATTTTCTTGCAAGTTCAGTAACTGTAGAACCCAAATGAAGAGCTAGGGCACAATCATAGTAATATTATGTCTATTATATCATATTATTAGATTATGAAATAAATATAGGTATATTATAACAGTCTGTGAGTGCGATCTCAGACACTCCCTCAGTCCCTGATAAGACCTGGCGAATTTACATTTACTTTGCTTTATTCAGGCTTTTAATCATTAAATACTTATGAACATAGGAATAATCATCAGTTATTTGGGGCTAAATAGGATTAACCCTATTGACATCCTAGTTATGGGGAAATTTATTCAGACTTTGAACAAATCTGAGGTCGAACCCTTGTGGAAGCGATTAAGTTCGAATTCAAGTTCGGTTTGTTCACAGCTTTAATCTTGGCGCTGTGCCCTACCTGCGATGTTTGTACTCAGTAATGTTACTTCTATATATAAATGGTGCCATGGGAGACTTCTGCTTGGCACCCTGTGTGCGTCTGTGGCTTCTGCTGTGGCTTCTGCTGTGCTTGCATTCTCAACTAGGATTACTTTCTAGTAAATGTCTGTTGGCGGCTGCATTAGTGTAACAGAAAAACGAAAATCCTCTGCTGGCTCAGCAAGTTTCTTCACTGCTGTTAACGTTATGCTTGTTAAATGCGATATATATATATATATATATATATATATATATATATATATATATATATATATCTTTCTTTATATATTTTTTTTTTCTTTATATATATATATATTTTTTTTCTTTATATATATATATATATACACACACACACACGTCAGAAAGAGCTACACTGCGTCTTTGTGGATTTGGAGAAAGCTTATGACAGGGTGCCAAGGGAGGAACTGTGGTGGTGTATGAGAAAGTCCCGAGTGGCTGAAAAGTACATTAGATTAGTGCAGGACATGTATGACAACAGCGTGACAGCGGTGAGATGTGCTGTAGGAGTGACAGATAGCTTCAAGGTAGGGGTGGGACTGCATCAAGGATCGGCCCTGAGTCCCTTCTTATTGCTCTGGTTGAGGGACACAGGACTAACCAAGAGATGGGGTCAGACCCAGGAAAATCGCCGTGGTGACTATGATGTTTGCAGACGACATTGTGAAATCTGGGCAGTGAGAACAGGGAAGAGGTTTTAGAACGAGCGAAACTTTGGGAGGGAGGTTGGAGTATTAAATCTGGGACAAAAAAGGAGAGGAATGAAAACTGTAGTAAACAGAATTACATGTGGGTAAAAAGGAAAAGGGAGGGCAGGTGGAACAGTTTTCAGGATACAGATCAAGTGGTCCACAAAGGTCCAGGAGTTGCACAGTACTTGGGATCAACGGACCCAAGGAAAATGGGGCAGTGTGGAAAAGGAGTGGTAAAAGAAAGAGGGATACAGGCAGGATTGGAGTGGTGGAGGAAAGAGCTGGGACCGGGGCAGAAACTTAAAGATGTTTGAGGGGTTTCTCGTTAGGAGTTGGTTCAGGTTTTTTTTTCTTTTATTCCTTCTCCTCTAATGAACAGGATTAGGAAATGAGATCATCAGAGGAACAGCCACAGTTGGAAAATGGGGAGACAAAATTCGACGAGGAAATACTGAGGATGGTTTGTTTTGGACCATTGTGCCAGGAGGCGGGGGGGATGTGTGATATATGGGTAGGAAGGGAATGTTGGAGATGGAGCTGCCAGGCAAGAGAGGAAGACCAAAAAGAGGAGTTATATGGTTGTGGCTAATAAAATGAAGATATGAGAGAGGTTGGGGGTGAGAAGTAGAGGACGTGGAGGGAACCGGGGTTGAACGGTGGGAAAGGAAACGTTTTTTTTACACTCGCTGTGGTTGGGACCCTTGATAAAGGGAAGGAATAGCGAAAAAGCAGAAAAGTGAAGAAAAAAACAAGAAAGAAAGGAAAGAAGGAGAAGGAAGAAAAGAAAATATACCATATAATATACACAGCACACTAACCGTGTATATACATGTTGTGGTGTTGTTGTATATATATATATAATATAAACTATATATATATAATATATATATTATATATAATATTTATATATATATAGAATAATATATATATATATATATATATATATATATATATATATATATATATATATATATATATATATATAAAAATTGGTTTAAGAAGGGTTCAAACTCAGATTTGCTCAAAGTCTGAATAAATTATAAGAAGGATGTAAATAGGATTAATCCGTTCCTGACCCCCAAATGATTGATTGTTATTCCTATATTCATATGTAATTAATGATTAAAAGCATGAAGTCAAGTCAAGTCAGATTTATTTATATAGCGCTTTTTACAATGGAGCATTGTCTCAAAGCAACTTTACAAGTTTATATTATCTCCTAATAACTACGTCCAATTGCAAATTGAGCAAGCTTAGGGTGACAGTGGAAAGGAAAAACTCCCTAGTTGTAGGGAGAAACCTTGGGAGGACCAAGACTCAAAAAGGGACCCAACCTCCTTGGGCGGCGTAGATGATAAATCTAACAATAATAATGAATAAAGCAATGTACTATATATATATATCTATATATCTATATATCTATATATATATATATATATATATATATATATATATATATATATATATATACATATATACATACATACACACTATTAACCTTGATTACTTACCAAACAGAGTACTATTATACTATTACAGAGCTTGTAGTCTCACAAAACTGAGCGGTTCATCAACCTGCCTGGCACATGAGATAACAGCCCTTTTTTTATTTAAGTGCCTAATAAAATGCATATTTAGTATTATAAACCAGGTTGTTTGATTTGGTAGGTTGTTTTTTTGTACCTCTGAAAGCCAGTCCTTCGAGACATGAAGAGAAGTAACTACTTAATAAGTACTAACTGCATTGTGGAAATGAATTCCGCTTTTATAGATGCATAGTGCTTTTTAATGGCCAAAAACACAGAGCCAGCCCTTGTACAGGGTGTCTATAAAGCCCCGCTGTAGTGAGTTTATCACTTATTTGTTTATTACACCAACCCACACGCTGGAGGCTGTGTTCAGATTGCCGTGAAGCGGAGGAAGCCCGGGTTCTAACCACATGACACTGATTCACTGCGAGCCCCGTGTGTGACACGACCCACATTAACGCACATTAGCGACGTTAAAGGGGCATCTGCGTTATGTAAACACCCCCTGTATCATGCTGGTCTGGTCATCAGTGTGAGCTTCAGTTAACAAGCAGAAATGCCGGCGTATCGTCACCTGGGTGTAGCTGTCTGCTGTCTTGTGGTTTGAGGCAGTTTTTGTTTACACTTTAGAGGTGTGCGTACTCCACCCTTGCGCTAACTTCCTGTGTCACACAGAATAACAGAAAGAGGGAATCGAGGCCTCAGCCGACGGTCGCCATCTACGAGGAAATGAACGGCGTGAGAGAGAAGGCAGGCCTGTCCCCGACTGAGGAAGAGGTGATGTTTCTGTACGCTCAGCCCAAAAAAGAGAACCCCTACTGCTCCAGTGCGCCGTGAGCGAGCCGCTGCCGCAGCAGACTGGGCACAGATGATGTGTTCCGTACAGGACTGGTCCCGGCTCGGCTCGGCTCGGCGCTGCAGTGTGGCTGAGCCGCAGTGGGAAAATGATTGTGCTGCAGGAAGTTGTTAAACCACAGAGTTCATTTTTACCAGCCGAATAGCTTCAGGCCGTGCTCTCGAGCTTTTCTCATTTTCATTTTTAATGTTATGGCTTGTTCTCACGTCTGCATCCGTAACGGACGTTATATAGTGAAAGCACCGCGCCTAACAGAACGTCGTTGGTAAGGAGGCAAATCAGCCGAATTTACTGCAGGTTCTCTCCAGTCGAGGTGTAGAAACAGCCGAATTTCACGTCATAGCAAAGCGTCTCAATACTTTTGTCCGAAATTTTAGTTTGCTTTTTAATAAATTTGCAAAAATGGGGTAGTGAGGGCAGCATGATGGGGGGGGGGGGGAAACCTTTTTTTATTTTAGCATAACAAAATATGAAAGTATAACATTGACGTCCTTTAGCAGAAACCCTTACAGTAATTGTGATTAACCCGCCTTGCTCAAGGACCCAACAGTGGCAGCTTGGCACAGGTGGGATTTGAACCCTGGACCTTCTGGACAGGGTTCAAATGGTGCGTGGGTGCTGGACAGAGCACCTGCCTAAAGATCCTCCCCAGCTTTTATGCCTTGGGATCAAATCTAACGTGCTTACTTTTAGTTTATTACATATAACTTACTTATTACTTTTGTTTGAATTCCTTTTGGTGAAGCACCGTGTAGCTTTCTGTTAGATAAGTGCTATAAACCTCAAGCCAATCATCTGTAAATGAACCTTATGTACAGTTTTATTAATCTCAGGTTATCTAATCTGTTTGACTTTGATATCTTTATTACAGGGCAGCGTTTATCCCGAGCTTGCCCTTCATTTTTCGTATTGTGCAGCCTGTGGTTGGTAATGTGACTCTTTAAAACACGAGATTCAGGCTAGAGCTGGTGTTTCCTAATCTGTGTCCTTTCCTGATTTTTTCCGAACAGAACGTTACTAAAGAGCTGAACAAACTCTATACAGGAATTGTTGCAACGTTTCTTCACCTCGTATTGTGAAACTGATCTTGCTAAATGCAACAAATGCGACGTGCTGCATGGGCACAATACGGGCTCAGTAGGCACTGCATCCACATTTTTGCTCTTTGTGTGTGTGTAAGAGTGAGAAAATAAAATATTAATCCAGTTGTAAGCCCTGCTCTGGCTTCTTATTCGTAATTCATTTGCATGTACAGCATTTATCTGGCTTATATCTAGTATAGTCTTGTACCAAGTTCTAGCAGTTTCTCAATGATCCAGGATGCTTGTGCCACAGTAACATGATGAAAGAAGTGATGTAAAGAAATGTTTAAGTACGCCTTATACACTTTATATCTTAGATCGTAGATTCTCAGCTTTTGCTTAAAAAACCCGGTGTCACAGCACTGACGTTTGCAAATAAGACGAGCTTTATGCACGCAACCATATAACATATGAATAGCGCAATGACCCTATAGTTTAACTCTAGCTTCAGTCCTTTTTTCTTTAATCTTCACTTACTTGCACTATGTATTAAAGACTAACACTGGGTAGTGTTATATAGAGCTGTAAAATAAGCTCATTTGTGGGCCTGCTGTGGGAAGTCTTGTCAGTATTAAAGCATATTCAGGGTTACATGATTTAAAATAAACAGCTTGTTTCTGCCATCATATAGCACTCTGATATGATAATATGACGTAATATGATACGTATTGCTTTGTGCCTGCTTTAGACTTTATCTGCCATTTTGTATATTTTCTTGCTCGTGATTAGAATAGAGTTCTCCCGCCATTCAATTAAATAGAGCAGTGACAGCATTTAAGGTTCCACTTGTAGAGCTGGGGACTCTGACTTTCATTTGCAAAGCAGCAAATCTGCTTCGTTCTAATAATAGTAATACCAGGTATTTATCCGTCTAACATCTCAGACGCACTTGGAAAAAAATTTATCAAAGCATCACCGAGGTCGTTGAACCACAACAGATCATTCTAGCTGCAGGTTTCTCTGGAAAGGAAAGAAAAACCCCACCAACGTGACAGAGTAGGACCTGAACCCAGACCTGTGTGCTTAATAGCCCTTATATCAACACTTACAGCGGTGCTTGGAACCCTTTAGAATTTTCTATATTTCTGCATAATGACCTAAAACATCAGATTTTCACACAAGTCTTAAAAGTAGATAAAGAAAACCCAGTTAAACAAATGAGACAAAAATATTATACTTGGTCATTTATTTTAGCCCATTCCTTCGTACAGAACAGCTTCAGCTCTGGGATGTTGGTGGGTTTCCTCACATTAGCTGCTCACTTCAGGTCCTTCCACAACATTTCCTTTGGATTAAGGTCAGGACTTTGACTTGGCCATGCAAAAACATGAACTTTATTCTTCTTTAACCATTCTTTGGTAGAACAGCTTGTGTGCTTAGGGGCGTTGTGTTGCTGCATGACCCACCTTCTCTTGAGATTCAGTTCATGGACAGATGTCCTGACATTTTTCTTTAGAATTCTCTGATAGAATTCAGAATTCATTGTTCCATCAATGATGGTAAGTCGTCCTGCCCAGATGCAACAAAACAGGCCCAAACCATCATACTACCACCACCATGTTTCACAGATGGGATAAGGTTCTTATGCTGGAATGCAGTGTTTTCCTGTCTCCAAACATAACACTTTTCTTTTAAACCAAAAAGTTCAAATGTATATCTTTGTCTCATTTGTGTAACTGGGTTCCCTTTACCTACTTTTAGGACTTGTGTGAAAATCTGATGATGTTTTAGGTCATTATGCAGAAATATAGAACATTCTACTGTAGATAGATAGATCGACACGTACCTCATCTATGAGTCACTGGATCAGCGTCTTCTGCTGATGATCCTGAACTCTTGTGGTACAAACCCCTCCCCTAAGCGCAGCAGAAACACCACATCAACCCACGCTCTAATGTACAGGACCTGTTTAATTCAAATACATTTCCATTTACAGAATTCAGTGCTTATCCAGAGCAGCATACAGATATTCTTCTTAACACACGTTACTTCATGCTTTAAAAAGCTGAACCTGTTAGGTAGTTTTGCATTTGCAAACACAAGAAAACAAGAAAAGTGCCGGCTTGCCTTATACATACACCTCGAGTTTTTCCCTTAAATATAAACTTTCCCCAAGGGAATGGCTTAAGTGTGTGGCACAAAAACAAAATCCTTTCGCTTAACTAAGGGGTTCACGATGTCACGCCCAGATATCCACCCAAGAAATCGCTCTAATTCGATCCGGTAGTTATCTGCGAAGTCAGAGTCACGCCAGACTACTTCTGTTGGATAATTCATCCTGACACGTTCCACAGTAAAGCTGCATTTTTTACTGCAGTGAAGAAATCAACAAAAGTATCTTTATATAGGATCTATATACAGTCAGAACCCTTTTACAGCATCATCACCATATTCATGCACAATACAACCTTAACTGTAAGTGCAGTGTGTGAGTGTGTGTGTGTGTGTCACCGAGGTTTAATCAGCAGCCTGTACAAAGAGAAGCCCAGCACGGTGAAGAGTGCGGCGCCGCAGCTAAATCTCATCCAGAGCGAGAAACTCCTCACGTCCACCACCGTCATAAACCTGCAACACACACACAGCTCAGAGACTGGAAAAGCAAGCTCAGTAAACTCTACACTACATAAGAACTCAAACCATCGACACAGCAACGGTTAAGGCTGGGGCACTCACTACAGAGTCCTGCTCCTGATTGACGAGGGTTAGATCAGGCACGACTTCAGGCCTTTTCACACCGAGAAACTGATGCTGCGTCAAATGTTTAATCTGAGCCTGTTCTAATTTCTGCATTAAAATCAGGCTGACCAATCAGAGCTCGGTCGCTGGGCAGAACAGCTCATTAGAGCTTATAGGATGAGCAACACGCTGCCTCTCAAAACATGGATCTTAAAGAAAAGATCTGGTGGACTAGAACTGAAAGGCTGGAGAATGATGGTGAGAAAGCTCACAGGGACTGGATGGAAGTGTATGATTATTTATCTTAGTGTCTGTTCATGATCACAAAAACAAACTAGAGCTTCCTGCAGTCATCAAGTTGATGATGTAAAAAAGGCACGGCGAAATCTCCGACACGTCAAGAGGGAAATTAAGAAAGAGAAAGCGGACAGGGACTTTAAGTACAAGCACATGTTGGGTCTAGGTTTTACCCAACCAAAATCCGGATCCGATTAAAAAACAATTCTGGTCCAGGTTTTACTCAACCAAAACCAGGATCTGCTTTAAAAAAAAAAAAAACAGTCCGGTCCAGGTTTTACACAACCTAAATCCCGATCCACGTTTTGCAATGTCCATTCCAGGTTTTACTCCACCGAAATACGACTGCTCTATTAAAAAAATTTCCGGTCCAGGTTTTACCCAACCTAAATTCAGATCTGTTTAAAAAAATTCCGGTACAGATTTTACCCAACCGAAATCCGAATCCACTTAAAAAAATTCCGGTCTAGATTTTACCCAACCGAAATCCGAATCCGCTTAAAAAAATTCCGGTCTAGATTTTACCCAACCGAAATTCAGATCCGCTTAAAAAAATTCCGGTACAGATTTTACCCAACCGAAATTCAGATCCGCTTAAAAAAATTCCGGTACAGATTTTACCCAACCGAAATCCGAATCCGCTTAAAAAAATTTCGGTCCGAATCCATGTTTTGCAATGTCCATTCCAGGTTTTACCCCACCAAAATACGACTGCTCTTTTTGAAAAAATTCCGATCCAGGTTTTACCCAACCGAAATCCAGATCCACTTTATAAAAAAATTCCGGTCCAGATTTTACCCAAACAAAATTTCGATACACTTTTTTCAAAGTTCGGTCCCGGTTTTACTAAACTGAAATACGATAGCTTTTTTTTATTTTTTTTTTATTTTTTTTTAAAAGTCCCACTACAAAAATCGAATTCGGTCTGAAAAGGCCCTTATGCTGTGAAGCGGGTGAGAGAGATGAATTAAGAGCTGACAATAAATGATAATATTGAGAAGCCATGTTTTTGTCACTATCACAAACACGCCCATCACTGTAGGGACCCGGGTTCGAGACTGGCCAGGCTGGGCATCATTTTCAGCGTCTCAAAGAGAGGACGCTGGCACCGGGGATCCCTACTCTGAAACTGCTTCATATGATCCTGCTTAGACTACTGTACCTCCCTTTCCAAACCAAAACTCAGCCACTACTCTCCCTCTCTCTCTCCCTCTCTCTCTCACATGATCAGCTCATATCACCCCACATCAATTTCGGCCACACTCCTGTCCTGTCCCGCTTCGCGTTCGGTTTCAACTCCTTCTGTTAACATAGAAATCTCTACATGGTGCGGCACCAGCCCACGTATCTGAGCTCTGGCACCCCTCCAGCCCTGTCCCGTATTGTCCGATTTATTGTACGATGTATTGTCACGATTCATGGGCAATTTTGATTTGTCCTCCAGGGACAGCTCCAGTCCAGGATTCCAATCACAGCCTCATTGGCCAATAACGCGCCAAACTGATACAAACTCCCGGGTGCAGTAGCTACGTCAGTGACAGACCTGTGTGTGCGTGCTGTGAGCGGAGCCTTATGCTGTCAGAATGAGCAGTGAACCTGTAAAGAAAAAAGACTTTGCAACTATAAAAAAACAGCGGGTACCGCAGTCAAGTTGGCTTGCGGTTGCGATTCGGAGCTTTTTTCATATTGCATTCCATGATGAAGTCACCTTAAACTGTGATTAATTCTACATTTGTCTCGTCCTGACTTGCGAATTCAGGTGACGTCATCATCTAAGCCGAAATCATTCGGTATTACATTTTAGGGCTTTATTTTCAAAAGCTTATAACTTCTAAAGGTGAGCATTTAGATGACTGACACCTGCAGTAAAGTGACCAGGCTGATTTGTAAAACTTTTCACATTCTTCATTCTGTCTGTACGTGGCTCGTCTATACCGTGAGGACGGAAAATGATAACACGCGAAATAATTAAGCCTTTAATTTAACTCCCCATAAAACCATCCAAGCAGCCAAAGAACTTCAAAAACTGATAATATAGAGAATCAGCACAGGTTAAAGTTACCCTCCATCAGTTCTGAAAGATATCACAGATATCATTCTGTCTAATAGGCAGTTATTTACATACTGTTTATTATGTGTAGGCATTTTCTGATTTGTGAAAGCTTTCACAGATATAACTTTGTCTCATAAATGTTTATTATGATGTTATTTATTATTTGTAGGCTTAATCTGATTTATGAAAGCGTTCACAGATAAAATTTAGTATAAAAAGCATTTATTTATATAATATTTATGACTTTTAGGCATTTTCAGATTTGTGAAAGCTTTCACATTTTATTTTCTGAAAATGCTGTGTTATCCCCATGTGCGTGCTTACCCCCAGCAGCTTATATATATATATATATAGTAGAGAGTAGTAGAGAATAGATGATATAGAGAGAGAGAAGTATAGAGAGAGAGAGATAGATAGATAGACAGATAGATAGACACAACACACCTATATATATATACACACACACACACACACACACACACACACACACACACACACACACACACACACACACACACACACACACAAACACATATATACATCAGCTGCTGGGGGTAAGCACGCACATGCGAACACGCCTGGAGGAAAGTGTCCCTGATGGGGGGTTGAAGAAGTTGGCAACCCTAATTAAGAATTAAATAACTTCTACAAATGAAACATGACCGACGTAGAGAAGAAGGTTCGGCTTGAGTCCTTCACACAACTAAACAATGTGTAACATGCAACACTGTCTGTTCTCTGTGGCAGGAAATATAGTCTCTAAAAAAAGAGCCAGCTTTAGCCAGGAGCATGTTGACATGCTAACATTTTTGCATTGCAATGCAAAGTTCCTAAAGAAAGAGCGTGAATGAGTTTGTATGTAGTGTTTGCATCAGAGATGCATTTATTCTTCTTTATTAAGATAAGATAAGATAGCCTTTCATTATCCCACAGGGGGATATTATCTTGTTACGGCACCAAGAAGGAAGAAACAGAAAAAATACAAGTATACACACTACTATTTAATTTGTTATTTTAATTTATTAATAAATTTAATTTATTATTATTCAATTATCACTTATTTGCTCTGTTATTCAATGTTATATTTCTGAATAAAGACATGGAAAAAATTTTTTTATTTAAATCCGATTCATCGATTAATCGAAAAAATAATCGACCGATTAATCGATTATTAAAATAATCGTTAGTTGCAGCCCTAGTCCCAACACTCAGGTCCTTTCATTTAGATCTTCCGCGGTGTCACAGCTCCTGAACTATGGAGTACATCCCCACTGAATCTCTGTAACAGTTCCTCATGCTCCTCTGCTCAAAACCTCAATCCCTTTACTCAGCAGTTTCTTTGTTCTGCTTACTGATTCATGCTTTTCTCTCCTGCCACTTCTAGACAAGGTGCTATGCAAATTGAATATATTATTATAACTCAGCCCTGCAATGGACTGCAGGTCCAAATCCTGACCAAGAAAAAGTGGGGTTAAAAGCTGGAAAAATCCCCTAATTGTTAAAGCTTCAATACTGTACAGTTCTTGTGCTGTTGATCTCATTAAACATAATTTCCCTGAGTTATTATTAGATGTTTTGGTTATTTCCTATGATCTTCTTCCACTTTATCCTTCAAAACTCGACTAAAAAACAGCTTCTTCTCCGAATCTAAAACTAATATTTGCGCCCTCAAACAATGCAAAGTGATCTGGGGTTTGTGAAAGGAACTAAAGTTTACATATTATTATTATTATTATTATTATTATTATTATTATTATTATTATTATTATTATTATTATAATCAAAGACCGATCTGTAATGGGTTTTTATTCAGAGTTCTGGCCTAAAATTGAAAAGTAACAGTAAACAAAAGGAAATGTTCCCTCTCAGACGTCTCAGACTTGTTTGTCTCAAAAGGAGAAATGGGACTTCTGCATGGGACAGATTTGAGTTTTTATACATTTCTAATGAATCAAACAGAAAGAGAAGCCACAACATCTCCAGTTTAGTGAGGAACAGAAACAGCGACTAGTAAGAGACAGAAAGAAATTTCAGGCAGATTCTATTCGAGCTGAACAAACAGGCGGAGGCACAACCTGAGTGGAAAGGTTTGACGTGCCGATGATGTGTTTACAACAATACAAATCTCAAACCCACCATCTCATGTGGTCGATTGATTAGAAGGCCTGATGCACAGGAAGAGTTTATCAGACATCCTGTTTAATGCAGAAGTGACAGACAGAAGGAAGTTAAAAAAACAACAAAAAAACAAAGAAAACCCACTGAGTAGGCTGACCTTAACCACACCCCGGCAGAGCGAACATTACACATCACACCAAGGGCAGAAACCATTATTACCATTCTAATGACGCCTCGGAAACACGAAAGCAGCGGGTGCTCGGCCAGAGAGGCAGGAATTTACTAAGCGCCGCCTTCTGATTCACATGAGCCTTCACTGTCAGACTACATTGATAAATAATAATAATAAGTAAAATTAGAGATTTCATGTTTTACAGATCAGTTTTCTTAAAGAATCGAGTTCAGCCGGTGGTGAGGCCGGTGATTCCTCAGATCAACGAATCATTTTGTACTGATTCGGAAATGGAGTTACCTGAATCTAGTTTCAGCTCAACAAATTACATAATCATTTGATTCAGAATCACATAATCGAATCGTTGAGGGTTGTGTGAACGATGCACAGTTTTAGGAGGGCAGAGGGAGCGAAGCAGCAGCAGACTGAGACGGGACAGACCTGGTGGAGATGAGGGTGTAGAGTTTGGCTTTGATGGCGAGCAGCAGCTCCGAATTCAAAAGGTTCTGGCACAGGCAGAAGGTGCACCTGTTACAGGTACACATGCAGCGCAGACGCAGGTGACTGCAACACACACACACACACAATGTGTACATGGGTAACACTGCAGATATATACAGTGGTTTGCCCCTTCCTGATATCCTATTTTTTTGCATGTTTATCAAACTTAAGTGTTTCGGACCATCAAACCAATTTAAATATTAGTCTAAGACAACACAACTAAACCCAAAATGCAGTTTTTAAATGAAGGTGTTCATTATTAAGGAAGAAATAAAATCCAAACCTACATGGCCCTGTGTGAAAAAGTGATTGCCCCCTACCCTTGTTTAAACATAACTATGGTTTATGACACATGACTGCACTACACATCATGCTGATATCCAAAGAAATTCAGGAACAGTTGAGAAAGAAAGTCATTGAGATCTGGAAAGGGTTATAAAGCCATTTCTAAAGCTTTGGGACTCCAGTGAACCACAGTGAGAGCCATTATCCACAAATGGTCCAAACATGGAACAGTGGTGAACCGTCCCAGGAGTGGCCGGCCGACAAAATTACCCCAAGAGTCAAGTCAAGTCAGATTTATTTATATAGTGCTTTTTACAATGGAGCATTGTCTCAAAGCAACTTTACAAGTTTAGATTATCTCCTAATAACTACGTCCAATCCCAAATTGAGCAAGCCTAAGGCGACAGTGGCAAGGAAAAAGAGCACAGCGACGACTCATCCAAGAGGTCACAAAAGACCCCACAAACAACATCCAAAGAACTGCAGGCCTCACTTGCCTCAGTTAAGGTCAGTGTTCATGCCTCCACCATAAGAAAGAGACTGGGCAAAAATGGCCTGCATGGCAGAATTCCAAGACCAAAACCAGTGCTGAGCCAAAAGAACATAAAAGCTCGTCTCAATTTTCCCAGAACACATCTTGATGATCCCCAAGACTTTTGGGAGAACATTATGTGGACTGACGAGACAAAAGTTGAACTCTTTGGAAGGTGTGTGTCCCATTAAATCTGGCGTAAAAGTAACACAGCATTTCAGAAAAAGGACATTATAGCAACAGTAACATATGGTGGTGGTAGTGTGATGGTCTGGGACTGTTTTGCTGCTTCAGGACCTGGAAGACTTGCTGCGATAAATGGAACTATGAATTCTGCTGTCTACCAAAAAATCCTGAAGGAGAATGTCCGGCCATCTGTTGGTGACCTCAAGCTGAAACGAACTTGGGTTCTGCAGCAGGACAATGATCCAAAACACAGCAGCAAGTCCAGCTCTGAAGGCTGAAGAAAAACAAAATGAAGACTTTGGAGTGGCCTAGTCAAAGTCCTGACCTGAATCCTATTGAGATGCTGTGGCATGACCTTAAAAGGACGTTCATGCTGGAAAACCCTCCAATGTGGCTGAATTACAACAATTCTGCAAAGATGAGTGGCCAAAATTCCTCCACCATGCTGTAAAAGACTCACTGCAAGGTATCAAAAACGCTTGGCTGCAGTTGTTGCTGCTAAGGGCAGCCCAACCAGTTATTAGGTTTAGGGGACAATCACTTTTTCACACAGGGCCATGCAGGTTTGGATTGTTTTTCTCCCTTAATAACAAACACCTTCATTTAAAAACTGCATTTTGTGTTTAAATGTGTTGTTTTTGACTAATATTTAAATTGGTTTGATGTTCTGAAACTCTTGTGTGACAAACATGGAAAAAAAAAAAAGGAAATCAGAAAGGGGGCAAACACTTTGTCACACACATATATAAGATTTAATATATAAGTGCCTTTCAAAGTTGCACTCAAGAACACTTTACAATTAAAAGAACAACATTACATATAGTGTTATATGAATACATGGTAAGTGACGTATTAATAGTATTGTGTTTTACTCCGTATCTGCACATGACCTAGAGCAGGAGTGTCCAAAATCTTCAATGGGGCCAGATTGGACCCTATCCAAATAAAGCGCTGGTCTCTCTTTCTAAAAATATTATTAATAAATCATGTAAAACATCGCAAGAACAGTTTATATTTAACGCTAAACCTTGGAGCTCTATTTTATTATAATGAAATAAATAATAAGGGTTAATGTAATTGTAGATGGACGAATACGTATCTATATATTAGGCCGCACACAAAGCGAGAAACAAAAGTGTCACTGAGAATAAGAGCAGCACGCTCAGATGAACCACATTCGTGAGGGTGAGTGTGTGTGTGGGTACTGACGGGTACGTTGCCATGGTAGCGAGGTTGATGAAGATATCGCGGTTGGGCGCTGCAGTCGTATTGCAGCTGTACGGTTGAGGTGGTGGGATGGTGTAAGCTCTGCAGAACTCGAGTGGTGTCGTGCCATGCTCCTGTTTCTCCTCTGCCAGGTCCGACTTGGTGGCCACCATCAGCACGGGCACCCTGCCGGCCACGAAACACTGCTGCACACACCGGAAGGCCGAAAAAACCTCAGTAATGCCCTGACGAGCCTGCTTTCTGGGTTAACGAACACAGTTTAAGCTCAGCGCTATTATAACTGCTATCCATTATCCTCTCAAGCCTCTGCACACAATCCACCGGTCTATTAAACACAGCTAAGCACCTCTTTCAACAGAACAAGAGATCTCTGCATCGATCAGGGTGCATTTGTAAACATGAGTCAAGAGGGAAAAACCCAGAAGAAGAAATCAGATACCGCACGCACCTTAAAAACCTGAGCGCAGTGCTGGAACGAGTATGGGTCGCTGATATCGTAGATCAGACAGGCGATGTCGCAGGAGAGATCTGACTCTGACAGGAAGTCCAGATCTGATGAGATCTCACGCAGCTGTCGAGAAAAGCAGCGGATAATCTGCTCGTTACACAGAAAAGACCATGATTCATCTGTTACAGGTCAGGAACGAAGCACAGATATGTTTATGGTAACAATAATGACAAAATGAAGCACTGGCTCACCAGCAGGTGTTTCTCCTGACCATAGACGTGCACCGTGTTAATCGCGTAGAAAGATCTGTGTTCTTCTCTAATCATCTTTTGCTGCTGTAAGACACAAACACACGTTTCTAAGGACCTTTCATACAATGTTTTAAATACACACACACACACACACACACACACACACACACACACATATATATATATATATATATATATATATATATATATATATATATATATATATATACACATATACTGGTCTTTCTCAAAAAAATTTTGCATATTGTGTGAGTTCATAAAAGTTAATTATTTTCCGTAATGTAATGGTAAAAATTTAACTTTCATATATTTTAGATTCATTGCACACCAACTGAAATATTTCAAGTCTTTTATTGTTTTAATACTGATGATTTTGGCATACAGCTCATGAAAACCCAAAATTCCTATCTCACAAAATTAGCAAAGGTCTCTAAACGAGCTATTAACCTAATCATCTGGAATCAGCGAATTAACTCTAAACACCTGCAAAAGATTCCTGGGCTTTTGAAAACTCCCAGCCTGGTTTCATTACCCAAAACCGCAATCATGGGTAAGACTTGCCGACCTGACTGCTGTTCCAGAAGGTCATCATTGACACCCTCAAGCAACAGGGTAAAGACAACAGAAAGAAATTTTCTGAACGAATAGGCTGTTCCCAGAGTGCTGTATCAAGGCACCTCAGTGGGAAGTCTGTGGGAAGGAAAAAGTGTGGCAGAAACGCTGCACAAGGAGAAGAGGTGACCGGACCCTGAGGAGGATTGTGGTCCAAAGTACTTTTTTTTCGGATTGAAAGCAAATTTTTGCATGTCATTCGGAAATCAAGGTGCCAGAGTCTGGAGGGACTGGGGAGAAGGAAATGCCAAAATGTCTGAGTCCAGTGTCAAGTCCAGTGTTCCAAGTACCCACAGTCAGTGATGGTCTGGGGGTGCCATGTCAGCTGCTGGTGTTTGGTCCACTGTATTTTATCAAGGGCAGGGTCAATGCATCTAGCTATCAGGAGATTTTGGAGCACTTCATGCTTCCATCTGCTGAAGAGCTTTAATGGAGATGAAGAGTTCATTCATTTTTCAGCACGACCTGGCACCGGGGGTGCTCACAGTGCCAAAAAAACCACTGGTAAAATGGTTTACTGACCATGGTTATTACTGTGCTCAATTGGCCTGCCAACTCTTCTCCTGACCTGAAACCCGATAGAGAATCTGTGGGATATTGTGAAGAGAAAAGTTTGAGAGACGCAAGACCCCAACACTCTGGAGGAGCTTAAGGCCGCTATATTATCGAAGCATCCTGGGCCTCCATAACACCTCAGCAGTGCCACAGGCTGATTGCCTCCATGCCAACGCCGCATTGAAGCAGTCATTTCTGCCAAAAAAAGGATTCCCGACCAAGTATTGAGTGCATAACTGAACATAATAATCTGAAGGTTGGCTTTTTTGTATTAAAAAACACTTTTTCTTTTATTGGTCGGATGAAATATGCTAATTTTGGGGTTTTCATGAGCTGTATGCCAAAAAATCATCTGTATTAAAACAATAAAAGACTTGAAATATTTTCAGTTGGTGTGCAATGAATCTAAAAATATATGAAAGTTTAATTTTTTATCATTAGATTACGAAAAGAAATGAACTTTATCACAAAATGCTAATTTTTTGAGAAGGACCAGTATATATATATTATATATATATATATATGTATATATATATATATATATACACACACACACACACACACACACACACCAACACCCCACACCACACACACACACACACACACAACACACACACACCACACACACAGAGGTGGGGCAAAAAAAAAAAAAAAAAAAAAAAAAAAAAAAAAAAAAAAAGTATTTAGTCAGTCACTGATTGTGCAAGTTCTCCTACTTAGAAAGATGAGAGAGGTCTGCAATTTTCATCATCAGCTACACTTCAACTATGAGAGACAAAATCACCCACAAACCAAGCAAGATTTCTGGCTCTCACAGACCCCTGTTAGAAAACTTCTTCTTTAAGAATCTCTTCTGTCCTCCACTCGTTACCTGTACTAATGGCACCTGTTTGACCTCGTTATCTGTATAACGACACCTGTCCACAAGCCTCAAACAGTAAGGACTCCAAACTCACCATGGCCAAGACCAAAGAGCTGTCGAAGGACACCAGGAAGAAAAATTGTAGACCTGCACCAGACTAGGAAGAGTGAATCTACAATAGGCAAGCAGGTTGGTGTGCATAAATCAACTGTGGGAGCAATGTTTGTAAGACATACAAGACCATTGATAATCGCATCCTCCCTCGATCTGGGGCTCCATGCAAGATTCTCATCCCATGGGGTCAAAATGATCATTTTTCGACCCCCCCAAAGTAAGCTGGGACCAAAGTAACAAAGGCTACCATCAGTAACACAAACACTAGGCCTATGGGAAGAGGGGTGCCGAGAGGGACTCAGATCCTGCAGTGCCAGGCGTGTCCCCCTGCTTAAGCCAGTACATGTCCAGGCCCGTCTGAAGTTTGCCAGAGAGCATATGGATGATCCAGAAGAGGACTGAGAGGAATATCATGGTGCTCAGATGAAACCAAAATAGAACTTTTTGGTAAAAACTCAACTCGTCGTGTTTGGAGAAAGAAGAATGCTGAGTTGCATCCCAAGAACACCATACCTACTGTGAAGCATGGGGGTGGAAACCTCATGCTTTGGGGCTGTTTTTCTGCAAAGGGGACAGGACGACTGATCTGTGTTAAGGGAAGAATGAACGGGGCCATGTATCGTGAGATTTTAACCCAAAACCTCCTTCCATCAGTGAGCGCATTGAAGATGGAACGTGCCTGGGTCTTCCAGCATGACAATGATCCCAAACACACCACTCGGGCAACGAAGGAGTGGCTCCGTAAAAAGCATTTCAAGGTCCTGGAATGGCCTAGCCAGTCTCCACCCTCAACCCCATAGAAAATTTGTGGAGGGAGTTCACAAAGTTACAAAGTATTGAGTTGAACGTTTGTTACTGACCAAATACTTATTTTCCACCATGATTTACAATTAAATTCTTTAAAAATCCTACAATGTCATTTCCTGGATTTTTTTTTTTCTCATTTTGTCTCTCATAGCTGAAGTGTAGCTATGATGAAAATTACAGACCTCTCTCATCTTTCTAAGTAGGAGAACTTGCACAATTCATGTATCAGGGGTTTGGTCCCTTTTTGAGTCTTGGCTCTCCCAAGGTTTCGTCCTTTAGGCAAGTTAACGGAGTTTTTCCTTGCCACTGTCCCCCTGGCTTGCTCAGTTAGTTAATACTAGCTAGGACTGTTAGCCTAGATGACAGAAAATTGTAAAATTGCTTTGAGACAAAGCTCAGTTGTATAAAGTGCTACAGAACTAAACCTGACTTTGAATGCTACATCGAAACCTTAATGTCAGTCAGACAAAGTAAACTTTTGGTTGTTCTTTCCACTTTTTCTTTGCACACACATCACTGGAAATGCTTTTTCCCCCAATATGGAAAAGTTAAATAAACATCATGTGTGTGTGCGTGTGTGTGTGACGTACAGTGAGGTTGCGTCCGATGAAGGCCTGTAGGAAGCTGCTTTTGCCGCTGCCGCTGCTGCCGAACACGTTACAGAGAAACACACAGCGCTGCGTCTGCCTCTGCTGCAGGTCCACACACTTACTGCGGGTTACTGACACCACCCACACACACAAACACACACACACACACACACACACACACACGTATTGTACCTTATGCCCCCTCAAAACCCCCTTAAACTAACATTTCATCCCTCCAGACCCCTGTGTACAAAAAAATCCACGTTACACAGAAACAGCGCCACCGTGTGGCTAATACACTCACCGGTGAGGGCGGCAGCCTGAGACTCCTGCTCAGCTATGATGGAGTAACCAAGGTAACCGAGATACTCTAAGCACCGCTGGACATCCAGATAGGTGGTTAACCTGTTTCACACGCGAGAGCAGATTCTCACGGGGCATCAGGCAGGAGCCGGACACTTTAGGCTACGTTAATAATCTTATTACCCTGGAATTGTCTGTGCAGGAGTGACAAGCTAAGACCTTGTTTTAAGATGGGATTTTTGTTACCATAAGCTCATCCTGCTTTTTGACATTCATGTTATTATTCTGTAGTTTTATTATATTATTCTAAACTGTCATTTAATACATCCTGTTGTGTATTGACACAATTTGTCCCAAGGACCAGCGAGCCTGAAGAACAGTTCTGACACAATTAATATGTGGAAATCCTCCTGTACAAATCGTCACTATAATAACACACAGGAATAAGCCGAGGATAAGAAGAAACAGGAGGCTGAAACTCACGTCCACTGAGAGATGAAGCCCTGATGTGTGACCCAGCCGTGCTCGTTCGTACACACTGTGTTGTTCACGTCCGGCCCCCACGGCATGTAGGGGAAAACCTCAAACACGTCCTTCAGCTCGCCAGGACACAGAGCGCCGTCTCTGTCCTGAAATAAAGCCGAGCCGGCATCGAGAGAGCAAGTGCAGCAGGGCAATTCATCTAATCAGAAGATGGATAAAGTAGAATCTGAAATGACTCTGTCCCCTATGTAGTGCACTGCATTTTGGTGGTCCAGGACAAGGTCGAAGTAAAAGTCACCGAGTGGGACTAAAATCAGCAGATATGTCTGCCTTAAATACATCCAGTACTGTTCAAAAGTCTTAGGCCACCATTAGATTACATCATTGTGTTAGCAACGATATGATGACCATATAAGTATCTCAGTCTCTTAACCAGAATGCAACAAGAAAGTATAGAAAATCTGTATGCAGAATTTAAGTTAGTCTTTCCTCCCTTTACACTTGAGTAACCATGCCATGTTGACCCTTCTACAAAACCTTTCTGGAAGGGTAGCAGCCAAGAAATCACTTTTTTGGAAGGGTAAAAAAGGAAAAGATGTGCCAAGACTCACAAAGACCGGTGGAGAAGAGGATTAGGAATCAAATTTCTGGGTCTAACCGTCGACGATATGTTATAAATGTTCATTATGCAACGGCTAGAACGACAAATCTAATGGTGGCCTAAGACTTTTACACAGTAAAGTACGCTCAAAGATGCACTCTAAGCTGAGGGTTGTTCACGGGCCCAACAGTGGCAGCTTTGCCGTGCAGGGACTTGAACACCGGACCTTCTGCTTACTAGTACAGTGGGGCAAAAAAGTATTTATTCAGTCACTGATTGTGCAAGTTCTCCGACTTAGAAAGATGAGAGAGGTCTGTCATTTTTGCCATAGCTACACTTCAACTAGGAGAAAAAAATCCAGAAAATCACATTGTAGGATTTTTAAAGAATTTAATTGTAAATGATGGTGGAAAATAAGTATTTGGTCACCCACAAACAAGCAAGATTTCTGGCTCTCACAGACCTGTAACAACTAAAAAGCTCTTCTGTCCTCCACATGTTAACTGTGTTAATATCACCTGTTTGACCTCGTTATCTGTATAAAAGACACCTGTCCACAGCCTCAAACAGTCAGACTCCAAACTATGGCCAAGACCAAAGAGCTGTCGAAGGACACCAGGAAGAAAACTGTAGACCTGCACCAGGCTGGGAAGAGTGAATCTACAATAGGCAAGCAGGTTGGTTAGAATAAATCAACTGTGGGAGCAATTGTAAGACATACAAGACCATTGATAATCTCGCTCGATCTGGGGCTCCACGCAAGATCTCATCCCGTGGGGTCAAAATGATCATGAGAACGCTGAGCAAAAATCCCAGAACTACACGGAGGGACTTGATGAATGACCTGCAGAGAGCTGGGACCAAAGTAACAAAGGCTACCATCAGTAACACACTACGCCGAGAGGGACTCAGATCCTGCAGTGCCAGGCGTGCCCCCCTGCTTAAGCCAGTACATGTCCAGGCCCATCTGAAGTTTGCCAGAGAGCATATGGATGATCCAGAAGAGGATTGGGAGAATATCATGTGGTCAGATGAAACAAAAATAGAACTTTTTGGTAAAAACTCAGCTGGAGGAAAAAAAGATGCTGAGTTGCATCCCAAGAACACCATACCCTACTGTGAAGCATGGGGGTGGAACACATCATGTTTTTGGGGCTGTTTTTTTCTTCAGAGGGGACAGGATGACTGATCCGTGTTAAGGGAAGAAAGAACGGGGCCATGTATCATGGAGATTTTAGCCAAAACCTCCTTCCATTAGTGAGAGCATTGAAGATACATGGCTGGGTCTTCCAGCATGACAATGATCCCAAACACACACCGCTCGGGCAACGAAGGAGTGGCTCCGTAAAAAAGCATTTCAGGTCCTGGAGTGGCCTAGCCAGTCTCCACCCTCAACCCCATAGAACATTTGTGGAGGGAGTTGAAAGTCCGTCTTGGCCCCAAAACATCACTGCTCTAGAGGAGATCTGCATGGAGGAATGGGCCAAAATACCAGCTGCAGTGTGGTGCCAACCTGGTGAAGACTTACAGGAAACATTTGACCTCTGTCATTGCCAACAAAGGTTATGTTACAAAGTATTGAGTTGAACCAATTTAATTGACCAGATACTTATTTTCCACCATGATTTACAATGAAATTCTTTAAAAATCCTATAATGTGATTTCCTGGATTTTTTTCTCATTTTGTCTCTCATAGCTGAAGTGTACCTATGATGAAAATTACAGACCTCTCTCATCTTTCTAAGTAGGAGAACTTGCACAATCAGTGACTGACTAAATACTTTTTTGCCCCACTGTAGCTTCATCGCTGCGCCAAAACATTTCATACATTCCTGTTCTGACATCATATACAAAACAAGCACTGGATGTACAATGCATGAACCAGCCAGAAATGAGTCGGGTGGTTAAAAATCAACTTTGCGAATCGAGACGAAGCCCAAAGTTACAAATCTAAGAGACAATACAGAACTCACCTTATCATGTTTATCGAAGACGCTCTGCAGGAACAGCGAGGCGTTCTGGTTGAGCTCAGTGCTGCAGTCTGGAGGGATTTTTAACCTGCACGGAAAAGGGATTTAAACAAATCACTGGCGTTAACAACTAAAAACGTTGGTCCAACTAATCTTTCCCATTGAGGACACAAACGCCTACAGCGACTCTTCCTATTGGACTAACTGTACCCACTCACTCACTTCTTACTCGCTATACTCTATTTTAGCCTATATATTACTCTATTCTAATCTTACGTAGTGTATTTTCTTTATATCTCCTCTATAATTCTTACGTTTAACATCCAGAGAGTCAAACACCTGAAACAGGTAGAGGTAATATTGTACAAGTAGGTAGGGATCACTCATAGACATTTATGCGTCTATGCGGCAGCCATATTGGTCCAGGCAAGTCTGGCTTTTAAATATATACAGGTAAACCAGTAAAATTTTTTCTGGTTAAAATGCACAATAAACGAGATAATTCTAAAGCGATTTTTAATGTCTCGTCCAATCTGCGTTGTTTTTTATAGCAGTGAAATGACACTCGGCACGATACACTATAGCACATAGTCTTACAACAACAACAGATTAAAAACACTGGATGGTATTGCAGCATAAATAGTAGTGTAATAGCAGTATATAAAAGTGAATACTATATTATACAACCATTACTCTTTACTATTGCTAATCTATTACTATTATTGTTTTATTATATTATTATTTATTAGTAGAATCAGGCATGATTGCCAATGCCATCTTTGGAGAGTTGCGAGAAGTTGCCTGGACCAATATGGCGGCGACGTCAACGCACGATCCAGCAGCATCTAGGTATCTGATCTCTACAGGGATTACTGAGGAAAGAGGAAGTCCTGGTGCAGCTCCAGGTCGTCGTCGTAGCCAAAACGTCGAAGGACCGCCCACGTGGTCTCGTGACGCCCCCTCTGGATGAAGAGCGTGTGCAGAAAGAGGAATCCTGAGGAAAAACAAAGGTTATGGATTATTTACACTTGGATCATTCACTTTTTGTTTGATGCCGAATTAAAACCACGTGCGTAAGATAAAGATAAAGGTTCCGTCACCCGGCAGAGTAAGGCCGTCCTGGCGCACTCCGGCGCTCGTGTTCTTCCTCACCACGTTCTTCACGTCCTCCAGGGCCTGAGGGGCAAGCGGCGTGCCGAAACACACCCTCTGCAGACGATACGGAACAAGTAATTAATACAGATCAGATGTTCGTTAGCTTAAAGCAGGACGTGTTTCTGACCTGGAAGAAGTTGAGCTCGTTATCGTTCAGGATTTCATCATTATCCAGATCGGAAACCTTAAAGACGCGGGTAAGCGCTCGTACGCACGCCGGCTTCATCTACAGTGGGTACAAAGAAATTCAAGTGCGGACAGTTCAGGCTCTGTGGAGACATCAGATGTTTATGCAGCGTTCCAGTGCTCAGATGTTTTTATTTGATTTATTCTTTATTCGTCCAGCACGGATGATGTTCACTGATCATTAACAGAGGTGAGAAAGTGGTACGAAAACATATTAAAGAAAACACTTTATAACCATCAGAGGACATTCCAGGTCTGTCCACGAAAGCGTTAGAGTGAAAGCTGAGCTGCTCGGGTACCTGTTTGCGTTCGGGGCAGTACAGCGGCCCTGTAGGATGTAGCACTGCTTTCTGTGCATAATAAAACAGCTCAGAGATGTTCTTCAGGTTCTTCGCCGAGCACTGAGAACAGACCACGTCCATTTTGAGCCAGTTATATTTCTTCAGTCTTCAAAAAGTACATTCAAGAGGCCAAATAACACGAGTGAACTAAGACAAAGTCGAGTAGGAAACATAACTAACAATAAAAATAAGAAATACAAGAATAAACACTGATTGATACCCATAAAGATTACGATTTCGGACCTCTACACAGGTCTCGATCTCGGTGTATTTGTTCATGATGGGCAGGACGGTCTCCATGCTGCTGTGCTCCACCAGGTCGGACTTATTCCCCACCAAGATCAGAGGAACCCTTCCACACACACACACACACACACACACACACAGAATACACTCGGTTTCCCACTCTTTATTCTTTACAACTGAGATCCAGAGAATGTGTGTCACACTGACCTGCTGTCCTTATCCGTCCTCTCATTAATCAGGGGGATCCAGTGACTCGTCACCTGACAGGAGACACTAAGACGGGTCAGTCTTAGCTGCTTACAGTGGGGCTTGCAAGTTTGTGAACCCGTTAGAATGTTCTATAGTTCTGCATAAATATGACCTGAAACATCATCAGATTTTCACGCAATTCCTAAAAGTAGATAAAGAGAACAACACGTTTGTGGAAGTGTATCATGGCACGAACAAAAGAGATTTCTGAGGAGCTCAGAAAAAGAGTTGTTGATGCTCATCAGGCTGGAAAAGCTTGCAAAACCATCTCTAAAGAGTTTGGACTCCACCAATCCACAGGCAGACAGCTTGTGTACAAATGGAGGAAATTCAAGACCATTGTTACCCTCCCCAGGAGTGGTCGACCAACAAAGATCACTCCAAAAGCAAGGAGTGTAACAGTTGGCGAGGTCACAAAGGACCCCAGGGCAACATCCAAGCAACTGAAGGCCTCTCTCACATTGGCTAATGTTAATGTTCATGAGTCCACCTTCAGAAGAACACTGAACAACAATGGTGTGAATGGTGTGCATAGCAGGGTTACAAAGAGAAAGCCACCGCTCTCCAAAAAAAACATTGCTGCTCGTCTGCAGTTTACTAAAGATCACGTGGACGAGCCAGAAGGCTACTGGAAGGATGTTTTCTGGAAGGATGAGACCAAAATGGAACTTTTTGATTTAAAAGAAAAGCGTTATGTAAAGCATTATGGAGAAAAGAAAACACTGCATTCCAGCATAAGAACCTTATCCCATCTGTGAAACATGGTGGTGGTAGTATCATGGTTTGGGCCTGTTTTGCTGCATCTGGGCAGGACGGCTTGCCATCGTTGATGGAACAATGAATTCTGAATGATATCAGAGAATTCTAAAGGAAAATGTCAGGACATCTGTCCATGAATTGAATCTCAAGAGAAGGTGGGTCATGCAGCAAGACACCGACCCTAAGCACACAAGCCGTTCTACCAAAGAATGGTTAAAGAAGAATAAAGTTCATGTTTTGAAATGGCCAAGTCAAAGCCCTGACCTTAACCCAATGGAAATGTTGTGGAAGGACCTGAAGGGAGCAGCTAATGTGAGGAAACCCACCAACATCCCAGAGCTGAAGCTGTTCTGTACGGAGGAATGGGCTAAAGTTCCTCCAAGCCGGTGTGCAGGACTGATCAACAGCTACAGGAAACGTTTAGTTGCAGTTATTGCTGCACAGGGGGGTCACACCAGATACTGAAAGCAAAGGCTCACATACTTTTGCCACTCACTAATATGTAATATTGGATCATTTTCCTCAATAAATAAATGACCAAGTATAATATTTTAGTCTCATTTGTTTAACTGGGTTCTCTTTATCTACTTTTTTACTTATCTACTTAGAGGCAAATTTTAATTCTTACCACCTATCCTTGTGACTATCAGGTCAAAACCCTTAAAGAAACCAGCTTTAAAACACTGAATCGTTAGTGGGTGGAGTCTGAAGCGTTACAGGTACTCACCTTCTCTATGGACTTCTTGTTACTGACCGAGTACACTATGCATATGACGTTAGCCTGTAGACACGGACAGTTATAGCACACGTCAATGAATATGGCACGTTTTAAATGTTGGATGTAATTGCAAGTGGATTTAAGCACTAAATAAAAAGGATAAACGCAAAAGCCAACCACAAAGTGTATAAAAACAAAGCGTACAGAACAAATGGCGAAAAAAATTTTCTTTCTTTATAATTGAATCTTTATTTCAGGACTAAATGCTCTGACAAACAGCACCATTTCAGTACGCACTAAAGACTGTTTCATCCTTAATACTTTTACTCGGGAAAGAAACAGCACTGTCAGCGGACCTGGATTCAATCCCGATGCCGATCCCAAACCCATATATATGAGAAATAAGGACACAGTTAAGCACGGGGATTATTTACATAAATCAAAACACAGAATACAAAGTGAGACACATGATAATTCACTAAACAGGCTTATTCCTGCTGATCGTACCTTCGATATCTCCTGATACAGCTGTTCATCGGTCTGTTCTGCTTCTGTACACATTTACAACAAGACACAAATGAATACTGTCATGACCATCACAGATAAGGTGCCTCTGTATCACTAATTATCCCTGTATCACTTTATAACAGAGCGCCAGACCGGAATAATCCACGATGTGTGTCGGGACGCCTTCAGGGGTGACGTCGGCCGGAATGGTGATCTCCTCCACCTTGTAGGGAACCTGCAGAGACGTCCAGATCAGCCACGAGAGCACGGGCGTGGGGAAATAGAAGTAATAGATATTGAAATAAACAGATCCTACCACGTCTGGAAACTCCCTCACTGGACCAGAGACATGATGAGAGACGTCTTCCCTACTTCAGCTTGTTCCACACACACAGAACTCCGATTACTCACTGATTGCTGCATCCAGTAAACCCTTAATCCTACTTTCCTATCATTAGGCTGTTAAAGTTGCTTGGTTTTAAAGTAAATACTCTTCTTCTTTCGTTACTTTATTAAGTGTCTTTCAGCAGCATGTAATCCATATGGACAGTTTATAGTGAATATAGTCATGGCCGAGTGTAAGCGTTTGGGAAATTCTCATCCACGCGACAGAAACCTCCATAAAAATTACTGGGGAGGCATCCGGAAACCCGCCACCATCCTTTTGCCACTCACAGATATGTAACATTGGATTTAATTTCCGCTCATAAATACATTAACATATAATACTTCTGTCTGATTTGTTTATTTTTTCGTTCTCTAGATTTTCATTTTTAGGACTTGTGTGACGTGAATAAACTCATCCTGATATGACATGCTCAGTTCTCTACTTGTTTAATAAACTTTATTACAATTCCATTGTAGCTGTTTTTGGACTTGTAATGTATGATTTAAAATAGGTTCATAATCTTAACAAGCAAGGATAATACAGTAACTGTACACTACCATGGACATAGAGTACTGTGCAAAAAGTCCTAGGCCACCATTAGACAAATAATATCATTGCATTAATGGTCTAATGGGACTATATATAATATTTCTTGCAATATTTATTACCATGTAAAATTTGTAAGCAGTATTAAAAAACAACTCAAATCAGAAACAACACCAAACGCTTCTATAGGATAGTACTCAGTGTGACCCCCCCATTTACACTTCAGCTTCATCAGCAGTCTGCAGAAGCTTGATCAGGAATGGTGTTTTTCGGAAAGGGAACCAGGTGACAAAGCTAAGATATGCTAAAGCGAGCACTATGGAATGATCCAAGTTCGAAATTTTTGGGACTAACTGTCAACCATGTGTTATATTATAAATGGTCCTGAATCTAAAGGTGGCCTAAGACTTTTGCACAGTACTCTCTTGGGTATTTGGCAAATGTGCAGAGTATGTTTTTGCATCCATGCATATCAATAACCATTAACACTCTATATGAGATGAGACTACAGTAATGGTCGGCGATTGTGATGCACAATTGTGTGATGTCACAGTGGCCGATGCGACCGACAGCACCTGAATATTCCGAAGGTGTCAGTCACATATTCACACACACCACGTTCAGACGAAGCTTTGGTTTACCTGTGCACATTTATTACGAATTATTTTTACAGACTCTAACGACTTAACGATCGACTTCACAGAGACTCTGGTAAGTAGGAACGCTTTAATTATAGTTTTAAAATATCTGAGTTTTACATTCACACGAGGAAAAGCAGAATTTATCCAGTGGCCTAAGTCACAACAGTCTGTTTCTTGCTGTTTTTCTATACATTTGGGAGAAAATAGTTATATTTAATGGCATTAAAAACAATAATTAGTGTGAACGCGTGATTACATCTAAGGTTCGAGGACCATGAGTCGGAGAGGAGAACGTCGCGGCTGCCTGGCCATGCTGATGTGTTTGCCTCTGGGGACGGATGAGGACGAAGTTTCGGTAAGTCAGAACATTAATATTTACTATGCCTACTAATTCGGCTGTATTAATTTGCTATAATGGACTGGGACCTTAAAATTCGGTTTACATCAGCTGACAAATATAATTAGGGCTCCAGATCTAACCTTGCCCTGGACGGGATGCCATAAAGTACGTTAGAAGAAAAAAATGCAGCTACACAGGTTTACCAGCAGATGTCGCCTGCTGGGTGAATGCAGCGTCACTGTTCTGAATTCACCTGTGCATGCTGTATTGTAAAGAGAAACATGATGCTAACCAAACGCGTTCTGTGCGGCCTCAACCAAAACCGAAGAGCCGAAAGAAAATGTCAAAGAAAGCCCTACTGAAGGGAGCTGGATAGGCTCGAGGAGGCTTTGACGGGAGAGATCCAGAGCAGGGAGAGTCTGCAGGAGCAGAGGGAGAAGGACAAGGAGGAGTGGATACAGCAGAGAAACGGCTGGATCCAAGAGATCGAGAAACCTGGAGAAGCTCAGAAGAGCCGAGGCTCAGGCTTACCAGGTGTGCCTTCGCGAGCAATGCGACAACTGGAGAAAGAGCTGGGCTCAAGAACGTCCAGATCCGGCTGGAGATGGACACAAAAGAAATCCAGCAACTGGACGCCGCGCTGGAGAGGGAGCGCGAGCGCCTGCACAAGGAACGAGAGAAGTTCAAGGCTGGTTACGAGGTGTCTGAGACGGAAAGAAAGCTGATCCAGATGGAGATGGACAAAAAGGTCCAGGAGATGAGACCGGCAATGGATTTGCAGCGTGAAAAGCTCGAGAAGATGGTTCTGAGCTTTGAGGATGAGAGACGGGTCTGGAGCGAGATGTCCAACCAGTGGGCGACGAAGCTCCTGGAAAAGGAGAGCGAGCTGGAAGAGCTCCAAACAGAGAACGCCAAGGCGGTGCTGGACTTCGAGAAAGAAAAAGAGCGACGCTGCAAAATTGAGGAAACCTGGCAAGAGTACACGAAGCAGTGGGGCAAGATGCTGCGAGAGAACGAGGCCGAGCTGAAAGCGGCCAACAAAGACAAGGAGGAGATGGCCAGGAAGCTGAAAGAGCTCTCCTTGAGAAAGCTGAAGCAAGCACAAGGAGACTCGCTGATGGAGAAGTTCTGGAGAAGATCAGAGAAGGGCAAGGCGGAGCAAGCCACAGCTCAGATGAGCGAGGAGATCCAGCAGATGGAGGACAGTTGGAAGAAGGAGAAGGAGCTCCTCGAGCTCAAGCTGTTGGAGAGCCAAATACGAGAGGCCCAACAGAGGGAGGAAATAGACGCACTTCTGAAGAAAGTGAACGGCCTGAAGAAGAGCCGCTAACCAAACGTGTTCTGTGCAGGCTCAACCAAAACCGAAGAGCCGAAAGAAAATGTCAAAGAAAGCCCTACTGAAGGAGCT
This sequence comes from Ancistrus triradiatus, assembly GCA_025084515.1. Lineage (NCBI taxonomy): Eukaryota > Metazoa > Chordata > Actinopteri > Siluriformes > Loricariidae > Ancistrus > Ancistrus triradiatus. The sequence goes on along the minus strand of JAJAGP010000042.1, from coordinate 446,867 downwards.
GGATAGGCTCGAAGAGGCTTTGATGAAAGAGATCCAGAGCAAGGAGAGTCTGCAGGAGCAGAGGGAGAAGGAGAAGGAGAAGGAGAAGGAGAAGGAGAAGGAGAAGGAGAAGGAGAAGGAGGAGGAGGAGTGGATACAGCAGAGAAACGGCTGAATCCAAGAGATCAAGAACCTGGAGAAGCTCAGAAGAGCCGAGGCTCAGGCTTACCAGGTGTGCCTTCGCGAGCAATACGACAAACTGGAGAAAGAGCTGGAGCTCAAGAACGTCCAGATCCGGCTGAAGATGGACACGAAGATCCAGCAGCTGGAAGCCGTGCTGGAGACGGAGCGCGAGTGCCTGCACGAGGAACGGGAAAAGTTCAAGCTGGATGTTGAGACAGAAAGAAAAAAGCTGATCCAAATGGAGATGGACAAAAGTTCCAGGAGATGAGACCGGCGATGGATTTGCATAGTGAAAAGCTCGAGAACATGGTTCTGAGCTTTGAGGATGAGAGACGGGTCTGGAGCAAGCTATCCAACCAGTGGGCGACGAAGCTGGTGGAAAAGGAAAGCGAGCTGAAAGGGCGCCGGACAGAGAATGCCAAGGCGGTGCTGGATTTTGAGAAAAAAAAAAGAGCGACGCTGCAAAATTGAGAAAACTTGGCTGGAGTACACGGAGCAGTGGGGCAAGATGCTGCGAGAGAACGAGGCCGAGCTGAAAGTGGCCAACAAAGACAAGGAGGAGATGGCCAGAAAGCTTGAAGAGGCTCAACCAAAACCGAATTGCCGAAAGAAGATGTCAAAGAAAGCCCTACTGAAGGAGCTGGATAGGCTCGAGGAGGCTTTGATAGGTGAGATCCAGAGCAGGGAGAGTCTGCAGGAGCAGAGGTAGAAGGACAAGGAGGAGTGGATACAGCAGAGAAACGGCTGGATCTAAGAGATCAAGAACCTGGAGAAGCTCAGAAGAGCCGAGGCTCAGGCTTACCAGGTGTGCCTTCGCGAGCTATGCGACAAACTGGAGAAAGAGCTGGAGCTCAAGAACGTCCAGATCTGGCTGGAGATGGACACGAAGATCCAGCAGCTGGAAACCGCGCTGGAGACGGAGCGCCTGCACAAGGAACGGGAGAAGTTCAAGCTGGATGTCGAGACGGAAAGAAAGCTGGTCCAGATGGAGATGGACAAAAAGGTCCAGGAGCTGAGACCGGCAATGGATTTGCATAGTGAAAAGCTCGAGAACATGGTTCTGAGCTTTGAGAATGACAGACAGGTCTGGAATGAGCTAACCAACCAGTGGGCGACGAAGCCGCTGGAAAAGGAGAGCAAGATGGAAGAGCTCCGAACGGAGAACGCCAAGGCGGCGCTGGATTTCGAGAAAGAAAAACAGCGACGCTGCAAAATTGAGGAAACCTGGCTGGAGTACACGGGGCAGTCGGGCAAGATGCTGCGAGAGAACGAGGCCGAGCTGAAAGCGGCCAACAAAGACAAGGAGGAAATGGCCAGGAAGCTGGAAGAGCTCTCCATGAGAAAGCTGAAGCAAGCACAAGGAGACTCGCTGATGGAGAAGTTCTGGAGAAAGTCAGAGAAGGGCAAGGCGGAGCAAGCCACAGCTCAGATGAGCAAGGAGATTCAGCAGATGCAGGACAATTGGAAGAAGGAGAAGGAGCTCCTCGAGCTCAAGCTGTTGGAGAGCCAAATCCGAGAGGCCCAACAGAGAGAGGAAATAGTCGCACTGCTGAAGAAAGTGAACGGCCTGAAGAAGAGCCGCTAGGCTCAGGATGAGGTCCGGGAGAGGGGCGGAGAGAAAACAAGGATGTTGAGGAAATAAGATCATCTCCATCAATCAATAAATGAATCTTGTTCCGTTACGCTTTGCCCTTTTTCTTTATATTTATGGGATTTACCTACACGAGCATACAGTGCTCCACTCAAAGGCAGTAAAAACACAAACTCAACCGTATCAAACTTCGGTCATTAAAAAATAGGCTTTCAGAAAGAAACCAATACAAAATTAAACAAAAAAACAATTCATACATTGGTGTTTATACTACAACCCATGCCCTCTCATGTCCTCAGGGTTATAGATGCATCTTTAATAGGGCACCAGTCCATCACAGAGCACACCATGCATCTGTGTGCCACCTGACCTGACCTGGAGGCACCCCAGACTAGAACTAATTGCTGCTGCACCACCTGAACACCCAAGCAATCCGTTTCTATAGCTTGCTCTTGCTA